>OZ020489.1:4902504-5310504 GCA_963971405.1 Psococerastis gibbosa
GTGCTGCGCTATACATCCCCCAAGGCAAATTAGATTCTCGTCTTCGTGTATGATAATGCCAGTGGCTATAATGGAATTACAGGGAGCTTGGCAATGTCTGCTTAGGTTCTGGTAGGTGAAACGCGGTTTGGTGAATGGGGAAATTACTGAAGCTAGGTTTGGTGATATTCGGATTGGTGAAGCTGGGCTTGATAAAATTGGGTTTGATGAAGTTGGGCATGGTGAAATACGGATTGGTGAGTCTGAAAAGGGGGGGGGGACACACTTCGCTGCCTAAGGGCGGCAGATACTTACTGTAGATACGTCATACAATGAGACCATATCTGGTCCAATGGCGGATCCACGGGGGGGGGGGGGGGGGTCATGAACCCCCCCCCCTAAATGAGTAAATCCATAAGATACCTAGTAAAAAAACTTTTCAACAAAAAAATTATCTTTTAAACTTGTGACCCCCCCCCCCTAAATTTTTGGGTCTGGAATCTGGTCATGTGCTGATGTGACCAGATTGGGGTTACTCAAGGAAAAGTCTTTGGCCCACTGTTATTCACAAATTACACAATGGTTATATAAAATGATTCAAGCTCTTATAGTTAGTTTTTTTTTGGTGGAATTGGAGGATCTGTCAATCATCTGCCATCAACCTCCCGCTCGAGTCCTCCTCTGTAACCGTCCTTGTAACTGGGTTTTTACCAGCTCAGTTTTTATCGCTCGTACCTAACCTCTCTTATGCGCATCTCTCGCAGCTTTTCCAATTCCTCAGCAAAAGCAGAAGTTGAAATTGTAGCATACCGAATGGTCAGGAACCGCGCCAGTGAGATATGAATATTCCCCGACGTGGCGGCACCACAGGCATTTCAAACAAAAGTTGTAGGTCAACCTTCCAAAAAAACCAGGCACACAACAAAAAAAATTGATTAAAAACCGCAAGTCAGAGAGAGAGAGAGATTGCAAAAAGGACCCGGCAAAAAAGTTGAAAAAGAGTTAAAGAGGTCTGGCATGTGTACAAAGCGTTCACGAGTCGACACACCGCCAATGCTCCATGTAATGTCACCGGCTAATGCAATTTGAGGTGTAAGCGTCCCCAATTTCCTTTGCTCCCGACCAGGTGTCGCCCATGCTTAACATGCGTGAAAGTACTTGTGGGAGCAGAGATAAATAGTCGGTGGGAGCCCCGCAGTGCAAGATGAGCGTCGCCGCGGTAAGTTGAGCGCGCGAGCCGCCATCTTTGATGCGCGATTTCCCGCCAAATCAATGCCTGGCTGTGCACGCGCCCACCTCCAATTTACATTTACAATTCACAAATTTGTAATTGAGGGAGCTGGTGTGGCTAAGAAGTTTGGCTCCCTTATCCCCGAGGCTTTCTCTTTGCTGGTGCACAATGATGGTATTCTCAATGCTCTCAAGCCCTTTTAGAGATATAGAAATTTGTCTTAGTTGTCTGTTTGAGTGGCTTAATCCATGTATTGATCGCGTTAGAAGTCAACGTTTGAGGAATTGCTGGGCCTGAGGGGTTCCTCGACGCGCACTTTGTAGGTATTGGATTGCACAATCGTACTTTTATTGCTGTTGTTATCGCTCGGGGTAGTGTTGGATTCGGTCCGTTTCGGTCGGACCGCAGAGAGATGGACAGATGGGTCTGAACTGAGGACCACACAGAAAATATAATTGATAATACTGACCTTTAATAAATTGATGGACCGAAAAAATCCGCAGACCGCAGTCTTCAGTATTCAGGACCATCCATCACTATAGTTCGGGGAGAAATAACTGAACTCTATCGATGTGCCACGAATTTCCATCGTATCGGGCATTGCCGTTCCCAGGAGGCTGGTCCAAGGGGTCCGGACACTGAAACACTGGATTGAAATGGACTTTCATAATAGCAAATACAGTGGCGGCGCTAGAAATTTTAAGACGGGGGGGCCATGAGGGGGCATGACATCTGTCTGGGGGGGCCAATGAAAACACAAAACATTTTTCATTGGGAGTAAGTATATACCGTTCAATAATTCTGCAATTTAACACCATGTAAAATATATCTCAAAAGTGGGGGGGGGGGGCCCCGGAGGGGCCGGAGAAACGGTTGGGGGGCCAGGCCCCCTCGGGCACCCCCGTAGCGCCGCCACTGAGCAAATACAGTAACGTAAAAAAATATTTTTGGTCCATTTAGATATCTAAAGAACCGGTCCGAGTTTACTCGAACATGCTTTCCAATTTATCAATTAGTAGGGAGAGAAAATGATTATTTTCATGGTAAATAATTTTCCTATGGTTAAATTATCACGGAGGGGGGAGGGGTCGTCTACCTGACGTCACTGGAGGTGACGTAAATTCTAGATAGGTCAGACCAACACATTACCACACAACAATAATGGCAGGGCACGCAATGCATTTCAGCGTGAATTTGCTTTCATTTTTTCAAAGACATTTTTTTTTGCACAAAACCAAATAGTTTTTTTGGAAAGCAAACTGTACGGTTTCGTTACTCAATTTAACACCTAAAACATGCCAGAGGGTAGAAATCATCGATGGAAAGGTTTCGCAGAAAAATTATTTTTTAGTCATTTTTCCTTAAAATTTAGTTATTTTTATTTTTTTACCCCCAGAAACAAACTATCAAGGGGCAAGCGACCCCCCACATTTTATCAACATTAATAACAAATTTAAAAGAAATCGTTGGAGCCGTTTTTGAGAAATAATTTTTTTAGACGATTTTTTTTAGTTTTTTGAGAATAAAACCCCCCCAAATTGAATTAGACCAAAATAAAAAAAATGGTCCCGAGGTATGATTTTTGTGAACCTACATGCCAAATTTCATTCAAATCCACCGAGTAGTTGGCCCGGAAATCGATGAACAGACAGACAGACACATATACAGACAGACAGACATACAGACAGAGCTACAGACAGACATTTCGTAAAAACCACTTTTTTGGGTTCCTGGGGTCTGGGACCTCAAAACGTGTAAATCCGTTGAAATCTCGGAATCGAAAATTTCGACCATCACAAAGCTTTCCTCATACTACGTATAAATTGGAAAGCAAAAACTTCTAATTTCACCACCGCCATCGGCATTGCTTGTGGAAGCGCAGTGCGTCTAATCGGTAATCTTGACATGCAGTCACTTGCTGCAGTCCGACCATTCTGAACATTGTGCACCCAACGTTCGATGGTCTCAATCGTCAATGACCGTGTACATTGCTATTGTCAGTAACCTGTCAGACTTCTCAGACATTGTCTGATCGGGTATTGGGTATAAGACGATTGCTGAGTTGATAGTCAGGATTCAGGAATATATAACTCCACTAGGTTGCCTTCGCACTTAGTAGACTACTTAAAACAATAGAACAAAAAGTATATATTTATTTATTTATTTATAATAGCCCAGTTGGTTATTAACAGTCTCCAGAAGCCTTCATCCAATCCTATGTTGCAGTTAGTTGCTTTCTTTATTGTGGCTCCTGACTCCCGAGACACCCAAAACTGGCTCTACTAAGCATAGTCCATCATTATGTGGAAATTGTGCAAATTTGTTTGATTTTAATACTTGACACATAATGTTTCGTTTCCACGAAGTCACGAGAGAAACCCTAAATTGGGTCCATCCCGTCCATCACGTGCAAGCTTATCAGAATCTTCATTCCCAGCAATCCGTTCATGTTCATGCCCGGGAACCCACATTATTTTTTTAAAATTTTTAGTACTGACGATGTCATACCATCTTTTACATTCCATTACTAGCCTAGATCAGTAGCGTAACAAAGTTTGGGGGTCCTTACGCAAGACAGAGCAGTGCCCCCCCTGCAATTTTTTAAAATCACATCGCTTTACTTTTAGTTTTTGTTTTTGAACTTTCATTTTCTTCTCTTCTCTTTTTTTTAATTTTTCTACATTTTTTCAGAAAAACAAATACTTTCTGCGGGAGCCCCCTTTCGCCGGGGGCCTTTACGACTTGCATAACTTCCTCCCCTTCTGTAACGCCACTGGCCTAGATCTAGTCTAGGGTTGGAATATAGTTATTCACAATCTATATCAATAAGGGGACAGAAGAATCCGGGCTAATAGGCCGTGGTCGATTTGAAAGTAGGCTCCCAAACGTTTCGCCAACAACTGCGGTCGACATCTTTAGTGGAACTACGTACACGTACACGTTTAAGGTTGTATCGTGGAGGTACCGTAGCAACTGACTGACAGACTGGTGCAGGTATGGTTCGGTGCGCAGTCGCTCTCGTTTCTGATTGGCTCGTTGGCGTCATTCTCTTTGTCGTTGTTGTTGTGTTGTTGAGGGTTGGATACCATATTCTATTTACTTTTAAACCTTCTTCCTTTCTGTTTCAGTTTTGCGGATGTTTATAAATTATATAAATCTATATGATTGTTTCAGATGATTCGCTCCATACCGCAAGTAGCACTGCCGCAACTCTAGCACATCACACTTCCTCAATTTTCGGGTGCAGCGCCGCCGGCCACAGCGGCATCAACCAGCTCGGAGGCGTCTACGTCAACGGCCGTCCCTTGCCCGACAGTACGCGGCAGAAAATTGTGGAGCTGGCGCATTCTGGTGCCCGGCCCTGCGACATTAGTCGAATTTTGCAAGTCAGTAACGGCTGTGTTTCCAAAATTCTTGGAAGGTAAGAGATAAGGTGCATAACACATTAATGATAAGTAATGTTTAAGATTTTAATATCTCGTTCAGAGGCGGATAAGAACCTGCCTTTGGAGGGGAGGGGGGCTACCATACTGTATATGTTGATAAGGGTACTTTAGTCGGCATACAATGATTTAATAAAAAAACAATACTAGATCATTTTCACTATTAAATAAAGTCAAGCGCAGATCCAGGCTATTTGTGAGTCATCAGGGGCGTAATAAGGGTCCCCGGGGCTTCCCCCGTGACTTTTTAGCCTCATTGAGCAGGGGATCTGCGTTTTCCGTGAAAGTGGTCTCAGGAAATCCATGCCACGCAAGGCCGAAGTCTGGATTTGTTTTCGGACCGGATTATTTCTTTTGCCGCCTATTGGCTAATGGCTACTCAGGGCCCAGGGGCAGGGCCTATAGCCAGAAATTTTTTCGAGTGCGGGGGTCCATCTGACGTCAATATATTTAAAACCCCATTCTATCTAGTGTACGCTGCAAATGTTTCGGGGCACGTGGACCCCCCTCTAGCAACGGCCTTTCCCGGGGGGGGGGGGGTCTGATCCTATCGTACAAGAAAATCCTGTTCCTATTCCTATCGATCAATAAATCAATAACTTTGTCCTTTTTCTGCAGGTACTACGAAACGGGGTCAATAAAACCCCGGGCCATCGGAGGGTCCAAACCAAGAGTAGCAACCACTCCGGTTGTTTCCAAAATAGCAGACTATAAAAGAGAGTGCCCTAGTATTTTCGCGTGGGAAATACGAGATAGACTTCTCTCCGAAGGAGTTTGCACCAACGATAATATTCCTAGCGTAAGTACATATTGTATTATCAATATATTTAAATCTTCACTCAAGTCTCAGATTAAGATTGCCTCAAATAATCTCAATAGGGTTACACCTGCAACCTATATAACTGTCAGTATTGTCCGGTCTACAGCAGACACAGTACAATGAGGTTCATTTGTGACGTCATTTTGTAGATGGCAGCACCAGTTGCAATGATATCAAAGCGTTGATTTTTCCATAAGCCTCAATAATATTTTAAAATTATTTTATTTATGCATTATTTTAAAGTGATATTTTTCTATAAATCATGGAGAATATATATATACATGTATATATTAAATTATATGCAGCGAAATAAGGTCCAGGCATAGTATTAAAATTATTAATATATTATAATATATATTAATAATTATAATATTAATATTATAAAAAATATTTAAATAATTAATTAGACGCTAAGAGCTTAGTTTTCACATGCAAACTGCGGCCATTTTGAATAATATGGATATCGGTTTGTCGTCAGCGAACCTAGTGACCAAAACTGTCCCTACAGAACCTCATTGTCTCGTCTAACTTATATTTCGGCTCCAGCTCGGTAGCAATGTGATGGTCATCTCCAAAAACATCAACTGTTCATGTCAAATTACTGGTACGAGTATATTCTTCGTACCCAGCACACAGTCTAACTAGTTTCTTACTAATTTAAAATCTTTACATTTCCTCATTGAGACATGTCAAATACGTTTAATCGGTTAACCTGCTGCAGTTATTATTAACCCCATTCTAGTGTTCCATAAAATTCCCATGTACGACATTTAATTTTGTGACCTTTCTCCCGAGAAAGTAATTCTATTGTCAATTTATTTAAATCTTGATTGAGATTGCCTCAAATAATCACAGTAGAATTACACCTGCGACCTTTGTCGCTTCTCAATATTCTTACCTACATTGAACTTTTCCTCATGTTTTCCAGCTTAGGGTATTTCTGTGTACTATTTCGGCTCCAGCTCGGTAGCAATGTGACGGTCATCTCCAAAAACATCAACTGTTGACGTCAAATTACTGGTATATTCTTCGTACACAGCACACGGTCTAAGTATAGTTTCTTAATCCTTACTAAGTACTATACAGTAAATGTAACATCTTCATATTTCTTCATTCAGACATGTCAAATACGTTTAAGGACCCGGTTAACCGACCGCAGTGTTCCACAAAATTCTCTTGTAGGAGGACATTTAATTCTGTGACCTTTCTCCCGAGTAAATAAAGAGACAGATTGTATATGAGAGAAAAGAAAGCACTTATACGAATTCCCGCAGAGATTTCCTGTTTACTTTTTCCATACATTAATCCAATTATCAAATGCAAAAGCTGCTTAATAAGACGAAGCAAACATACAAACCACTTCAACACAACTGTTCACGGGGCTCGCAATCTAAAAAAACACCTCTGTCCAAATTTCCCCAAGGATGAGTTTCCACAAATTAGAAAACTCGCTGACTCACTATTAGAAGAAACGGTTTATGGGCAAATGTTAAGGGCGGGAATGGTTTTTAGATGGTTTACAGAGGTTAAGAGCTCTTGAAAAGTTGTGAATAACGTGGAAGCTCGTTGATTGGATCATCTGATCTGCTGGAAAAGTACTTGCCAGTTGCTGGACCGGAAAATGTGAAGATGATACGGCACAATTTTTTAGTTTTTCTCTTTTGGAACCTGAAATTATATTTCCTGGTTATTTTATAGGAGATATCCACTGTACATAGTTCAACAATGATGTTGAAATTTACTGCTGCTTAATTAGCTCAAATGTAGGTTGAGGCAGAAAGACTAATGTTGACATTTATAAGGCACAAAACAAAAACAAAAAACATGCCTGAAATGTCACAAATCTAATTTAATTAATTTTGACTACCTCACTTTCCTATCTGTGAGAAAGTGAGAATTGCTGCAATAAGCTGCAAAATTAACTAAAATAAAACAGATTAACAGCTAAAAGAGGAATTTTATTAATTTAACATTTGCTTCTAATTAATCTTTCCACTGAGTTTTCCCCCTTTCGCATAATAGCCCAGTCAAAAAAGACATCCGAGGTTACATTAATTCGCAGCTGAAAATTGGCAGGATTGTTCAAAACACCATTTTGAGATGGAGTAGAGTTAATAGTAAATACCCCTCGGTTTAGCCACGTAGGTTTGTTTGTTTGCCTTCTTCCTTCAAATTAGTCTACATCCTCCTAGCTAGGTTACTATAAGTCTACAACACATGGAAACTGGGCATTAATACATTCTATCCGTACGGTATTCCTGTACTAGAATTACAACAGACATGCGTTACGTGAAATTGTTATATATAAACATTTGTTAAATTTGTTTGAAATCAGTTCACTGACGGGAGAAGCATGTTTAATGTTATTGGTGTTTATAATATCCTATCGAATAAGTTTGAATGTTCTTCACTCCTAGTGAACATGTCCCTTCAAACACCCGGCACAAAAGTCTGTTTTATAATGAAGTATTTCTACAGAACTAACTACCTACAAGAACTGGGTCTCAACGAAAAGCTTTAACCAGGTGTAATATTCTTAACCAGAAGTGTATACACAGATATATTCCATGAATCAGTAAATAGCATTTGGACTAAGGGGAAAGCCTTACAATATGTGTTATAATACCATACATACTGTATGTACCGCTATAATTCCACTTGTAATAACATTGTCAAAATTGTAGTGTTTCCGTATATTATAGATATTGTTATTATAACTAAAATAATTACCAATCATCCCTGATGCCCTTTTTGGGGTTTTATATTATGAAAATTCATCTGTCATAATGTACCACAAAAGATAGAAACCTATCATAGAAAAAAAACTAATAAAACATACCATAGAAAGCAAAACCTTTTCTATCCTCTATATCATATAAGAAAAAGCATGGATAAGATCAAGCTTTCAGGTTCTAAAGATACCTACCTATCCCCATACGCACACACTGAAGATGCTCCTTTCAATCACAAAAAGGCTCAAAAGGCTGCGCTAAAGCCAATTTGTCTTGATAATAGACCTCAAGTGCATGGGGCTATGAAATGTCCCTAATCCACGGACAGATGTGCCGGGGCTTTCTGCTAACTCATTGGCCTGTAAACTCTACACTTAACCTATTTATCGCACAATAGCATTAGCCAGGGATATTTTCGTGAAATACGTGAAATTCGTTCAAGATGTTCGTAACAGAATTGGGGTCATTGTTGTGCGATCCGGAGGTTGGTTTGTCACCCTTGCTCCCAAAGATACACCCCAATTTTCTTTGAATGATTTTGATGATATTTTTAGTTGTATTAGTTATTTTGACCCTAGAGGGCGTAGCATAGATTACTTTTCCGAGTGAGAATATAGTTTGATAGTCGATAGACCCGTCATGTCACAACCGTTTGAGAAAGCAGTCGTTCTTGAAAAAGGTCGTGATCGCATTAGGCTACTTGACTGTTGGAACAATAAAATGTAAAATATGCTTGATTATAGGTATCTTCTAGGTTAATAAATAATAATACAACTACAACATGTTCTTTGCGTGAAAATATTAAATACTAACTATAACTAAAAACTAAACTAAAAAATAAGAACCGGTCCGAGTTTACTCGAACATCAAACATGCTTTCCTATTTATCAAATTAGTATAGGTATTTACCTATAGTTAAATTTCGGTTGCAACGAAATTCCCTATCCCAAAGCACTGAATTGATTGATGGGCCAGTAACCAGGTATTTTTTTTCTGGGAGGGCTGTGATCCCATGGTATGTAGAGAAATGTCGCACATCTGGTTCAAGTTCAATTCTACCTAGTTTAAAGTCAAGAAATACGGGATGGGCTGCTGACAATAGTGTTAGATATTCAATGTCTGAAGTTAGAAAGCATCAATCGATTTTTCGTAATTTTTCATGAAAATTTAGTCTTTTTTATTTTTTTACCCTCAGAACCAAAATTTCAAGGGGCAAGCAACCGACTGCGTTTTATTTATATCAATAACGTGAATGTATGTGAATTTAAAGAATATTGTTGCAGTTGTTTTTTTAAAAATATTTTTTTAGCAGTTTTTTTTTAGTATTTTTGAGGGTGAAACCCATCATTATGGAGGTAACCCAAAATAAAAAAAATTTGTAAGCCTACATGACAAATTTCATCCAAAGCCGGGTAGTTTGCCTACAAGCCGACGAACCAACAAACCAACAGACCGACAGACAGACCGACGGATAGATATTTCGTAAAAACCGCTTTTTTGGGTTACTGGGACCCCCGGAGGAGACCCCGGCCCGCCCGGACCATGTTTCCAGTTTAATAAATTAATAAAGTCTTCGTCTGAAAAAATTTAACATACAACCACATGACTTAATATTCACAATATTTCTACATTAAAACCTCACCAATTGCCAATAACAAAAGAACAACCGAAACCGACGCAAACCATAGAATAAAGATTTACTATAGAATGCTAGTCCGTATAGGGCCGTCTGTGATTCCAACCAGGAAAATCACATGAGCCGAGTCACAAAATATTTGCGTCCCTGTTTTAACCAATCAAATTAATTTATTAAGAAACAATTGTGAGTGTATTCGAACGGTCCATAAAACTTGGCCTACTATTGGCTGCCTGTTTTGAAGTCAACATTCATTTTCAAAACAAAAACAACGCAGTAGAAATGAGTGGGTTTTTGATAAACAAAAATGATAAAAATTATTTATTGATTCAATCTCTACAGCAAAAACTACTTTGCTAATAAAATAAGTTCGGTGGTTGGATTGAAAACTTCACACTATGTTACACATTACGTAAAGTACAGTAGGCCTACAATAATACTTCTAAAAGGTAAGTGAGTAATTTATATTATACCCACAATAGCTTTAATTCTTCTTAAAGTGTTGCATTGTTGCCGTCTTGTAGCCAAATGAAGTCACTTAGCACACTCCCCAAAAACACCTGAGTTCAACAAGTTACTGTTTAGATTAGCACTGACAAAAAATTTAAGAACGAAAGAATGCAGCACTAAAGGCAATATACAATCAGTGATTTGAAGTTGGAGATTCTAAATAAGCGCACGGTGCTTCTGAGTTTCAATAACAACAACCTACGAGAAGCATTTTTAAGCCTTTGCATGCATGGGGCTTGCGAAGTAATAATTTGTGACAGTGACTTCCCTCTATGGGTCCACTGCAGCATACAGTACATTAACTAAAACAAAATATGTTGTCTTATTTTAATTGGTATGTATCGGTAGGCTAATGTTATTGACATTTTTAGGGCAACAGATTTCGAGGAACAGGAGCAGAGGAGGCGTCTCTTCCCGCCAGAGAAAATGTTGAAGCAAGGAAATTCGAGTGGAAACTTTAAGTCAAAGCAAGACAACCTACCAGAAGGAAAAAGCCAAAAATAATAGTTGTGTTCCTTCCTCTTCACTGTAAATTACTGTAAATTTGTTATTACATTTGTGTTATTGCATTATGCTGTATTTTAGAAGCCTTTTTAATGGAACTCACCTTGAGGTTTCACTTGTCACTCATGGCTTACGGAGTCAAAAGTAAGGAAACATGGTAGGTGTCGCCGTATTGCGTTAGTGAGGAACTACCCGTCAGAATAAATAGGAGTAAAGACTGAGGTTGTGAAAATGTCCGATACATGGTCTACTGTGGTAGTGTGGTGTGGTATGCTTAATGAACACGACGCAAAGACGTTTTTTGACACTTTCCTCATACAGGGGTTTGGTTTAAAATGTCAAACCCCCAATGACCTGTATGAAAAGGCCCCAATGAATACTTGCCGTAACGTGAAGTACAGTACTCTTTCTAAACTCATCTTGGAACATAATTTGAAGTATTGTATGTGATACTTCCATAAGTTAATACAATACTGCGTAGGATACCACGCGCATTTCTTTTAATATTCATTGACCACTGTACTGTAGATAGGCCTCGGTGTGCGAATGATACAAAAAACTAGTTGGTTTCATTAAATTTGGGTCATTATGGATTGATTAACATGAAATGACACATTAAATTCACATTGACTACTACATTTCAATTTTTAAATTTGTGCGGGAAACACCCAAGCGCTGCCAAGTGGCCAAATTGCGAAAGTGGGACGCAAATATTTTGTAACTTCGATCCTGTGATTTCTTGAAAACAATCACAAAGCCCTAAAATACTGTATCCTATGTATAAGCATAGGGATGCCAGTCAGCTTATTTCGATTGGCAGGCTATGATGCAAACCGATTTCATCTCAAATTGCCCTCAGTCTTATCAAAGTCCTCAACGTTATCATTATCGTCCTTTATTAATTTCTAAGCCATCTCCCTACAACGTCACTGACCTTCCAGTTGACTTACCTCATGGCTTAATATTCACAATACTTCTTCATTTTCCTCTATAACGTCACCAATAGCCAATAACAAAAGAACAACGCCAGACGTCAACACCGATGCAATCCGATTTCATCTCACCTCATCTTATCAAAGTCGTCAACTTTCATCCTTAATTAATTACTACGCCATCTCCCTACAACGTCACTGACCTTCCAGTTGGCTTACCTCATGGCTTAATATCCACAATACTTCTTCATTAAAACCTCATCAATAGCCAATAACAAAAGAACAGCGCCTGACGTCAACACCGATGCAATCCGATTTCATCTCGAATTTCCCTCAACTTTATCAAAGTCGTCAACTTCATCCTTAACTAATTACTGCGTCATCTCACTACCACTTCACTGACTTTCCAGTTGAATTACCTCATGGCTTAATATTCACATTACTTCTTCATTTTACTCTATAACGTCACCAATAGCCAATAACAAAAGAACAAGGCCTGACGTCAACACCGATGCAATCCGATTTCATCTCACCTCATCTTATCAAAGTCGTCAACTTTCATCCTTAATTAATTACTACGCCATCTCTCTACAACGTCACTGACCTTCCAGTTGAATTACCTCACGGCTTAATATTCACATTACTTCTTCATTTTCCTCTATAACGTCACCAATAGCCAATAACAAAAGAACAAGGCCTGACGTCAACACCGATGCAATCCGATTTCATCTCAAATTGCCCTCAACTTTATCAAAGTCGTCAACTTCATCCTTAACTAATTAATACGTCATCTCACTACCACGTTACTGACTTTCCAGTTGAATTACCTCATGGCTTAATATTCACATTACTTCTTCATTTTCCTCTATAACGTCACCAATAGCCAATAACAAAAGAACAAGGCCTGACGTCAACACCGATGCAATCCGATTTCATCTCACCTCATCTTATCAAAGTCGTCAACTTTCATCCTTAATTAATTACTACGCCATCTCCCTACAACGTCACTGACCTTCCAGTTGACTTACCTCATGGCTTAATATGCACAATACTTCTTCATTTTCCTCTATCAATAGCCAATAACAAAAGAACAACGCCTGACGTCAACACCGATGAGATCCGATTTCATCTCACTTCATCTTATCAAAGTCGTCAACTTTATCCTTATCGTCCCTAATTAATTAATACTACACCATCTCCCTACGACGTCACTGACCTTCCAGTTGACTAACCACCGTTCAATATTAACACCCTGCGCTCTTCCACTTGAACGACTTGATTGGGGCGTGCTGGAGCCCCATTATGTAACTCTTTTGTATCGGATCTGGCCATAAATCTAAACTGCAGGCGTATGTCTCATTCAGGGATTGCTTACATTCTGTGTGTGAACTAAAACAGTCGTCGCTTATACAAAAGGGAGTGATGACGTGGCACTATTCTTTAGGCCCGCTCATGTGAATTTGAGCCCTTTCCTGTCGTTTGCAAATTCTCGACCGCGTGCTTTCATTCTCATCAGGGATGGCTACTTATTCATAGAGTGTTATCAGTGGTTTCATACAATAGAAATCCGCAGTAGTAGCCTAAAACAATATCCTACAGGTTTATAAGAGCGCCTATATGACAGTATTCTGTAGGCCCGTTCATGTGAGCATTCTCAGGGATGGCTACTTACCGTATTCGTAGAGCGTTGTCAGAGGTATAGTAAAGTTGTCTTAGATACCACAGCGGTAGTATAAAACATTATCCTACCGGTGTAAGAGAGCCAGTATGACAGCATTCTTTAGGCCCGCTCATGTGAGCCCCCTACCTATCGACATCGCATCGTCGGCAGAATCTCGACCTTGTATGCTTTTTTTCAGCGATGGCTACTTATTCATAGGGCGTCGTCAGTGGCTGCCTGTTTATTAATGTACAAAATATCAAGTTCAAATTATTGTGTGTGACATACGAAGAAACATATTGTACATCAAAATGTAGAGGAGCATTTCAGCTAAGGGATGTGATATACTTGACAGCTCTACGATCGGTATTTAACAGGATTTATTTTATTTTGTAAGGCTTTTCCCCTATGAATGTCTCTTAATTTGCCATTGCAATTTGGCCAAAGCGTTCAAACTACGCTCGGCTGCTGTTATCACTGGCATAGAACATACTATAGAAGGGGGGGGGGGGGTTACTCGGAATCCCAAAACGGCAAAATAACATTAATAAAATTGCCAATATGGCAACTGACCACACTGTAGATGTCACAGACCTATATATTAAAAAAAAGGCTGGATCAGTTGAATGAAAATGATTTCCTCTAAATGGGCAGATAGGAATGATGAGGTATTTTGTGCAAACAAACAAAGATTTGGATCAATTGCTTTTAGGGGAGGGTCAATCGTATAAACGGCGGAAGTAGGAGTATGGTAGGCTGTATAGAATAATGAGAAGTGAGGGTGCGTTTTCTGTATGTGTAGGGGACACTTAAGAAATTGCCCCGAGATTGTTTATAGACTTTTGACGGTTTGTTAAGCTACAATGTCACATCTATTGAATAAATACAAATAATTTTTTTCTTCCTCTTTTTCTTTTTGGTATTTTCTATATAACCGTATCCAGGGACGGCTAAAGACTTAGTGGGCCCGGTTTTAGGGGGAGGCCGGGAAGGACTGGCTTGTCACCCCCCGCCCCCTCCGAAAACATGGAAAGTATTTTGAAAATGTGAGTTTTGAGGCAAATTTCAGGAGCTTTGCAGTATTTAATTATATTGTATAAAAAACTGATTATTATCCACAATGTACCTTCATTTTCATGGAAAAAAGGATGAGGGTATAGATGTCTTAAGAAATCAAAAGCAGTTCATTTTGAGTCTCAACCCCCCCCCCCCCCCCAACCGAAAAAAAATTCAAAATTTAATTTAATTTAATAGGCTAAGAAATTTTGAGGTCTGGGCAAGTTGGATTGAGGCGACACGATACTCCTTATGGGAACTAATGATCAAATAGGGTTTTAAAGTTTTTAGGTTTTAACTTGGGGACCCATAGGTCCTTGTATCACTGTTAATTTTAATTTACTAAAGAAGATGTATTGCTGTGTTGAAGGGTAGCCAGTAAGTACCAGCCCAAAATTAAGAACAACATTTGGCCACGCAATGTGGCCTATTCACCCTTGGTATTATTCCCGAATGAATTTCTAGCCATTGGCAAACTGGTTCACTCCTCGATGTCAACCCAGACCGGCTACAAGTACCAATGGGCATGCTCAGGCATGCTTACCATTGACATTGTGGGTTTTAGTTCAACTTAACCAAGTATGGCAACGAGTCCCAAAAGGCATAACCCAATCTCAACACATTTCCATTGCAGTTTAAAAGAAATTGTGGGGAATTTTTCAGTCGCACTGTTTTATATTTATTAACTACTTTCTCAATCTATCTTTATAAAAATCAAACCACTTTCCCGCGTGAGTATGTATGTGGACACTTTTTTGACTCGCCATAACTCGGGACCCACTGGCACCAGAAACTTGCGGCTACACTCAAAATTTAGAGAAAAATCGGGACATGGTTTTCGTGTAGGGCCGAACCTTAAAAATTGAACCTGATCAGGTACAGGAGCGATAATCGGTTCGAAAAATCCCATAAGAAAGCATTGGAGGGTTCAACGCAATGTTTTAGCCTGACATTTGGGCCTACCTTAACTTAAATTACATCACTGTCTTTGTCCATTCTTCCTCTTTCAGGCCATGCTATTACATGATGTGATTGGGCAAGTGGTTCGACTTTGGGGGGTGGAAACGTGAGGGGGTGCGCCCAAATTTTCCGATTTTCAGCGAAAATATGCCTTTTTCGACCGCGTTTTTGGGGGTGTTAATATCAATTCGAAAACTTGAAACTTCTTTAGTCCTTTTCCACCTTTCTTAGTCTTTTCAGACATGTATTCAGGTTTACTATACGCCTCTTCGTTTGGGCTCAGGTGAGATGGTAAGCAGTCCCTGTTTTGACGAAATACCGGTTTAAAGGGTACATTTCCAAATACATCCATAGAGTAAAAAAATTCCACAGCCAGCTGTTTTCAACCGAAATTAATTTTTAATGTCTCATTAGAAGCAGTATAAATTAAGCTTTAAAACGAGTATAAATACATAATTTCAAAATCACCCCTTCACCCCTTAAACACGAGTGGAACACAAAATTGTTAAAAAATCAGGCGAAAAAATTAATTTCCAGCAATCCCATTTCAATTGCATGGGCGGGTTTAAAGCAATATTTTGGGCAGATGTAGAAGGCCTATGTTAATTTAAATTATATCAGTGTCTTTTTCCGCTCTTCTTCTTTTAGGTCATGCCAAATTTGTCGTGATCAAGCAAGAGGTTCGGCTTTGGGGGGTGGAAACGTGACGGGGTGCGCCCAAATTTTTCGATTTTCAGCGAAAATAGGCTTTTTCGGCCGCGTTTTCGGAGGTCTTGATATCATTTTGAAAACTTTAAACTACTTTAGTTCTCTTCCACCTGTCTTACCCTTTCCAGAGATATATTCAGTTTAACTAACCGCCTCTTCGTTCGGGCTCAAGTGATTTGGTAAGCCATAGCCATCAGCGTTTTGACGGAGAACAGGTCTAAAGTGTACCTTTGAAATTACATGCATAGAGTAACAGGATTCCACAGCCTGACCTCTTCCACCAAAATGATTTGTTAATGTCTCATTAGAAGCAGTATAAATTAACCAATTTTCATAGTTGTTAACTGCTTCGTTTGGGTTTGGGGGCATTCACATAAGTCATGCGAGCCCCGAAGGGGCGAGCTGCGTAATGCCAAATGGAACCACGTTAATGCGAGGCCCCGCAGGGGCGAGCTGCCGCCCGCGGCAGGCGCAAGGGGGGCGGGGCCGCGAAGCGGTCCCAAGCTCCGCTTGTAGTCTAAATAAAACTATACAACTTTTCCATAAGTAGCCAACAAGCACTCAGACATAGATTGTCATATGTTAGACCAACGACCATTGTCTGCGCTAGTCCACTAACAATAATAATAATAAAAATAACAATTCGTATATTTTTCTATAATGATCGGCGTAACAAATTATTTTGTAGGCCCCCTTAACCAGTTGGTGTACGGGGTACCTACCTACCTAACGTCACCATAATAGCTCACAGCAGGAAAATCCCCCCTCCCCCAGCAATTTTCAAAACAAATTCTCCATGCCACAACTCAAAATCCGCAAAAAACAAATAATAAACCTTTCTCCATTCGCCACGATTTATGCCCCGCAATATATTTTCACATGAAAAATGAAATCGAAGAAAAAAAAATGATATAAAACCGCCCAAAAAATGAGAGAGCCTTATGGTCCAAATGACATGGCAACCAAACCTGGTATAAGAATCCCCCCCTACTCCGTTTATATTCGAAAAAAAAACGAAAAATTGCGGCCAATGAAAAATCGTTTTTACCCGCGGAAAACCGTTTTCCCAGCAGGAGAACCATCATCGCAGGTTTGATTTACGACACTAGCGCATCGACCGGAGAAAATGCGAAGCTGGGGAAACAGGGGGAAGGAATTTCCCGACACGGCCATCATGGCCGATTGGAGGGGGATGGGGCTCAAGGGAGGATTGTAATTTTTAAGCGGGGGGCCTCGTGAATCTCCCACATAGGCCTAGTCTGTGAAAAGAGACTTTAGGACACAAACCCACAACAGGTTTTTGTTTACAAAATAACATTTTTTAAATATTGATTGTAAAAATCAATGTGATGTCTTAACTTAAAAGAAATTTTCCCATTCGTTATGAATACATATTTTTTTATAGTATTTCTTCATCCCAGTGGTGGGTGTACAGACACATATAATATATTTTTTATTTGGGGGGGGGGGGGCTAGACCAGACCACCACTGTAGCCTTACCTTCTAAGTCAGTGGGCAGGGACCCCAGACGACGCTGAATTCTACCAAACTAATCGCTCACAAGTCTGGCAAATTATACACATTATAAAACAACACTCGCATTACTTAATTTCAGCCCGGACCCCCCTCTTATATACGCCACTGCTTTATGCCATAGGCAGTCACTGGAGACAGGGGCATCTAACGGCAGTCGTACCGGAACGAAGAAGCAGACACAAGAGGGGTCCCAAGTAGTCTCCCTTGAAGAATACCAATACCGCTCAATTTGGCACTCCAATGAAATAATGTCGAGTGCTCCCAGACAGCTACAAACAATACAAGGGCGGATTTTGCCTTCAATTTAGGGGGGGGGGGGGTGGTAAGCGGGCAGATTCAGAGGATTATATAACATTAAAAAAACATTATTATTTTTAATTCCCACGGTAAACCCATTAGTGTAAGTTCATTTTATTTTTTTGGAGGGGGGGGTCCAGACCCCATGACCCCCCTAAAATCCACCCTTGCTACAATCTATGGCCTATTTTAATGACTAACAAATACATCTAAGATGTTAAGTGCCCATCGCCATACAAGTTGTTAATGAAAAAAATAACGCATCTTCGATAGGCAGTTAAAGAAGAAAGAAGAATAGAAGTTGAGCAAGAGGGGTTTTAACAGCCTCCCTTGAGGAATACCGCTCCATTCGGCCCAAGACACTAGTAGGTGTTCAATATGATATCATGAGTTGCTTGCTGAGCTGCTCCTGAGTCCTGACTATATGACAATTAAGTTGGAAAGACTCTTAAGTATAACGAAGATGTTGGTCAGCTACACAAAGTGACTGTAAGAAAAATGTAATAGTTCCTAGAGAAGAAGCAGATACAAGACAAGTGGGGTCCTAATAGTCTCCCTTGAAGAACGCCGCTCCCGCGCACGTAAAACAAATACAAGTAGTTACCATAGCATGGAACCGCCGCCCCCCCCCTCTCCCGAGAAATATTTCTGGGCTGTTGCTAACTAATAACTATATGACAATTAAGTTGGAAAGGCTCGTAAGTATAACGAAGATGTTGGTCAGCTACACAAAGTGACTGTAAGAAAAATGTAATAGTTCCTAGAGAAGAAGCAGATACAAGACAAGTGGGGTCCTAATAGTCTCCCTTGAAGAACGCCGCTCCCGCGCACGTAAAACAAATACAAGTAGTTACCATAGCATGGAACCGCCCCCCCCCCTCTCCCGAGAAATATTTCTGGGCTGTTGCTAACTAATAACTATATGACAATTAAGTTGGAAAGGCTCGTAAGTATAACGAAGATGTTGGTCAGCTACACAAAGTGACTATAAGGAAAATGCAGTAGTTCCTAGAGAAGAAGCAGATACAAGAGGGGTCCTAATAGTCTCCCTTGAAGAAAGCCGCTCCCTACGGCACTACAAGGTCCCCGATGGGGTATCGTGGGGTGATCGCTGACAAGTATATGACAAGTTTGAAAGACTTGAGGGCTCTCCCTCCCTCACTGGTCATTTGTCATTCGTTTGAGAAGTCGGCCCCCTGCCCTGTGTGGACGTACTACTCTTGACTATCATGAACTCAAGGGTAGGAAGGGGCTTTCCCTTTTTAGGCGGCTCATTATATCACAGAACTTCTAGTCCCATGACAGTTGTTTGCAGCTAAGGAAAGCGTATTTTTAAGAATTGCATACTTACAGTATAAAGTTTATTATTATTATTATAATTTGGCTTAGGCGCCCATTCCACCGACCGGCTAGGGCTATTTTCAAAAACGGTGACGTGGTAGCAGACATTCAAGACTTAGGTGGCGTTTCCACCGACCTCTCATTGCAGAATGCAAATGACTTAGACGGAATTTAGAATTTTTCTTTTTATAGAAATCTATTAAAATGTTTGTACTTAACATATCCCATGACGCCATTTTTTAATTTTAGTTTGTTTGTTTGTGATTTTACTGTATGATCATTGATCAATTTTAACTATGGCATAGAGGAAAATAAACATTTCCGTCAATTCTGCAATGCGAGGTCGGTGGAAGCCCCGCCTGAGTCTTGAATGTCTGCTACCACGTCACTGTTTTTGTAAATAGCCCTAGCCGGTCGGTGGAATGGGCGCCTTAGGGGATACACAGCCATTTCCATATTACTTATTCTTAATTAGTCCGATTTTGTCAGGTAAAATTGCTGTTAGGAGCGCACTGGACGGCGATTTTTTTTTTAATGCTTGATGAGCCCCAACTTCACTTATAGGCCCTGTCATCACTCATTAAGGCGAACTACTAGGTTTACCTATATGGTATTTGCGGTTAGTAACTTCATGTAATGTTCCTGCTTCCCGCATAGTACACATATACTGATAAACACGTTGCATGTGCTTCAGACACTGCCAGTGTGTCAGACATGACAGTTACTTACTGTATACCTATGGTATATTACCATACACTTACTGACGTAACAGGTAAAAGAATAATGGTGCACATATGTCAGGACATGTAGAGTAGTGGTACAGACTCTGACTTTCGCCCGAAAGGTTGTTGGTTCGAGTCCCACACTCGCTACATTTTCGGGCCATGCTTCCACGGAGGGCATATTAAATAGGTGGTCTCGGGCCTTCCTAGTTGAGTGTAAGAGAGGGCTATATAGCCCTAACTCCACTAGGTTGGTTTAGTAATAGAACAAAAAAAAGTCCATATTTATGTATATTAACCTATATACATGTGCTTGCTCAGTTAGGCTGTATTCCCTCATGATATATCCATTTGAGACCACAAGACACCGTGGCACGACAATCCAATAAGGTTCTAGACCTGAGGTGCCTCTCTCTCGACCACTACTCTATTGCATACCCGGCAGCCGCGTTTTCCCTCCCTGTGAAGGTTGGAACGTTGGCTGGATGCCATGGAATTACAGGGCTTCTTATCGGTACTAAACTTGCAGCAACCTGCAGTCCGAACAATCAGAAAACATTGTGCATCCAATGTACAGCTATGTAACCTATGTTCTATGATGGCCTCAATGACCGCGTACATGATTGATTGAAATTGCCAGTAAACTATCAGACTTGTTACATTTGCAGTTCTAATGGAGTTTAGTCATTGTGTGAGGCGGTTACTGAGGTGCTGATAAAAGTCATAGTGTACTGCAGGGGTTCTCAAGAACATTTTTCGGTGGCTCCCTAAAAACGTAACTGCAATAACTTAGTTTTTCGTTTGGCTCACCCCATGGCTCCCCCTTGAAGAGGCCCATGTCACCCTGGGGAGCCATAGCTCACCGTTTGAGAGCCCCTGGTGTAGTGGATAACAAACTGGACTTTCTTAGGAAGTCACGGGTCCCATTCCACCTCCTATTTCTCCTTCATAGCAAGTTCAAACGCGGAGGCTTGGCGCTATGTAAGTTCCAAAGGTAAACCTATAGGCTTACCCAAGCAAAAATAATAA
Organism: Psococerastis gibbosa; assembly: GCA_963971405.1. Classification (NCBI taxonomy): domain Eukaryota; kingdom Metazoa; phylum Arthropoda; class Insecta; order Psocodea; family Psocidae; genus Psococerastis; species Psococerastis gibbosa. The sequence continues at coordinate 4,923,601 of OZ020489.1, forward strand.
TAATAATAATAATAATAATAATAATAATAATAATAATAATAATAATAATAATAGTTACTTTATTGTACTAGGCTCCCCTAGCGGAGTTAGGGCTTTCGGGCCCTTTCTTACACTCAACTAGAGGGCTAGGTAAATAGTGTTACAAAGGTACAATATTATTACAAATATAACACTAAAGTGCAGAGACATTCACACATTCATTCACACATGGAGAGCGAAACAATGTAAGATCTTGGCGAATCTAGTGTATTAGCCTAATTAGATGCTCCCGATAGCGAACTTTGAAAATTGCAAGAGAGGAAGATTGTTTTATGTGGATGTGGAGGGAGTTCCATAGAAGAACTGACGAGACGAGGGAGGAGGCATGAAAGGTTTGGGTTAAATGAGTAGGTATAACGAGAAGATCGTCTCTTCGAGTATTGTAGTGACGGTTTGTCAGAGGCTGAAAAAAAGGACCGAAAGTACAGTATGAAGGAGCAAAGCAATTGAGGATTTTATGTATTAAAGTACCTTGATTCAGCTTCCTTCTACCTTCATGTTTAAGTCAAGGAATGCTAACATAAAATGGGGTGACCCTGTCTCTGTAGAGGGTATTGCAACCAAAGCGAATACAGCAGTTTTGAATCTTGATTGCAAGTCAACGGAAAGATTAGTAAGGAGGCTATCACAGTAGTTGAAATGCGGAAATACAAGCGACTGAACTAGCCGAATTTCGAGTCTTTTGGGTAGAAAGTTTTTGAAGTGTTATGAATGAATGGAGGGTCACTTGACACCCTGAAGGAAGGGGGTACTAACAAGGTAGATGAAGAAGAAGAAGGTAAGATACCCATAAGGGAGGGGTGGCCCTAGGTCACGCGAAAAAATTTACCCTTCATGTCAAGTTTCAAACCTCGATCTTTCAATTAAATAGTCTAGTTCTCTAGCAACTGGACTATTCCGGACCATATGAGGTCTTTAATAACGCCGTTTAAATTTCAAGCGATTATACTATTGTAGTTGATACTGATCCCTTACAACGCGTATGCACAAACACAATACTTTTTTCCACGCTATAAGCCTACCTACTATGTTATTACCTCATGGTATCTGCTTATCCAAATCGCTGAGTAGTTAATCGATTAAAATTATTACGAGACTCGCGGTTAGAGTAGTCAATACCTCAGCGGTACACCGCTGTTGTTCTATATTACCCTACAGCCTATGCTGCACCCCTTCTCTGCAGGGGGTAGTACAATATCTTAGTTGTATTATACAGTCTGAATATATGCACAAATCGGGGTTAATTAAGACGAAAATCCCTTATACCAAGCTCCCATGTCATGGAAGGTATAACCCTTTAAAAACGGTTCGTCAAGTTCGAAAACGTTGTAAACGGGGTTGAAATTAGCTGCAAGTTTCAAGGATCGCAGGGTCGACCAGATTTTTTCGAGTAGTGTTTTAGCTGCCTACGTTGATAGGTAGTAGTAGTTCTGAATGTCCTGAAGGATGTTTCATGGACCCTTGTCCAATGCCAACGACCCCATGGATTTCGGGCATTATTTATATTGTTCCCGTATGAATTTTTGGCCATTGGCAAACTGGTATACGTCCTCGATGTCAACCTACACCGGCTACAAGCGATAATGGACAAGCTGAGACCAGCTTAACATTGACGCAATGAAACAGGCGAAAGCATGACTTAGCCAAGTACAGATACGAGTCACCTTGATAGGTAAATCCAAGCCAAGCCATCGAAAAGGGTCTTTGCCTAAAAGAAACATTCCCTGCATCTATGGGGAAGGTGCAAAGGTTATGTCATTAATGTATTTTTGCAATTCATAAGCTAAACATCAAAATCCCATTTTCCGGCCCTTTCTATTGCACAATATTTTATTCCTTTTGCTAATAATTAACACTATTTCCCTAATTCCCTCCTCAAAAACCTCCCTAGAAAATCAGCTTTTCATTTACAATAACCCCTCAGTATGCCTCCCTTTAGTCCCTCATACAACTCTTTTAAAGCCCCTTTAGCCCCTCAGCACTGCTGAAAAGAAATAGTGAATGCCTTAAACCAACTCCCACCCCTAAACTCTTGTCAGTTATTTATACTCAGCCCTTATTTAAACATTAATTTTTTTTTCTTCGTAGAACTAAAGTGGTTTACTTTTTCCTGACTCATTGAGTGTTCAGAGGGTGAAGACCCCCTCGGTACCCCCTCACCCCCCCCCCCCCCCCGTCCCGGCCCTTTTCAATCGGCCATGATGGAAGTGTTGGAAAATTTCATCCCCCTGTTTTTTAGCTTCGTATTTACACCGTTTGTTGCGCTAGTGTTGTAAACTTAATTTGATAATGCTTTTGTCCGGCAAGCCTATATTAGTTGGAAAAAAAATAGACTTGATCTGGGCGATCTCACGCTTGATTGCTTAAAGAATTAAATGTAAAAGACAAAAGAACGGAAGGGGCAGGTTTGAGGGACTTAACTAAAGGGAAAATTGTCACCCAACCTTAATAGGATAGGTACCTTACTTTGATTGAACTTCTACTTTATATATACGTGAAGATTGGCGATCATCATCAGCATTGGAGACTGCTGCTCTAAAAAGGGAAGCTGTACTCTTGCCAAACCACTGCCAAAGGTTATTTAACAAGGATGTTCTTCTTCTACTGGGAGCCCTCAGTCCTTATATCTTCCTATGGATTATAACATGCAGAAGGCGATATTTTTCGTTCCTCATCCCACAATTAAAGTATGTTAGTTTCCGTTTCTTAACCATCAACAGCAACTTGGCTTCTGTACTCATTCGCCTCAGGACCTCGGCATTAGGGACACGATCTCTCCAAGATAATATGTGTAACATTCGTCTGTATACACCCACATCAAATGCACACAATTTGATTGAATTTAGTCTGTAGGCTTCTAGGCAGTAACATATTTAGGGTTGCTTAGCAGGGGCACTCACTACGGGGGGGGGGGGGGGGGGCACGGAACTGTTTGCCCCCCTCCCCAGACTTTTTCATTTTTCATTGAAAATGTTTAATTTCTGACTAATTTCTGATTTAAAACATAGGACGAAGAAATGTTTAACTAGTAGAATGCTAATACTACAATAGAATGCTTGAATTTTGGCGCGAATATAAGTACTAAGTACTTATTTGGTACCCACCTCCAAGCTAACGTGACTCCAAAAAGAGTGAACGCAATAAAAAACTTTATGAACTAATTCATAAACCAAACGTCAGTGCGTCGATTGGCATTTGCCCTGCTGTAATACACTAGGTATATATTCCATATTCTGCAAGAAGTTTATTCAAATACGCTTTTTGTGGTTGCTTTTTTTAAGGGTAGCAACTTAGTAAAGGGCAAGGGGTATAAGATTCTAAGGTGTTGCATAGTTAAAAATGCTAAAAAAAAATTTCCTCAGGAGCTAAATCCAAGACATTACAATTTCCATGGTAGTTGGGGGGGGGGGGTCATCTCTCTCTTTTGCCCCCCAGACTTTTTCAAAACTTGGCGCCCCTGGTGCTTAGGCCTCTTCTCTATAAAGTTAGGGGCGGTTCTTGAGCATCTGAGCACCATTCAAGGGAGTGTCACTGAATTGCAGATACCATAGAGTAAGTAGGTAGCCCAAAAAACATTTGATAGGTACAGTAGGTACTTACTATAGTACTTTATTGACTACCTACATAAGACGATGCGCCCATTATCTTAAGCCAGGATTGGAATATTTTAAACAAACAGGTCCACAACCTGAATACGGTGCCGTCACAGGTGTGTGGGCAGCAGACGCCATAAGCTAAGTAGGCACGCACGGTTAAAACAGGTTCATGAATGGCTCTTTTTTATTAATTAGGTACCGACCCATCAGTCTTGCTCAATATGGCACTTCAACTTATCTGCCTTAATGGAAATTTAAATGCTTTAATGTGGTTATACAATATTTCTTAATTTTCTTTAACAGAAAATCGGACACATCACAGAGTAGTTTGCCCACAAAGTGACGGACAGACAGACTAACAGACAGATAGGCAGACAACAGACATATTGTAAAAAAACTCTTTTTGGTTTCTTTCTAAATCCACTATCAGAGGCTTAATATTGACCTTTTTTTTGACTGTAAGAAATTGTTCTCAAATTAGTCTATAAAATAAATGTAAACTTGAAATTGCCCCAGTGATACAAGTCCCCTTGAGTTCTTAGTTCTGGGTAGATACTATATAATATATAATCAATATTATTAATTAATTATATATAATATATAATTTACTTACTTACTTAAATCTCGAAATCGAACATTTCAAACATCACAAAGCTTTTCTTACTAACGTATAAATGGGATAGCAAAAAGAATCCATTTTTATGAAAAATAACAAAAAAATAGTTTTTCTACAGAAATCCTTTCTTACAATGGCTTCTAACTTCAGCAGCCTGATCGAGGCGATTATAATACCGGTATTTATTTAATCCCCTGGTATATACAAGATAATTTTATAATGGAACGTGCTATTCAAAATTTGTTTGTTTACAGTTATAATCCTAAGGTATTTATTTAACCCCGGTATTATAATCGCCTCGATCAGGCTGCTGGTATATAGGCTATGTTTTAGGTGCTATGTAGAATAGAATAGGATAGAATAGAATAAGTTTTTAATTGTACAAAAACAGTGTTCACCATATACATTGTACAATAATCTAAATTAATAATAACATAAAAAAATTCTTCTGAGAGTAGAATATAACTTAACTAATAGAAACAATAAATTCAATGCTGACGCAATGGTATTAAAACAAATACCTATAAAGAGGCAATTTCAAGCAATTTCAGCAAATACATTAAGACACTTTCTTCTATAGACTGTTAATTTATCAAAAAATGGGTCTAAGTGTGAGTGTTTATTGTTGAGCAGAGTTGTAATTCTGGTTACAGTGGAATGAAAGGTAATGTCCACCCGGCTAGGTGGTTGATAGAAAAGGGGTCTAGATCTAGTTACTACTGTTGAGGCATAAAAATACAACCGATTTATAAAAGAACCGTTATGTTCAATGTTATTCACAACTTTATATATATACATTAGGTATATATATATAGCAACAAACAATAATACCTCAGGCAAAATACTATATACACTATCTCTATGATAATGCTACGATTGCTATCGGACATTATACAATAAAATAAATAAATATAATTCTTCTCTGATTATCCAATCAATACACAGTATGTGAGATCTTAAAGTAAGTTAGCCAAATAAAAAATTATCTCTAACGCTCCCTTAGTACAATACTAGGCCTGAGATTTGGACTTTATTAGTTTGGATCTTATGTTTTCGAAGTAGACTTCGATGGTAAGGTGATAGCTTGCTTCAGGCGCGGATTTACGAGGGGGGGGGGGCAATGGGGGCTATAGCCCCCCCCCCCCCCCCGAATAGGCTCCTCAAAATGCGTAAAACCCCACTATTTTAGTCCTATTGTTCACAAATTTTCTCCCGGGGGAGACCCCCGAGCCCCCCTTGTGCTCAATTGTTTTAATTACCTTATTGCTCTGAACATGCGTAAAACCCCAATAATTCAGCCCTGTTTTTCAATTTTTTTTTCGTATTTAGTCTTAGCACCCGCCTTGGTCTCATTCTAGATCCGCACCTGGCGTGCTTGTACTTGTACGCCATGCGATCGGAGACGTGTTGCAACTCAACACGGGGACTAACCTACAGAGACGGATGAAGAGGTCAATCGGATACATTCATTAAATTGTTTGCATGTGATTAACCTTTTTTTTAAACAAAAAACAAATACAAAAAAATCCCTTTTGGCTCTGGCCGATCAGGTGTAGGGAGATTCCATGTGCATACCCCGCTTTTCCTCTATGCCCTATGTAATTAAAAATAAAAAAAATACTTCATTCTTTTCCCAACCACAACATCAACACACAAAACACTCTTGTGTTCCAAATTTCGAACCACAATGACGACTAGGATTCTCTCCTTATCAAATTATTTTCACTATGATTGGACGCTATCTGGAAATCGTTGATTTGTCATAAAAATGGTTGATTACCATTATCGTAGATAGTAATAGGAGCCTCAGGGGGTTATGAAATGAAAAGTTGTGAAGAAATTTTCCGGAATTTTGGTCACCGTCTCAATATACATAGGTAGATGAATCTCCCTAAGAATCGGGCCAGTACTGAGACTTATCTTGTACCTAGCCGATACCGATATCAGCATACGATGGTATCCGCGTATCATCACTGGCCTCGGGTAGCGATGGATTTAGTCGAGTCGGGCCAAACTGAGGACTGAACTGAGGATTTGCGTACAAAATATTTTGAAATCTCTGCCTTAAAACAAACGCATGCTCTTGCAGAGCTGCCTAAAAACCTGTACTTTCGTCAACAATAGGCACGCGGCATTCTTTTATTTTTAGGCGGGTTTTTCAACATAAAGGAAAACAGCATAAATCGCATATAATAAACGCATCAAATACACACAATAGGTCAATAGATTAATAGAAATACCCGTACTTCACAAAGTATCCCATTTGTTACCAAAACAACACACCGCTGTTTATTTGCCCAAAAAATTAACAACTTTCAGAAGGCTAACAACCTAAGATGACTCACAAGCCTCCGGAACTAAAGTTAATTACCGAATTCATCTTAATATCCAAATCAAATTGCTAGGCAACTCAATAAGAGATTGTCGCAACATGAACAATTCTTTCGCAACGCGGCGTGACTTGTTAGATGACGGGGTGTTACGTGGTTTGGGGGCAGGGTGTGTGGGTCTATTAAGGGGGGGATTGGGGGATACGCATGAGTGGCGCTTGGGGATGAAAAGGCCCGTTTAAGCATGTTGTGCTATTGAGGGGCAGTGGTATGTGAAATGGGAAGGGTGCATTTGATAATACAGTATGTGCATCGGTATATAAAGGGTGCGCGGCGAAACGACTGGTCAGCATCTATAATTTAAGGTGTCTACTGCTTTTTTAGCCGCCCATTTTGGTTTTGATGCATTCATTGTATTCCGCATTGCAATATGAACATTGCTGTATAGAGCAGCGTTTCAGCCGTATTCGCAACACAGATTTTCCAAGCATTGTAAAAAGTTACGGTTACAGTTACAGACTGTATGCAGTTTTCACTTTTCAGATAATTTGACACTTATAATTATTTTTATTAATTTCCTACGAAAGTAATTAAAGAGTAGTAGGTTATCTAATAAAAGTTGTAAACACCTATTTTATATTTATTATAGCCTACAATATATCAAAATTGTTATTTACATTTCTTATAGTCTTATACTACTACCGCAGTGGTGGACACAGAGAGGGGGTCACGGCCATACCATGTTGAATCCATGAGAGCAGAGCATGTTTCAAACTGTAGCTACCTTGGTAGTGAGCACAGCGTTGGCAGGGGAACATGATGGGACATGATAACGCGCTGAGACTATAAGTGCGTGTCGAGTCCTGGTCAACTCCGATTTAATCGTGTGACTTTACCATGTTCCCCTAGTGGTTCGGAATCCACTATAATCAGGAGGTCCACCCTGTCAGTCAACTCCCTTTCTCCCCGAGGTGAAAGAGTCTGCCCTTAGGGTGCCTCAAGTTAACAAACAGACTCACTCCCCCCACCAGGCTGACAGGGTTGCTTAAAGCAGAAATGCTGAAAGCAGGCGTTGGATACAACAACAACAACAACAACAACTTAATGTGTAAAAAAAAAAAAAAAAAACGGAAATATGAAGTGTTATTTTAATACTTCTTTAAACGGTTTCATTTCGTTCTGTAAGAACCAACTAGAATTGTTCGTAAAGAGTAAATCATGCAGTTACTTAAAACAAACACCGTATTGTTTTTATCCGCAGTTTAGTTCTGAGACGGCATTTTGAGGAATGACCCTCCAATAAAAAGCTGTGTCCGCCACTGTACTAACCAGTGGCGTAGCGAGGCCATTTTTTAGGGGGGGGGGGCGGATGACGCTTTCGGCCCCCTTCCAGAACTTGTCTCATATACCATAAAGACTTTTAGGAAACTTTAAAAACAATATGAGGAAGGTAGCAAATACTTGCATTTAATAGGAAATGAGAACCTAACAGCATGACAAGTTAAAAAATCAAATATTTCATTAAATATCAAGTTTAGACCTGTCGAAAATATTAGGACCAACAGAAAAAATGTAAAGGAACATGTCTTCAAATAAATATTCTTGACGGCAGTACTATTGATATTTCATATTTCCCGTAAAAATCGACATATACAATATATATATACAAAAAATACACAGTAGCGGTACCAAGGGTCCAGGACAGATTTTTGGAGGGGGCCATTCCGGGAAAAGTGAGTGAGGCTACCAAGCCAAATTAATTTTTAGTGATTGTGCAAATGGTGTGGTTGTTAGCGAAATGAGGCACATTAATTTACAGTGCATTGCATGAACAGCCCATGCGCCTAATGTATAGTAGAAAGGCATAGTTCACGCAAAATGAGAAAAGTATGGACATGGAATGTTTTGATCGTGTGCAACACTGTAAAAATATTCTTTGCACAATCTTTGTTAAGCCTTGCATCCAATGCAACAAAGTTACTTATATTGCTGGAAACAGGGGGGCCCGGGGGTCTCCTCCGGAGGAAAACTTTGAAAATATAAGTTCAAAATAGAGTGGGGTTTTAGGATTTTTACAGCAGTATACGAGTATCATAGATATTTTAAAGCTTACAAAGGAATGATTACGGTAAATGATTATTTATATTGCTAGAAAAGGGGGGCCCAGGGGTCTCCCCCGGGGGGAAAAATTTGAAAAATTTGAGTTGAAAATAGTGGGGTTTTACGATTTTTACAGCAGTAAAATTTATAATTTAAACATGGAAGACATATTCATGTTACCATGACCGTCGTTCATTCGCTTTTTCTTTTTGATCCTCCTTTCAGTGGGGAATTCAAAATTCTCTGCTATTTCGGTCACCCTTCAAATTGACTCCTCGGCTAGGACTTCCCGCCTTTCCAAGAATAATATCAGAGATTCAAGATGATTGCATTGTCAATGGGCAACGTGGCGGCAGTACTCACAGCCACTGGGTGACAAAATTTAATCACAGGGCGACTTATTACCCAGTTTGTATATAATTTTTTGCCCTACCAAAATGGCGGCCACAGCCCACCATCACTGCGGCAAATATCACAAAGGGGTTGATATGGGCGATAAGCGGCATAGGACCTCTCCAAACAAAACCGTATACCTAACCAGCCAATAGTAAGCTTGCGCGGGCAAATAGCCTAAAGTAAGGAACACGGGTCTACCCAGGGCCGTGCCGTCCATTGAGGCAATGAGGCAGCCGCTTCAGGCGCCACGCTGCGGGGGGCGCCAAATTGGACAAAAATGTATCCTAAATATACCTTCTAGATTTTCTTTTTATTGAAAACAAAAATTTTAAATATTGACATGAATGCAATATAAAAAAGAATAAAATTTAAAATAATTGTAAAACTCAGAACTAAACAAACTATTTCAAACTTTTTGGCGGCTTTTCAGTCGATACTCGATAGGTAAGTGTTTCTTGTTTACGCGTGTCGCGTGGTATCATGTTTGTTTACAAATGGCGCTTGGTTAATTTTTAAAGGCCCAAATTGGTGTTTTTTTATTTTCTTGCGAAAAATATCTTTGTGTTAAATTTAAATTTAGCTTCCTCCCCTAATACTCTGCCCTTCCCAATGCCCCAGTGACTGGTGAGTGCTTTCCGACCCCGTTGGGCTGACTTAAATACAAAGTACAAATCCTCTATACAGACGCCGTGGGTAGCTTTTGTGAACAATTACCTTACCTAGCTACATACTGTATAAAGTATAACTTATGGTAAGTAAATTTGAGCAGTAGGCTACATATAGTATATGTATTTATTTATGTATGTAGCTATGCTATTGCATATTTCAGTGAAGGAAGGGTAGCGCGTTTGCCTTGTACACTACAATAGCTAATTTATTTACTGTAAGTATTTAGGCATTCATTGCCATGGTTGCCGGTTTCCATTGGCTAGTATCTGTACTGTATGTGTGGGTGTGCATGCACTATGCACGTAGAGCTAAAGCCTAAACTAATGGATGGATTTTGATCAAACTTCACACATATATTAAGGGACACGAGCACAAAACAGAAGGATTGCAAATTTCACTGCCCCCAAAAATCAGGTTTTCAATTTTTTTTCCTAAAAAACGGCTCTAACGATTTTGATTAAATTTTAAGAGATGTTAGTCATAAAAATCAATAAAAATACCAAAGTCACTTCCTCCAGAAAATTTGTGTAATTCAGAAAATAATTTATTTCAGTGCAAGCATGTCAGAAAAACGTGGAAAATTGTCCGGATATCAGAACAAGCTAAAACGACAGAAGAGAGAAGAAGAAAATATAAAGTTGAGTAAAGCTATGAAGGCCTTCACCAGCAACAATAATTCAACCGAAGAATCGCCTGTGATATTGAATTGTCACGCATCCGAGCCGATAAATGATGATACACCATCGGGACCATCCAGTTCTAACGAAGTCTCTGAATTAAGTTCTGACCCAGCCTTATGGGGATTTTCAATTACTTCGGCAATTCGTCAAATATTGGTAGAAAGGGGCCCGCAACAAGTACGACAATTCCAATTTCCAGCCAACAGCTCAAAACGTAGATTTGTAGCATCAAATTATGAGATGGTTTTGCAAAATGGCGAAGTTGTACAAAGAAATTGGCTCATTTATTCTGTTTCAAACGACTCCGTGTTTTGTTTCTGTTGCAAACTTTTTGATCAGTCAGACGTCTCTCAATGGCCAAAAGCAGGCTTTTCCGATTGGCAGAATATTGGCAGAACCCTCAAGTCTCATGAAAAATCGAAATACCACAGGGATGCCTTTCGAAAATGGAAAGAATTTAACTCAAGATTGCGGATGAAAAGAACCATAGACGATGAGTACCAACGACTTACTGAAATGGAGATTCAGCACTGGAGAGGAGTCATTAAAAGAATAATTTCTTTAATTAGGGCGTTGGCAACGCAATGTTTAGCTCTGCGAGGATCAAATGAACATTTGTTTGCCGAAAATAACGGAAACTTTCTTAAATTTATAGAATTTCTTGCAGAGTTTGATCCTGTTATGGAGGAACACATTAGAAGAGTTCAAAGGGCATCAGACAAACCGTCTGTTACTTATTTAAGCAACCGTATACAAGATGAATTGATTCAATTAATGGGGCAAACTGTTTTAGAAAAAATTTTGGAATTAACAAATACAGCTAAGTATTTTTCAGTGATAGCAGATTGTACGCCTGATGTAAGCCATACTGAGCAACTGTCCTTAACAGTAAGAATTGTTACCCTCAACAAAAAAATTAAAAAGTATGAAATTCATGAATTTTTCGTTGGGTTTTTTGAGGCTACCAATTCGACTGGTGAAGCTTTGGCTGAGCTTATTCTGGCGCATTTAAAGAAATTGGGATTCACGTTGAAGTGGTTAAGAGGTCAGGGATACGACAATGGCGCCAACATGAAAGGAGTGAGAAAAGGTGTACAAAGTCGCATCCTTAAAAATTATCCTCGAGCTTTTTATGTGCCATGTGCAAATCATACTTTAAACCTTGTTGTAAATGATGCGGCTTCATGTACCTTGGAAACCACATCATTCTTTTCTACCGTACAAGAACTATATAACTTTTTATCCGCTTCTACAAAGCGTTGGGAGGCCTTAAAAAAACATGTCACTCAGTTGACTATCAAACCCTTGAGTGCTACTAGATGGTCTAGTAGAATCGATGCATTGAAACCACTGAGGTATCAACTAGGCGATGTGTATGACACATTGATAGATATCATGGAAGATGAAAGGACTGACGAAGAGGCTAAAGTAAGAGCTAGAGGGTTGGCTAGAAGCATTAATAATTACAAATTTATCTGTGGGTTAGTTCTGTGGTATAATATTTTATTTGAAGTGAATGTGGTTTCCAAGTTACTTCAATCAATTACAATAAATCTTTCGGACTGCGTAACACTTTTATCAGAGACAATTAACAGGATTCAAGCATTTAGAGAAGCAGGGCTGGAGCATATAAAAATTACAGCCAACGAAATCGCAGACGAAATGGAATGCAATAAGGAATTCCCTAAAGAAATGGAGGTAAGGGCCAGAAAAAAAAAGCGACAATTTGATGAAAAAGCAGAAGATGAACCTTTAAATGAAGAAAAAAAATTTGCTGTAAATTTTTTTTATTATATTTTAGACAAAACCATTACTTCATTGTGTGAGCGATTCCAACTTCTACAAAATCATAGTAAGAATTTCCAATTTTTATATGATATCTATAAAATTAGAGATATTGATGACGAAACTCTTGAAACTTTTTGTAAAGAACTTGGAAATATTTTAACAGCTGACAATGAATCTGATATAAATGGAATTGATTTACAAGATGAGTTGCGTGATGTGGCCCGTTTATTGCCTAAATCCATGAAGCCTTTAGACACTCTCAATTATTTAGTGGAAAACGAGTTGGAACCGTTGTACGCCAACCTAATTGTGGCCTTACGAATACTCCTCACCCTGCCCGTATCTGTTGCGAGTGGGGAGAGGAGCTTTTCAAAACTGAAAATAATTAAAAATTATTTAAGAAATTCTATTAGTCAACTGAAACTGTCCAACTTAGCTGTAATATCGATTGAGTCTGGCTTGGCCGCCACTCTCGACTATACTGATTTGATTGACGAATTTGCCAAATTGAAAGTAAGGAAAGTAAAATTGAAGTAGCCTAATATTGTTAAAATGTACCATTATGCCAGTAATTACTTTCCATTTTATGAGGAGTTTCATGAAGAACTAGGAAAATTCTTTTTTATAACTTCAATGCGTAATAAATAATAAATTTTTCTCGATGAAGATGGTTTTGTTTTTATTTGGGAAATATATTATGTACCTATGGTGCTATACATATATTATATATAGGGCCTATACACTATATACGTATATATAATATATGCATACAAGAGGGCGCCATTTTCGAACCTTGCTTCATGCTTGAAAAATCCACGGCACGGCACTGGGTCTACCAGGTGTGCACTGTACAGTACATTACATACGATAGGGGACAAATATTACCCGTATAATATGAGTGTTTTTGCGGTTATGCTTCTTATTTGTTTGGCCCTCCCCCTTTTGGTTCAAATGCATTATATTCATTATAATTATCATCTTTTGATAGGATGTGACGTTTGGTATTCAGTGGATAAAAGCGTGTTCATGCTAGTGGAAGCGAAGATAGGTGCTTCTTTAATTTTCTGTTGCACGGTTATTGTTGTGGTTTGTGTATGGGACGTTTGTTTATTGTCTTGCGTGTTTTTCTGTCTGTATAGGTATTATGCCATATGCTAAGCATATTTTTAATTTATTTTAATTGTAGGGTTTATATAGGAATAATTTATCACTATTATTATATTAATTAACATAACTTTAACATAACATAACTTTATTATTTCCATCGAAAGTCTTTATAATTACAGTTATAACATGCTGCAGGGCTTAGACCGTGTGCAGCTTACAATTGCAAAAAAGGTGTAACCTAACATTAGGCGCCCATTCCATTGACCGGCTAGGGCTATTTCCAAAACGGTGACGTGGTAGCAGACACTCAAGACTTAGGTAGCGTCTCCAACGACCTCGCATTGCAGATTGCAAGTGACATTGACGGAAATGTTTGTTTTTCTTTTTATATAAATCCATTAAAATGTTTGTAATTAACATATCCCATGAAGCCATTTTTTAATTTTAGTTTGTTTGTTTGTGATTTTATTGTATGATCATTGATCAATTTTAACTATGGCATAGAGGAAAATAAACATTTCCGTCAATTCTGCAATGCGAGGTCGGTGGAAATGTCACCTAAGTCTGCTACCACGTCACCGTTTTGGAAATAGCCCTAGCCGGTCAATGGAATGGGCACCTTAAGGAAGTAGGCAATTCGGAAGTAGTGTATGTAAACGTCGATCACTTCCCCTCTTTGTGTCACTTGGTCTATTCCCGCTAATATACCTTTACCTATACCAGACTTAAAAAAGATTTTATTCCATCAGTGGCGATATGGTACAGAGACCGAGGCCAGTAAATACCAGACAAATTGAGCACTTCACAGTACCTAGAGCATATCCAACAATTTTTACAAAGGCCTGCCAATACCTAGCGCTAAAGACATTTAATCAACTAAAATTACGGCCTGGATCTCTGACCACAAATAAATTTTCAACATTTATTCGGGAATGGCTGAATGGACGGGAAGAGGTGGAATCTTTGTTTCAAATTATGGATTAAAAAGAATTTTTTCTGTGGACCTGTTATTAGCACGTAAGTTAATGTAAGTCGTTTTTTTCAAGGGTTTGTTAAATTATTTGATGTTAAATTATTTATTTATTTATTTTTTAGTCTGTTATGGGCCATCTGGCCCTGCAGTATTGTGTATTTGTATTTTTCTAATGCACCTTTTGATTGATTGATTGATTGACGTTAATTAGTTCGCAAATGGCCGTACCACCAGAACAAAGCCTGTTCCAAATTGCAGCAAACTTGGTAGTGCCGACAGCTTCGGCTGGGGAACATAGTGGGACATGATAACGCGCTGAGTCAGAGTGCGTGTCGAGTACCTAGGTCACCTCCGAATTTATCGTGTGGCTGTGACTATATTCCCCAAGTGATTTGGAATTCACTATAATCAGGAGGTCCACCCTGTCAGTCAACTCCCCTTCTCCCTGAGGTGAAGGAGTCTGCACATAGGGTGCTTCAAGTTAATGAACAGTCTCACTCCTCCCACCAGGCTAGCAGGGTTGCTAAAAAGCAGAAATGCTGAAATCAATCAATCAATCAATCAATATATTCAAAATTAAGAATACAATACAAAATATACATATTAGAAAATGAACCCTATAGGCCATGTGGCCCGTGATGGGTTCTGTCTTAGTTGCTAGGTTAGTATTATAAGATGTTAATATTAATTATAGAATAATAATTAAATAATAAAACTAGGTATGCGGTACATTATACATTATTTGGCAAATTGGCATTCTCTTCGTTAAGCTATTCTCCCGGATATATTATGTTTATAAACTGTGGATTACTATGCAGAAATTGCTTAATTGTTTTACGGCACTTCTTATCTGGCATTAATGTTTTAAGATCAGTTGGTAGTGCGTTAAAAGCTAAAATCCCTAAATATAAGTGGGAATGTTTGTACGAGGCTGTTTTAAAAGTAGGTATTTGGAGATTGCGACTCTCACGCAGGCGGGTAATCCGGTTATGTTGGATGAATTCACTTTGTCCCTGGAGCGACAGATTTTGCTGTAATCTATATGTTAATAATTGGAAGCAGTAAGATCAAGCGTTGGAAACAAACAAACAAAAGACATACTAATTAGTTGGGTCAAAATTAAAATAATCAACCTCCAGAAGGTCCAATTTGTCATGATGATCACCAATCTTCGAAGAGGCAATAAAAGATTAAGAACACCGTTTGGACACATAGTATAAGAAGGTTAAGGGCAAAACAGTCACCTATATTCAATTTTCTGTTCAAACTTCAATTCCTCATGAAATATGGAACGCAGAACAATGAAAAAATGCTGAATGGCAAGAAGTTTTTCTCTTAATTTTGATGTATATAGTATGTGGCCTTAATTAACCCCAATTCGCCACAGTTTATGAACTCCTTCAGCTTCAACTCCTGAGTGACCGTTATTTTTTGCGTATCAAGTTCATTAGCCGATCGGTATTGGTGATCGCAACATACTATGCATCAAAATTAGAAGATAAAATTCTTTCTTGCCATTCCGCATTTTTTCATTGTTCTGCGTTCCATATTTCATGAGAAATTAAAGTTTGCACAGAAATGAAATGTCGGCGACGGTTTGGCCTTAAGGAAGGCGTAGGATATTCGATATTTCCCCCTCTTAAATACCATCAGCTGCTGCGCCCTTGCTCCCCAATCCCAAATCCAGCTTAAAAAACACCCCTTTAGCTTCCAGTAGGAGTGTAAGGGAACGCAGAAGGGGGACCAAACGAACAATTGGAAGAAAATGCAAGGATTGAATCAGAATCAGACGTTGCGCGTTACGGTTGGTTACACTGCCAGAATAGAGATAATGCCTTTACGGGATTACAGAAGCAAGGGGGGGGGGGGTGGCTATTGTGGCTCAAAATATATACCACAGAATGGAGCCTTGCTAATCAATTATATACATTTTTTTTATTCGTTGAATTTCAATAGGCTACGAGTAATCAGTGTTTTGTCTGCTTTTGGCACCCTTTTTTTTAGTAATTTGAACCCCCTCCCCCGGCGTGAGTCCCCCCCCCCCCAACAGTCAATGTACGCACGGTTGAAATGTTTAAAATCTTTATTCAATGTGGCTGTTACTGCTTGCTGTAGTGATGGGCAGTTAATTGGTGAGCAGACAAGTATGCAGGATTCCACTTCGAGGGGGGGGGGGGGGTGCCATCATGGCAATAGTCTCATGTTGCTTACCCGTGGTCTTCTTCTTCTTCTTCGTTTACTGCCTCTTCTGTCAAAGATGGGGGTTCATTATAGGGAAATTGTATGATGACTTTACTACTTTACTGGAGGATTGTAATATGGATTGTAATATGGTTTTCCCACAGGTATACCGTTGAATATATAACACTAGTGTTATTCAATACCTATACATTCTGCATCCTTATGCCGTTGTGCCATTGACTCTTCATTGAATTTCTTCGCCTTCCGGGCCAGTTTCCCAACCCCAGGACCCAGCAGGACGACAACAAACCGCTCTGCACAGTAAAGACTGTGGTTTTTTTTGCTTATCCCGGCTCAAACTCGGTCCCCTACCTGTTCAGTCACCATTTCGCTCTTTCATCTTCACCACGAGGAGGTACAGATTAGCGATTTTCGCGTCTTCGCCTATGAGACCAGATTTACATAGCAACTCAGCTACCGTACTTTGAGATACCCCTGGTCTAGATAAACATTACTTCTGCAGTCAAGCCGCGCATCCACTCAAATGGTCTGAATACGAATCGCCGAATCGGATAATCAGCCATTCGGATAGGATAGTTGGAGTTGTGCAGTACTACGTCAATGCAATGCAAAGCATAGCAAATTTGATATAGCCTAAGATACAAGGACGGATACAGAGGGGGGATAGGGGGGGGTTGCTGCCCCCCCCCCCCCAAATTTGGTAAATCTATTGTAAATTAATTTAATAATTTAATACGCTCTTATTTAATCGATCCTACATATATTTTTCCTATTTTGACCCACAACTACCCCCCCCTAATGGGCTGGATCCGTCCCTGCTAAGATGCGATGCAATATTTTTTCAGCTGACGGTGATATGTTGAAAAGAGGGTGGTGCAATCGGGCGAAGCCAGCTGCGGGTATTCCCCCGAGCCCACCCCCATTTTGTAAACCACATGCAACCAGCACCACCCCAACCATTGGCCACATCCCTTAATGCATCTTATTGGCAAGAATTTAGAAGTTGAAAGAATTGAATCAATTAAAAATAAATAAAAACATTGAAAAATGCATTGTGATTTGTTGGTGCTTACACAGTTCTGTTCTGTTCTGTTCAAAATTCCAATTATATAATATATAGCATCTCAAATATGGGCTAGTCATCACGTCTTATCAGTATCGCTCCGTATGTTGTTGTTTCTAACGAGTAAAGCCTGCTTTCAGCATTTCAGCTTTAAGCAACCCTGTCAGCCTGGCGGGGGGGAGTGAGTCTGTTTGTTAACTTGAGGCACCCTAAGGGCAGACCCCTTCACCTCGGGGGAAAGGGGAGTTGACTGACATGGTGGACCTCCTGATTATAGTGGATTACGAACCACTTGTGGAACATGGTAAACCACACGATTAAATCGGAGGTGACCAGAACTCGACACGCACGTAGACTCACTGGTATAGTCTCAGCGCGTTATCATGTCCCACCATGTTCCCCTGCCAACGTTGTGCACACTACCAAGTTTGCCGCAGTTTGAAACATGTTCTGCTCTAATGGACTCAACATGGTAAGGCCGTTGGCTCCGTATGGCCCATGCCTTATGTCTTCCTTTTCCTTACAATGTATACCTGTAGGTAGACTATACGAAGTAGGACTCTACTTCTTAATAGGTTAGGCTAACTATTGTAGTAAAATAAATCTATTTTCTATTATTCTATGTAATATACAGTCAATATCAATCCATGCAATCTTATGGATGCTTGTATATTTTCTTCTTCTTTGCGGCATATCACAAGCTAAGAATTTAATTAATGAATGTACTTATCCGATTGACCTCTTTAGAGTCGCCTTTATAGACTAGTGCCCGTGTTGAGGTACGACACGTCTTCGATAGCAATGTGTTTCACTCATTTGCGAGTATTTACATATACAACTAAAAAAAAACTAAAAATTTGGAAACTGGCACTAGGGATATGATTTTTTCCTATCCGATGCTGTCCCCGAAATTGTAAATAGAAAACAATAATTTTCAATTTCTCTTTCTCTTTCTTCGCAGGTATCTTCCATCAATCGTGTTCTTCGTAATTTAGCCGCGCAAAAAGAACAAGCCTCTGTCCAGAATGAGTCCGTATACGACAAACTGCGCATGTTCAACGGGAACCCCCCGGGGTGGGCGGCCTGGTACCCGGGTGCACCCCCCACCAGTCATCTCAGCCTGCCGCCCAACCCTACGGTCCTGCCGGGTCAGCTCACGAGGGATGATCTCCAGAAAAGGCCTGCAGGTAAGAATCTCTTAGTATTACGAAGGGAAGGTTTTGCTATGCTCAAGGAAACGTTTCTGTGTGCAAATGTTCGCAAGGTACTTATAAGTTACTGACTGCTTATATAAAGTACGGACTTCCAACTCGCGGAGGGCAGTTTCCAACTCATCCTTCGGTGCCCATTCCATTGACCGGCTAGGGCTATTTCCAACAACGGTGACGTGGTAGCAGATATTCAAGACTTAGGCGGGGTTTCCACCGACCTCGCATTGAAGAATTGACAGAAATGTTTATTTTCCTCTATGCCATAGTTAAAATTGATCAATGATCATACAGTAAAATCACAAACAAACAAACTAAAATTAAAAAATGGCGTCATGGGATATGTTAAGTACAAACATTTTAATAGATTTCTATAAAAAGAAAAATTCTAATTTCCGTCAATGTCATTTGCATTCTGCAATGCGAGGTCGGTAGTAGTAGTATGGTTTTTACACAGTCCCAGGCCACGGTGTGGGCCCATAGGACAGTTCGTAGTAGCGCGAGGTCGGTGGAAACGCCACCTAAGTCTTGAATGTCTGCTACCACGGCACTGTTTTTGGAAATAGCCCTAGCCGGTCAATGGAATGGGCGCCTTCCCTCGTTTTCAAGGATGTCCGGCCAGTCGTCTTCCTGTCATGTTTGCTTTGCACAACTTAAATTGTTTGGCATGCGGTCGTCTGACATTTTTACGACGTGTACCCGCCATCTTAGGTGTTGGTCGTTTTTAAACCGGACTATGCAGTCTTCTCCGTTGAGTTTTGCTTCTATTTCGGCATTGGTTCGTATACACCACTCTGCGTCTTCGAATAGGGGTCCAATAGATCCGCCTTATTATCTTTGACAGTAAGATTCCAGCAGGTTTCCGAGCCGCATGTTGCAATAGGTCTGATAAGGGTTTTGTGACTTTACACAAGTTACAATTGAACTTTTCAGACTTGCGACCTTTTACTATTGTAATATAATATAATGTAATATAATTATTCATTCATTCATTCATGCATGCATTCATTCATTCATTCATCCTATACAGTCCTAGTTTCAGGCCTGACACTGATAAATGACATAGAATATCACAGGGTGTAGGACGTAAGAGACGCTATTACCTATAGCAGGGACAGACTGCCTGCAGAAACAAGGGTGGGGGAGAAATATAGGAAGGGAAGAGGGGCGGGGGTGCCGACCAAGGGCAAAATGAAAACACCAAATTAAAACGACGAAGAATGAAACATTTCACAAAAATATATATTACTTGCAGCTCTCCCATTCCAAGCGACAGCTTGCTTTGGGTCTCAGCTATATACGTAGGGGGTTGGGGGCAAAAATGGGGGGACTCGGGATTGGATTGGTTTTCTTCCCTTTTTTCCCCCCTCCGCTCGCTGCTGTTGCCTTTCCACCGGCATTGTTTTTTGCTGTTTTCAACCATTGTTTCTATGAGAGACCATTTTTGTTTTAATATTTTTGCTGTTTTCTCTATTTTTGTTTTTCTTCATAATATGGGTGTTGCGAGGACTATGAGGGGAAACTGCGAGGGAAATGATTTGAAGAGATTTATAAAAGAAAAATCTCTCCAATATTATTTCGCTAAGGCCGTTGGACGTTCTTGTACTTTGAACGAAAATATGGTCCTGCATGCGCCAAACTGTGATCCTAGCAAGCAGGAGAAGAGGAATACCGAAGATGACGCTGCTGAGAAAGATCCAGGCACAGTACAGGGTACAGGAAAGGAGCCTCCCCGAAGATCGCTTTGTAAACATGTGGACCAAAAACCGATCGGGCGTACCCCGGGCAACACTAAGTGGAAACATCTAGTAGTTAATCCTTTAACCACCGAGAAGGACCAAAGACTTCCACGACCTTCGGGTGTTCACCGACTATGGCGCCAGGTTGGCAGAATACTGGGCCTAGAAACTAGGAGTCTCTACCTTGGACACGAAAAAAGATTCAGGCAGATATGGACCAACTCTCACTCACAAACCAGGACGCCCTAGATCTCTATCTATTATATACTGTATGTAGGGGGCTGTGGGGGCGCCAATGCCGTACTTCCAACCCCGTAGGGGATAAGGCGCGGAAAAATTAAGAAAAAGTATGTTGACCCAACTACACACATAGAGTGTCTGCACTAAAGTCTACATAAAAGCGCAGCGCCTAAGATGGCTCAAGTCGTAAGAATGTCAGACGACTGCATGCCGAAAAAGATATACAAAGCAAGCATAACAGGAAGACGACTGGCGGGACGTCCTCGAAAACCCTGGAAGGATAAGTTGGAAACTGACCTTCGTGAGTTGCGAGTCCGTAGATGGTGGAGCGTTGCACAAAACCGAGATGATTGGAGGAGTGTTGTCGAGCAGACCAAAGCTCATCAAGGGCTGTACAGTAGAGCCAGAAGAAGGAGAAGAGACTACAGTCTACAATTTCTTCATAGAAACACAGAAATACGCCAAATTGATATACTCATGCCCCACTTAAATGCTTCAGACTTAATCAAATCGCTCCTAAAGCATATCCTATCCTTCGTGCTCACAGGCGCAGCAAAATTCTGCGAATGCTCTCTCGGGCTCATTAGTATTTTATTATTGCTTCCCGATATTTATACAATACGTTATTAGCCAATAAGAAAAGCTTTGTGATGGTCAAAATTGTCGTTTTCGATATTTCAACGCAACGTTTTGAGGTCCCATGCACCCAAAAAGTGTTTTTTGAAACCAAATGTCGGTCAGTTGGTCTGTCTGTCTTGTTTGTGAGCATGGCCGTGCCCAGGGGGTTGGTCCCAGGGGTCCGGACCCGTAAAAAAAAATTTTAACCCCCCCGAATTCAAAACCTGGGCACGGCCTTGTTTGTGAGCAAACTACTCTATGCATTTTGGAGAAATCTGGCATGCAGGTTTACAAAAATCATATCTCAGGACTTCCAGTTTGGATTGACTCAATTTTAATTTAATTCACATAGTGTATTTGATACTTATGAATGTTAACAAAACGTCAAAAGCCACTAGGTCAAATGGTTCAGCGCGTAAAAAAAATGCATGAAAAATGCTATAAAACTAATCTTTCTGAGGAACCTTTCTATCGATTCAGTCTATCTTCAGGTATATGTATATATGTGCTCAATAACAATAACAAGTAACAACGCCGAATTGGTTGCTTTCCCGCAAGCATTGTTCTTGTTTTGAAGAAAATGTTTTTTGAAGAAATTATGGATGATTCGTGCCGCAATTTACAATCCCCTCCCCCCCCCCTCTACAACAAGAAAACATTTTTGGCAATCTATCTATGTCATTCCAATTTACATCATTGGGGCCATAAATATTCTACACATGGCAATGCCTATGATTGAATCAGCTGACAATTTGTCGTTAGGGGAAATGCCCCACGGCGAAATGAGCCGTGATGGCAACACAGAGCTTAATCTCATTGCGAGACAAAGCCTGTTATTCCTCGTTAAAAATATCGCGTAATAAGATTTTCGATTCGTTACGTAGCTGCAACAGTAATTGCATTAAGCTATGTTGCGTTATAGCTGACGAATTTGATTATCCCGATATTATATGCTGCGTGCAAACACTAGTAATTGAGCGGCTCGCTGTTGTTGTGCATGTATTAGTCCTATTGCTGAAATGCTATTTGCAGACTAAGACTATGGCTTATCTATTGGCGAAGGGGGCAAGAGATATTGCTGACTTGCAGCAACCGATGATTTTAAGAAATACCGTATTGTGGTTCTGCCAAAGAAAGGAGCAGTAAATGTGAGCACCATTGAAGCATTGAAGTGTTATATCCTAAGCCCCAAAATTCCTCCCAAATATTATGCTAGATACAATTGAGCCGGTGATAGATGGAATTCTAACACACGACCAATGCGGCTTTAAGAGGGGGATGCGGACAAGAGCAGCGATTCCAGCCGTACGCTGAACCCTGGAAAAAAGACTAAAAAAGGGAAAAGACAGGTATATTGCATATGTAGATCTAGAAAAAGCATTTGATATAGTGCTGTGGAAAAAGTTTTTGAGTTACTGAGAGTAGCTGGGTTGAAATACAAAGACAGACAAATCAAGTGGACCGTATACAAATAAGAACTGGGGTCTGGGTGTCGTCTGATGTGGTGCCTTAGAAGAAGAAGCTGTAATAAAAGTCGGCGTAAGGCAGAGATCCTCACTCTGGCTCCGGTGCTGTTTAACCTCTACATTCAGTATGCAAGAGAAGATGTGGAAGGTATGAGGACGCTCGGAAAAAAAAAATAGATTTGGTCAGGTATGCAGGCGACATTGCTATGTTGGCAGAGAATGAAGAAGATCTGACAGAAGCTCTAAATGCCATGGAAAATGTTCTTCAAGCATACAACATGAAGTCTAACAAGTCAAAAACCAAAGTGGTGGCGGTAAGTACTGATGCAAACAAGAGCACAAATATAAAATTAACAGGCACTCCCATTAACAAAATCAGAACTTTCACATATTTAGGAAGCAAAATTACCTCCGATGGCAGGTGGGTTATTTTGTAGAACTTTGCATCAAAATAGTTCTCTGATTCTCCTATGGTTCTCGCCATATGCGCAATGCAACAAAATCGTGCCCCAAGGTCACGCTAGCAGTCGACAAATTTGCTTGGTACGCCAGATTTTGCAGAAAGAAATGGACTCTACGGGGTGTATTGGCGTTAATTAGGAAGCCAGACTGAATTTAGCAAGAAATGCAAGTCATATATAAATTTGAACACCCAGACATTGTTACCGTGTAGTCCATATTTATATTTAATTTAATTTAATCTTACCTTTGTAACTATTGGCTGCACCTCAGGACCTCACTATCCACGTACTGAAAAAAGCACCCCTAGTGAGGGATCCCAAAAATCTTCGTTGGTTAACGTATTATGTGGTATTGTAATTTTGGGAATTAAACGATTATTATTATTATTAATTTACTTTAAAAATGATTTTGGAAAGTTTTTTGTAGTTATTTCTTGCTTAATATATTTATTAATGATTATTTTATGCATACTGCATATATATACTCTTGCCGTACAGAGGGTTGTAGTCTGAGCGCGGCATGCACTGGTGAATGGTGATAGTTATCCATGTATATAATATATGTATATGCTCCTCTCATATATGACCGATTCTTCTTTCATGGAATATTCATGGGAACTTGATCCGAGCCAACGGTATTGTGTGGTTGTGAGGTTGTACCTAACATAGTTCCTAGTTTTACGAGCATGTTCTGGCTTTGTTGCTCAGTCCAAATAAGCCAAATAAATTACAGATATATAGTACAGCACCAGTCAACGGTAGACAGAACGGCAGTTACGTAGAATGGCAATAAAGCTTGTTCAAGTGGAAGGCAGTAAAGTAAAGCTGCTCAACTTGCGGAGAAAAGTGCTGTTGATAAAGGTGAATTAGTGGGAGCAAACTCCAGTTGTTCCAGTCAATAAAAATAAAAACGCCGTGGCGCAACATATATAATTGTGGGTTTACTGTCTAGGCCTGAGGACTGATAGAGGATCCTATCTTTTAACCACGGCTTTTTGCTATCCTATTAATACGTTGGTATATGACAGTGGTTCCCAATCAGTGACGGTCTGCAATCCACTAAGGCCGACAATGTGTTGCTGCGGAACACCCTTGAAATTTATTAGTATCATTTTTGTATAAGAATTATAAGGCTTATATTTAGATTATAATGTACAACAAAGTTAATGTGAAATTCGGGCACCCACCATGTTTTTTACAAGTTGTTGTATTTTCGGCTTAATGTTCTTGTTAATAGCAAATCTTAAGTCACTGCAGTGACTGCAGGCATTCTCACGAACCTCTGGTTGGGAACCACTGGTATAAGGAAAGCTCTGTGATGGTCGAAATGATAGATTTTGAGATTTCAACGGATTAATACTAAATTAATAATAACATTTGAAATGTGGATATACTTAATGCTGCGCATATTCTGGAGAGATCGTGTCCCTAATGCTGAGGTTCTGAGGCGAACGGATATAGAGGCCGAGTTGCTGCTGACGGTTAAGTAACAAAAACTGACATGCTTCGGCCATGTCATGAGGAACGGAAAGCGTCGCCTTCTGCATGTTATAATCCAAGGAGAGATAGCAGGACAGAGGGTTTCCGGCAGAAGAAGAACATCCTGGTTGAAAACCAGAGGCAGTGGTATGGCAAGAGCACGACTTCCCTTTTCAGAGAAACAGCAGTCTCCAAGGTCCAAATTGCGCTGATGACGGCCAATCTTCGATGGAAGAGTCATTTAAGGCAGATGGAGAAGAAGATGAAGAAGCAGAAGAAGAGGATGAAGAAGGGAAAGAAGACGAAATGTCTGTCTATCTCGTCTGTCTGTAGCCCACTCTACCTAATAAAGAATTTGATGAAATTGGGTATGTAGGTTCACAAAAATATTTTTTTTTTTTCATTTTCTAGATAACATAATTTTTGTGTCACCCCAAAAAAACTTGAAAAATATTTTCTCACAAATGGTTCATACGATTTATTTTAAACTCACACATCGCATATTGTAGTGAGTATAGTTGTTAACGTTAACAAACCCAATAGGTCGCTCTTGCTGATACTTTGGTTCAGGTTTAGGGGGTAAAAAAATAAAAACAGCTCAATTTTCATTGAAAATTATTAGTAAGTGATGTTTCTGTGGAACCGTTCTAACAATGTTAAATTTCCTCGAAATCCACCAAGTAGCTTACCCACAAATACGAACAGACAGACTGACATTTCGTAAAAATAATTTTTTTGTTTCCCGGGACCTGAAAACGTGAAAAACCGTTGAAATCCAGAAACCGGAACAAAGCTTTCCTCATACTAACGTATAAGTAGGAAGTCAATAAATAAATCTACATATTACAGCTTCGAGTCTTCGACACACAATTTTTGGCACGGGTGGCTCAAATGAGGAGAACATTTAGACATTTCCCCGCTGGTGGGTCCCTCAAAGCTGAATGAATAAAACCCATTGTAAAATCAAGAGTGGTACAATCACGATTAGAAATTTTCGGACCAAATTGTTGAAAAAAACATCATTCCCAGCGTAAATTAAATTCCGAAAATCCTATAACCGAAACAAGGCATTGACGGATCATATGTAGCAACACTTGGTGATGCCGTCAACGTGAATGGGGTGGTTTCTGGAAGGGGCGGTGATGGGGAGAGAGGGGTGGGGGCTGGAGCAGACAAGGGGAGTGTTGCCAGGCGGAAGAGATGGGCCCTCTGGCATGGAGGAGGGTCATCCCCTACTGCTGTTGCAGCCCTCAATGTCTGTGTGTGTGTTATTCCCATTGCTCCATACCGCCCATTTTATGTGGTGGCTTAGTGGTTAGAGCGTTTGTTTTATAAACCGGTGAAGCACGGTTCGAGTTAGAGTCGTCACTTTTTTTTCTCATTATTCTTCATTGATATACAATGAACTAGTTATTTGTTTTGGGGTAAAAGTGGGAGGAACGGGTCAAGTCCTCTGGTATGAAAAAAGGTCATCCTCTGCACTGGTCTTGTAGCCCCCTATTGGCCAAAAATTTGGTAAACAACACGATCGCTTTTCATACAAAAGTAGTTCACGTATCAAACTGTACATAATATCGTAGTATCGTAGGTAGGTATAGTCCACGCAAAATGAGAAAAGTATGGACATGGAATGTTTTGATCCTGTCCAACACTGTAAAAATATTCCTTGTTCCATTTTGGGCTACCGTTTTGATTGGATGCAAGGCATAACAAAAATTATGCAAAGAATATTTTTACAGTGTTGCACAGGATCAAAACATTCCATGTCCATACTTTTCTCATTTTGCGTGGACTATATACCACAAACTATCACAACTCGGGCTCACGAATTTTCGGCTTCTTATTCTTAAAAAATAATTATTTAGTGTGTCTATATCTTGCTTTGTTAATTTAATAAAAAAAAGAAGTTTGTAACAACGGATTTGGGGGTACCTATTTCCTAAGGGACTCTTAGTAATGGTATTCACATGCTGATAGAAAAGGGAAAAAGGGAGAGTGGGAAAATAGAGAAATAGCTCAGCGTCAGGGATACCTCCGCCAACCATAGAAATAGAAAAACCTAACCTAACTTACCTCCAAAGTTTCTTTACCTTTTTCTATTAAACTTATGAATATCTGCTGTATATAGTCCACCTCTTGCCCCATGTTTCCTTTTTTTATTATTATTAATTTCTGTCACAGAGCCAGGCCCGTACCCAGGATTTAATTTTTTTTTGGGGGGGGGGGGCAAGATCATAAATTTTTAAAAATGATCATCCGTAGTGATTTAAAGTAGTTTAGCTAAAACTCTTGCATTATTTATTACATTTTATCAAACAAATTTAGGGGGGCCATGACCCTCTTGCCCCCCCCCCCTTGGGTACGGGCCTGCACAGAGTTCATTTTTTTAAATTAAATAAAAAGAACCGGTCCGAGTTTACTCGAACATGCTTTCCAATTTATCAAAATTAGTAGAATTAGTAGAGAAAATGAGTAATTTCATGGTAAATAATTTTCCTATGGTTAAATTTCCGATATCTCGGGGAGGGGGGGGGGTGTCCACCTGACGTCACTCGTCACTGGTGGTGAGGTAAATTCTAGATAGGTCAGACCAACACATCACCACACAGCAATACTGGCAGGGCACGCAATGCATTTGAGCGTGAATTTTCTATCGTTTTTTCAAAAACATTTTTTTGTACAAAACCAAATACTTTTTTGGGAAAGCAACCTGTCCGGTTTCGTTACTCAATTTAACACCTAAAACATACCTGAAGGTAGAAATCATCGATAGAAAGGTGTCGCAGAAAAATTATTTTTTAGTCATTTTTCATTAAAATTTAGTCATTTTTATTTTTTTACCACCAGAAGCAAACTATCGAGGGGCAAGCGACACCCCGCATTTTTTCAACATTAACAACAACTACAATATATGTGAATTTAAAAGAAATCGTTGGAGCCTTTTTTGGAAAATAATTTTTTTAGACGTTTTTTTGAAGTTTTTTGAAAATAAAACCCCCCCAAATTGAGTTAGCCCAAAATAAAACAAATGGTCCCGAGGTATGATTTTTGTGAACCTACATGCCGAGTTTCATCAAAATCGACCGAGTAGTTTGCCCAGAAATCGACGCACAGACAGACAGACTGACAGACTGACAGACAGACATTTCGTAAAAACCACTTTTTTGGGTTCCTGGGACCTTAAAACATATAAATCCGTTGAAATCTCGGAATCGAAAATTTCGACCGTCACAAAGCTTTCCTTATAGTACGTATAAATTGGAAAGCAATAAAAAGCAAAATTCAAAAGCAAAACAACAACAAATGTGGTCGCTTTCGATACCTCAATTGCAGTGGAAAAGTGTTAGAAATACGTTTCCTTAAGGCATTAAAAAAAATAATAATTGCATGCATTAGTTTTCTACGTAGAAAAACTGGAGTAGGTACTATTTTTCTATTTTCCCTCAGTTACCTATACTTTCCCTTAGGGTAGGCCAAATACAATGAATACCCCTATAGTAAAATATAATGCAACCATAAGTTTTATTTATTTCTCTCTTGCAGGGGACTTAGGATCGCATCACGGCGAGACGTCGGACGGGGGTTCGGATCACGCCAGCTCCGGCGACGAAGATTCCCAACTGAGACTTAGACTGAAACGCAAGCTGCAAAGGAATCGTACCTCGTTTACCAACGACCAGATTGATAGCTTGGAAAAAGGTACGGAACCGACCCATAGAATAGCTCTAGAACAAGGTACGGAACTTACAGAGTGTGTTACTTGTTATAGGGACTACGACTAGGTTGACTGGTTGACTAAGACTGAAGCTGACACTGAAACTGAGACTAAACTCAACTAACGACCAGATTAATAGCCAGGGAAAAGATATGGAACCGATAAGTACTTACAGTACATAGGTTAGTTCTAGAAGTAGGCATGGAACGTTCAATAAGGTGCATATACAGTAGGTACTGTGTTAGTTAAAGGGACCAGAGGCTTCCTAAGACGGAAACTGAAATGCAAGCTACTGAGGAATCGTAAATCGCTAAAGCGCCTATTCCACCTACGTCAATAGTCAATGGTAAATGTGGTATTGACGTAGGTGGAATAAGCGCCTTACCAACGCCAGGATAGATATGGAAAAAACGTGGTTGGCACGGTCTTTGTGAGCGTATAGTCTTATGATGACTTTGTAAAAGAACCGGTCCGAGTTTACTCGAACATGCTTTCCAATTTATCAACATTAGTAGATAGAGAAAATGAGTAATTTCATGGTAAATAATATTTTCCTATGGTTAGATTTCCGATATCTCGAGGGGGCGGGGGGGGGGGGGGGTTGTCCACTGGAGGTGAGATAAATTCTAGATAGGTCAGACCAACACACTACCACACAGCAATAATGGAAGGACAAGCAAAGCGTGAATTTTCATCATTTTGTCAAAAAATAACTTTTTGCACAAAACCAAGTAGTTTTTTGGGAAAGCAACCTGTCCGGTTTCGTTACTCAATTTAACACCTAAAACATGCCTTAAGGTAGAAATCATCGATAGAAAGGTTTCGCAGAAAAAATATTTTTTAGTCATTTTTTATTAATATTTAGTTATTTTTCTTTTATTACCCCCAGAAGCAAACTATCAAAGGGCAAGCGACCCCCCCGCATTTTGTCAACATTAATAACGACTACAACATATGTGAATTTAAAAGAAATCGTTGGAGCCGTGTTTGAGAAATATTTTTTAGACGTTTTTTGGAGATTTTTGAGAATAAAACCCCCCCAAATCGAGTTGGCCCAAAATAAAAAAAAAATTATCTCGATGTATGATTTTTGTAAACCTACATGTAAAATTCCATCAAAATCGACCAAGTAGTTTGCCCGGAAATCGATGAACAGACAGGCAGCGACAGATAGACAGACAGACAGACAAGACAGACAGACAGACAGACAGACATTTCGTAGAAACCACTTTTTTGGGTTCCTGGGACCTCAAAACGTGTAAATCCGTGGAAATCTCGGAATCGAAAATTTCGACCATCACAAAGCTTTCCTACGTATAAATTGGAAAACAAAAATATCAACTTTCTTGAGACGCAAATTCGAAACTTACTCAATTCTATAAAATCAATGTAATGCACTGTTTATTGTGTTTCTTTATTGCAATAATATTTCGGCTAGATAATAACAATTTACTAAAAAAAGCTGTTATTGTCTTATGAACTCCTCAAGAGACTATTTTAATAGATGGACGGAGAAATTAATATATATTTCGTCAAAAAACCCACCCGCCGATTGTTTACCAAATAATTAGGAATACTTTACCTTAAGCTTAAGACAAATAAGGAGTAAGTCATTCTTATGTGCAATGCAGTCATTGGCGTAATTAGAGGTGTTTGGGGAGGGGGAGGGGGGCGTAGCCGCCCTTAGGTACTAGCCACGCTCCCTGCAGGAATTTTAAGGAAATAAAACAAATTGATTGAAAAAACTTAAGAAATACACGAATAATTAATTAAAGATAGGTTAATGTTTTTTTTGCAGAGCTTAACAATAATTTTCCAAAGACTCCCAGATAATTGCGAGTATAATGCTTGCAAATATTTATTTAAGTTTAAAAATAGAAACACGCATCATTTTATATAACACGTTCTCTTATTCCACTTGTCATGTTCTCTTATTCCACTTGTCAATATTCCGTCATTTGTGCATCAATAATTGATGAGATTTTTGTTTTACTCTATGTCATTGTCCATTTTAACTTCCGATAAAATAGATCAGTGGTCATAGAGTAAAATCACGCTTTGCAAACAATAACAAACTAAAATTAAACAATGGCGTCGTCTAGGGAGATGGTAAAATAATTGTATTAATTTCTTAAGAACGAAAGAATTACTTCGTAATTTAAATCATTAAACTTCTTGTAGATTATAGAATTAAAAGAAAGACGGTGGGCAAGCTTACAAAATTGCAAAAAATTTAAAACAAAAATGGTCAATTATTGAAGACAAGTGGAATGAGGTGTAAAAATATAAATGCAACATTTATGATATTTCCGTCAATGACACTATCAAAATTGAAGAAAAACTGTGGAAAAGAGTGGAATAGTAGCCTACAAAGTAAAAATTTGAAAATAAAAAAGAAAACATTTTGAATTTTATTCTAACGTGGCGAGAATCTTAATTTTCTTATGTGGCATTGCCCGCCTTACATGCACGCTCCGCCACTGAAGACCCCCCTGGTATTTTGGTAATTTACGCCAATGATTGCAGAACTCAAATGTACAACACATTTTCATATATAGCCTAATATAACCAAAGTCTCACTCAATAGAAGCTCATCAGAAAGCAGCAGGACCCACTTCTAAAAACTGGAAAGATTCTTAAAGAAAATTTCAAGAAAACTGTCTCTCCTAACAATTTCGTCGATTAATGATATTAAAATCCACGGAATTTAAATTTTAAAGCAACTTTAGGCTTCTTTCTTTAAATTTTAGCCGTGGATCTTCACTGATATTTACTTTACGTGAGGCACGGTCTTTTTAGTTTACCCTTGGTCTTATTGTCTCGGCAGGGTCGTGTTTATATTTAATGTTGTCCCCTCGCCGTTCACCCCTCCCCATCAGGTTTATGAGATTCTACCCCCCCCCCCCCGCCCACCTTTCTCCCAACCCCTGCCACCCTGCCTGTAGCAAGCAAGGTTTTATCTTAATTTTAGTTTTGGTCTTTTCCTTTCATTACTTTCTATACACTCCTCTTACTCTTAGACTTTTCATTTTGAGTCAGCAACTTCTTGTGGGCCATAATGTTGATCTCTGTCAGCTGGGCAATTATGCTATAGGCCTGCTTTGTATTACATAAATATATTTCCTCTTGGTAGACCCCCAGACTAGACCCAGCATTGTTGCTTTCCTATTTATATGTAGTATAAAGCTGGCCATTCACGAGGGCTCCAAACGGACTCGCGCCAAGCCAAATGGCGCGTCCTGTTCCATTTGGCGTTAGCACCATTTAGAGGGGTCATGTAAAAGTACCTCTTCCATATCGTCACACTGTACAATTTGAAAGATTTGGAGCGACTGGTTCAATCAATCAATCAATCAAAATTTATTTCCAAAATAAATTTTTTACAGTTTTTTGTCACTTCCCTATGGGCTAGGCCCGTTTTAGGGTGGAAATTTTACAATATTCTAAAATACTAGTATAATACA
Source organism: Psococerastis gibbosa (assembly GCA_963971405.1). Lineage (NCBI taxonomy): Eukaryota > Metazoa > Arthropoda > Insecta > Psocodea > Psocidae > Psococerastis > Psococerastis gibbosa. Next base: position 4,955,550 of record OZ020489.1, read on the forward strand.
ATGTTCAGCGTAGTCGTGATGACCCCTCTAAATGGCGCTAACGCCAAACGCCATTTGGCTTGGCGCGAGTCCGTTTGGAGCCCATGTGAATGGCCAGCTTAAGGGAAGCTTTGTGATGGTCGTAATTTTCGATTTGGAGATTTCAGTTTTGAACAAGTTACGAAATATCTGTCTGACTGTCTGTTCGTTGATTTGTGGGCGAACTACTCGGTGGATTTTTGATGAAATTTGGCATAATATAGGTTCACAAAACTCGTGATAATTTTTTAATTTTGGTCTAACTCAATTTTGGGGGGTTTACCCTCCAAAAACCTTTAAAAAATTTCTCAGAAACGGCTCAGTTGATTTTTTTTTTAAATTCACATATAGTGCATTGTAGTCATGATTAATACCAACAAAATCCAATAGGTCACTTTTGGCCCTCACTATTTTTTCAATTTTTTTTTTCCTGAGGAAACATAAATCTTTGTCAGTAAAATTTAGACTTTACTGCTGTTGAAATACGAACAGGCCTAATTTTTCAAGTAATCCCCTGTGGGAGACCACTATAGGCATCGTAGGCTATATCAAAATATAAAGTATTTATAAATAAATAAATATTTCTGTTAAATTATACAATACATAATTTACTTTCGGGCGGCTAATATTTGGGTAGCCCAGGGCGGCGCTGGGAATAAATACAATGCTGGGCATACAAGTTTATGGCCTTCTTTGGCATAGCTCAAGCTACCAACTAAGTTAGTTGGTAGCCCGGCCGCCATACCAAGTTGAATCCAGCGGACCAGAGCAGGTTCAAAGCTGCAGATAACTTGGTCGTGTGCACAGTGCCGGTAGGGAAACATGGTAGGACTTGTCCTGGTCACCTCCGAACTAATCGTGTGACTTCACTGTGTTTCCCAAGTGGTTCGGAATCCACTATAATCAGGAGGTCCACTGTCCTATGGGCTGACGTAGGACAGTCAAGTCGGGGTCGCTCTATGGGCCCAAATATGAGGCCTAAGTCGTTATTAACCCGACGAACACTACTACTACTCTAAGTTAGTTGGTAGCTAGCTCGTAATAGTGAGCTAGTCTCTATACACACCATGCGATCGGAGCCCAGTCGTACAGGCGTACAGTCGTACCTGTATGTTGTAACCAGTGGCGGATCCATGGATATCCCTTCAAGCGCCAAATGAGACAAATGTAGTAAAAATAAATGTTTTCTAATTAGAAAAAACATGTCATAAGATATAGCCTACCGTAAACCGGTCTAACTTTGTTAGCAAAGAGAGCCAATTTCCACCAGAACCCCCATTAAATAAAAGCTGGATCCGCCACTGAATGTAACTCAACACAGGTTTTACCTACAGAGGCGACCCACCCTAAGTAGCCTTTGAGAAAACTATACGCACCCCTTGAGGCTACTACTGTATATGTAGGCAAAGTATTGGTATCCATGTAATGTCCTTAGCGAGAATAATTCGTTTGAATTGTTACAGAATTTGAACGAACGCATTACCCAGACGTGTTCGCGCGGGAAAGGCTAGCCGAGAAAATTGGCCTTCCCGAGGCCAGGATACAGGTGAGTGTATACATTCATATTTTCCTATCTATAACACATTTGGCAACGTGAAAGAAAAGAAAATTTGTATTTATTTTCCATTTGGCCGAAGTTTCGGTCCACTCCTTGCAACCATAACCCGTCTTGGAGATAATGATGTGTCCCCAAGCATTCCATACAACTTGACGATTCTGGACCATAAACGTACTACATAGTCCTCAGTAACGAAGCTAGCACGAAGGCTCCTACAGTAACGCACATACTGTACTTTACAGCCTATAAATAAAATCAATGATCAACTGCATGTTAGGCGCCCATTCCACATACGTACAACGTCAATGAAAATTATGAAATTGAAGGACATTTCAATTTTACTCTATGCCATTGTTAAAATTTCAATTGATAATAGAGTAAAATCACAAAAAATGAAACAAACAATCTAAAATTAAAAAATGGCGTCATGTGATATGACAAGTACAACTATTTTAATTGATTTCTCTAAAAAGAAAGCATTTCTGTATAAAAATTATAATAAGGATTAAATAATAAGGCGACGAAGAAAACAAAAACAATTTCAAGAAACAAATGCAAACAAATTTCAAAAATTTGGCGCATACGCTTCAATTGAAAATTGTCAATTTTTGAAAAACATATGGAATGGCCCCCATCAATGAGAAATTGAAATGTCCTTCAATTTCATAATTTTCATTGACGTTGTACGTATGTGGAATGGCCGCCTTACGTTTTGTTTATAAATTCAATAGTGCGGAAACATTGCTGCTTGCTCACCCTCACCACGAAAAAAAATAACAAAGAAACTTCCAGTGAGCTGAACAACTTAGCCCACTAGCGTAATTTTGTATAAAATATTCTCTTGTAACGAAAATATTGAAATACTTAAAATAGGAAATTATTATGAAATACCGTAGGTACTTGGGGAGAAATTGTGAAAACACGTGAACGGTAAGTCTCAACTGCGGTAGGGGGGAATGAATTAGGAGTGGATCAAAGATTTTCGTCGAAAATATAATTATATAAATAAAAATGTATCATATCATTTACACTAGCCTTGCCCCATACACGAATGTTTTCAAGCCCCTGCGCCCCTGGTCCAACTCCCCCCCCCCTGGTCCAACTCCCCCCCCCCCGGTCCAACTCCCCCCCCCCCCCCCCCCCTGGTCATCCTACAGCCCATAGATTCTAAGTCATATATACCCTAATTACAAAGAAAGAAAATTGTCTTTATTTTCCATGTGGGCGAATTTTGGGCAATTTTGGGAATTTTTTATAAATTAAAATAAAAACAAATAAAGAGACATAAATAATTATAGATTACTCGTGACTTCGTGGTATTTCATTTTAATAAACAAAAAATAACAAAAACTTAGAGTTTTTCAAGTGGGTTTCTTAGACAAAGTTAATTTCTTAACGATTATTTGGGTTTTACTAATTCGGGTTGTTATAACAAGTTTTTCGAAAAATAAAGAGGCCTACATAAAATATTGTAATATAAATAAAATTAAAATAAAAGTAAAATATTCACAAATTTAAACTAACAGACCATTTATGCATCATGCCTCAAAGTGTTTCTCATACAAAATGTTTTTTACACAACGGACGAAGCAGCCAGCAGCCTAACGGCAGCTATCTCAAGCATCATTTTAAAATAGAATTTAGAAAGACTTTAAAGAGAATTGTGAAAGAATTGTAACTGAATTGTTAATGTAACTGTAACTGTAACTGTAATTAGTGTGATTTGTAACGCGATCTCTTATATTCTGTTAATGGGATGACCTAGGTCTCTCATTTAATTTATATAATGAAAATAAAGGTGATTATTATTATTATTATTACATACCCATAAAATAACTTAGTCGTGACAAGCACCCTTAAAGTTTAAACTTCTTTAAGCTTTTTTCATTTCTGGTGGAGTTTCAAAGCCTCACATTACAATACTGCACACTCAATTACACATAATAATTAATTACACTAATATTTATTTTATCCAATACTTACATAATAATTATTTATTGCATAAAGACATTTTTGGAATGTTTATGTTGAAGTAACATACAATTTGAATCTGAATTACTTACTTTGCGTGTCCAGGGAGACCCGTATTAAACGGGTTGTCCAAATTTGAACATTTGAACAGTTTGGACAGCTTTGTCTGAATTTAAGTATTACACTTTCCAATTTTTCTTAGACCTATATTTATTGGATCAAATATTGTATTCGAGTGTGCAATAGGGGGGATACAACATAATTTTTATACACACACAAAAGCATTCCAACTCTGGATCAAAAAGATTCTAAAATAAAATTTGCAACAAAAAAAAATGTAGATCTTTCTGGAAAAGATGGAAAATAAGGAGAAAAGGATCAAACCCATTCCCCCTAGCTTTGGTATATAACTGGCTCGATAGGGAAGGGTACAGGCGCGGGGGGGGGGGGGGGATAAAAGTAAAAAAGGCATAGAACCGTATACAAAAAAGCCCCAGCAAGCTTTGATACAACCGTATGCAGCGCGTTCGCTCATCCTTTCAGCCTGTTTGAAAAAAAAAAACGTTTTTTCATTCAAACGTTTTCTCATCTTAATAACTTGGCATTCGCAGAGAGAGAGATGTTCAAGCCAATTACTGGGAGAGCTCAAATCTCTGTGTATACATAGATGGTTTTTCATTTCGCCCCTCCCCTTATGTTTTGCATGTTTTCAATTTTTTGGTTTTGACTTTTTATATGTTTTTATGCGTAAAAGGGTTCAAATAAAATGTAGTTACGGTACTCGTATCAATCGATACCGACAAAAAGAACCGTTGCAAATGACATTTTTTGTGTTTTTTAATTTCACCGCATGCTGTTACTCTTAACTGTTCTTTATCCTACAAACAAACAAGAAGATTTGTCATTTTGGAAATGATGAAATTCATGAAAAAGTGTTATAACTCGACTTCGATGGGCAGGTGGTAACATGCTTGCACTTGTGCGCAGTGCCGGGTTTGGCTATGGGGCACTGTGGGCCCGGGCCCCAGGGCCCCCACAAAAATGGGGCCCCCACAAAACGAAAAAATACAAATAAAAAATTGAAAAAATTAAAAAAAATCAAAACAGATAACTTTTTAAATTTTCGCGGGAAATTCGAACGCATCGTGGCATTAATGACTCATTTTTGATAAAAATTTAACAAAAAATGAAGTATGTCCACTCCTGCTCTGAAACCACGATTGTTTTGCTTCATTAAATACAAATTGAAAATTTGAAATCAAATTTCTAAATTGAAACTACTTTTATCAGCACTTTCTGGTTGGTATATTGTTAAGGTAAGTAGCATAAGTTAATTCTTATATTAGAGGCGGAAGTACCTAATAGTTGTTCTTTATAAGATAAGGTCCTTATTTTTCGTATTCTGCGCCCATTTACCACAATTCACAGAACGCATCAAAACTTTGTAAGCCTATTAATTTTAATACGAAATGTGCCCAGCCACGTGGTCGCCACAAAATCGAGCACGTTATAAATATAAAATTCATTGGTCTAAAATGTTATATGTCATAAAATGTTATATTATAAGACGCATGATTCGGAATTTTGAGATGTTTTATACAAAAGGGGATAAAAAATAAAATGTATTCGATTTTGTGGTGACCACGTGGCTGCACATTTCATCTTAAGTAGGGCAATAGGAACAAGTGGACTAGATAATTAGGCTCTGGCTAGTGAGTTCTGAAAAAACTAATTTATTACAATTTTTATTTTTGATTCCGTAGTGAAATAATGGATCGTCACAAGGGAAAACGCGAATATGCAAGCGGCAGTGAAAAGCGGAAAATCGCAGCAGATAAAGAAAACAAAATTCAAGATGTTTTATCTAAAACGCGCCGTATAACGGATTTTGTAACAAAAATAGAGACGGGTCCATCTACTCCTAGTTCTACTTCTAATTTTGTTGAAATGATGAGTGGTGATTCTGATTTTCCTGCATCTTCTCAAGTTATTGCTAGCCCTACCCAAGAGGTAAGAGTTTGACTTTAATTACTTAATTAAGGTGACCGCAATCAAAAATTACCGACCCCACTCACCCCAGTAATTCTTATGGAATTAAAAATGGGGGACTCCTGTTAATTTACTGTATGAATTAAACCTACCTAAACTTGAGTCGGCCATGCCGAAAGGATTGTTTACAAAATTAATTACAACTGTAATTGTTTTACTTGTAGGCAGTAATTGATAACAATGACGAATCCGAAAATACTGCTGATGATGGATTTTGCAAAGAAAATGACGTGGGATTGTGGCCAGCAGTTCTTAGTCAACAACACATCGACTATTGGATCAAGAAAGGAAATTTGGAAACTCAGCATTGTAATGAAGATATTTTGAAAGAAAAAAGCTTGGGACAAGTAGATGCAGTGAAAAGAAGAAAATGCCATGCAAGTTTATTCCTTCGTCAAACTCAGGCAGGCAAGTCTATAAGCCGCTCTTGGTTATGTTTTTCACCTAGTACGGGGAAGCTATACTGCTTTTATTGTAAATTGCTCTGCAAATCAGCAAATCAGTTTTCAACTGAAGGGTTTGCTGACTGGAAGCATGCGTCTGAGCGTTTGAAAAGACATGAAACTACCGTAACGCATTTGCAAATAGTTTGCCAATTTAAGCATCTCTCAAACGAGGCAATGCGTATTGATCGTGAGTTGGCCACACAAGTGAAGGAGAGCATTGCTTATTGGCGAAACGTTCTAAACAGATTGATTTCCGTCATAATATTTCTTTCTGGACGAGGACTTGCCTTTCGAGGGGACAACGAAATTTTGGGATCAACCAAAAATGGCAATTATTTGGGAGTCCTTGAGCTAATTGCACAATATGATCCGTTTTTAGTAGGCCACTTAGAGAAGCATGGAAATCGTGGCAGTGGTAGTGGCGGCGTTAACTACCTATCTGCCCACATTTGCGAAGAATTAATTGCGCTGATGTCCACCAAAGTTAGCGATGAAATAATTAAACGCTTAAAAGCCTGCAAATATTATTCGGTTTCGGTAGATTCAACAACTGACGAAGGCCATATAGATCAAATGACTGTGATTGTCAGGTATCTAGAAGAAAGCACACCAAAGGAAAGATTTCTTAGTTTTATGCCAAACCAAGGCCATAAAGCTAAAGAATTATTTGATGGCCTCAACAAAGTTTTAAAAAAGTTCGGCCTGGATTTGAAAGATATTCGTGGGCAGTCGTATGACAATGCTTCCGCTATGAGTGGAGAATATAGTGGTCTACGCACTTTGGTGCTAAATGAGAATCCTTTGGCTTTATGGGTTCCATGTTTCAATCATTCCCTCAACTTAGTGGGCACAAAAGCGATGGACTCCTGCTCCCAATCGAAATTATTTTTTAGCTTTCTTGAGCAAATTTATGTATTTTTTACAAGTTCCACAGCTCGGTTCAACGTCCTTTCAAATGTTCTAAAAAGTGCTGCGAAGAAGTATGGCCACAACATACCAGTGCCCAAAAGAATCAGTTTAACCCGGTGGTCCTCAAGAGCGGAAGCTACTAATAGCCTAGTTTTGGGCTATAACGAAATACGAGAAGTCCTTAAAGATCTCTCCGAAGAAGATGTCCAAGCAAGTGGACTCTATTTGCAAATTACCACGTTGGAGATAGCAATTTACGCTGTTCTTTGGAACGATATACTGGCAAGGGTGAATGCAGTAAACATCAATCTCCAGAATCCAAGAATCGACATTAATACTTCGATCAGTGTGATGGAGTCCCTTAAGATCTTCATTGGGGAATTTAGGGATTCTTTCCAAGAATATGAGAAAAAGGGTGTTGAATTGTGTGGGCACAATTCTTATAAATCGGAAACTTTGCGGAAGCGGATCCGAAATGTGAGGCTAAATCCTTTGGATTATGGGAAAACTGAGGAAGCTGAATTCAGTCATAGCGAGAAATTCCGAATCGAAAGTTTCATTCCCATAATTGACCAGTTTATGCAATCATTGGATCGGAGAATTTCAGCATATGAAGACATAAATAGGAAATTTGGATTTTTACAATATTTAGAAAAAATAAGCCCTGATGATTTGAAAACTAGGGCAGAGAACCTGGTGAGTTGTTACACAGGTGACTTGGACGGTAACTTGTACTTCGAGCTAGTACAGTTTCGTGAGTTTGTGAAATTATTTGTGATAGATGATGCACAAAAAAACAATATAATCGAAGAAAAACGTATCAGTTTTGAACGGTTCATGTACAATTTGATTTTAGAAAGAGGAGTAGCTGATAGCTTTCCCAATGTAGAAGTACTTTTGAAGATGTACTTAGTTATAATGAGTGGCAACATAAGCAGCGAGCGATCTTTTTCCGTACTAAAACACATAAAAAATCCTCGTCGCACCAGTTCTTCTGAAGCTCGGCTTAGCCATCTTTCAATGCTGAATATAAATCACGACATAGTGGCAGCGTTAAATTATGACGATATAATTGACAGTTTTGCTGTAATAAAGAGTCGAAGAGTGCATCTTTAAATAAATTAAAATTTTGTGTTTATAATTAGGTACCTATTAATTTATTCCTTTTAAAAATACACCGCAGTGTCTACAGCTTTAGTTGAGTAGCCCTTAGGCTTGTATTGTACTATTGACTTGACTTTATATTACTAAGAATCGCTTTTCTTTTTTATAATGATTTTGCAACCTGTGTCACCATTTTATAATTTATTGTGGGATATTCGTCTAAGGGGATTAGAAATTTCTCCCCGAGAAAGGGCCCCCACATAATTCGGGCCCACGGGCCCCCACAAGCCCAAACCCGGCACTGCTTGTGCGAGTCTTTACACGCCATGTAATCGGAGACGTGTCGTAACTCAACACGGGTACTAACCTACAGAGGCGACTGAAGAGGTCAATTGGATACATTCATTAAATTGTTTGGATGCGATTAATCTTTTTAAAAAATAAAAAATAAAAAAATAAACTCTACATTTTCTTTTGAGTAACAAACTTGTCTCGAATATTTATTTTTGTCACTTGCACAACTTGGCCTCTAAGGGCTTCAGTTAGTATAGATACCTAGATAGATGGATAGCCATGCCTAAGAATTCAGAAAGCGGGGGATTGAAACCGACGAGGCGACAACCAGGCGACAACCTTTCGGATGAAAGCCAGAGTCCATACTACTATACGTATGTACTGACAACAGAGGCGGATCCAGCCCATTTTGTTGGGGGGGGGGACTGGGGGAGGAGTAGTTGTGGGTCAAAATCAAAATACAAATATGTACTATAGAACATACAAATGTAGTATCTATTAAATTAGAGCGTAATAAATTAACTTACAATAGATTTACTAATTTTTTTTTTTTTTGGGGGGGGGGGCAGGTACCACCTTGCCCAGCTACAACCCTGCCCCCTCCCCCCGTACCTGTCCATGCCTGACAATACTATATGTATATATATAGCATATGGTAAAGGTAACCTTTACAACGAATAAGAAATAGAATGGACTTTCAAGCTTCACCTCTGACATATAATAATAATGACTTTTTGTTGTATTACTAAGCCAACCTAGCGGAGTTAGGGCTATAAAGCCCCCTCTTTATTACACTCAACTAGGAAGGCCCGGGACCGCCTGCTTTACATGCCCTCCGAAGCATGGCCAGAAAATGTAGCAAGTGTAGGACTCGAACCAAAAACCTTTCGGGTGAAAGTCAGAGTCCGTACCACTACTCTACATGACATGACCCAATGATTGAACCACATTTAGACCCAATCAGACCCAAATAAATTGGACCGCTTTTCTAAGCCATAGAGTTTCCAAAATTAAGAAGGGCGGCAATGAGGGGGAGGATTTTCGTAAATTCGGTCCTCTGCTTCAGCAATGACTTGCCTTTTGTCCTATAATATAAATGGGTCTGTAGCTAATGATGTCGTTTTCCTGGCTGTTGACGAACAACAACAGCAATATGAAGTGCTGATTCAGGGCGGCAGGGGTGCTCCAGCACCCTCGGCAGTCCCTAATTATTCCTTATGATTAAGACCAGGGTGATGTATGGCATGTCTTTTCCATATAAGTGTGTGTATCGATTGTAAATTCGGCGATTTGTTTTCAGTTGGTGAAATGATCTGGAATAATGGAATGAAAATTGCATGGAACGGAAATTATATCGATCATATATGATTTATGCGTATATATAACACAATAACAATCAATTATAATTTTATTTTTTTGGTGCCATCAACAGATATAAATATGACCACAACGATAGCGTTTACACTTTAAAAGTACAGTTTAAGTTCATTCAAATAGAAAAAAAAGCCGTAGCTGAGGAAAATTTTGGACCCCCTCATCAGTGGCGGACACAGCTTTTTATTTTGGGGAGGGTCATCCCTCAAAATGCCGCCTCAGGTACAAACTCAGAATAAAAACAATACGGTATTTGATTTAAGTAACTGATTTAGTTTTTCCGAACAGTACATACAGAATAAAACTAAACCATTTAAAGAAGTATTACAATAACACTTTCCATATTTCATGTTTTTTTTAAAGAATTAAGGTGTCAATTTGCCGCCTTTTTAAACATTTGGAGGGGGTCATGACCCCCGTGACCCCCCCCCCCTCTGTGTCCGCCACTGCCACACATCGACAATTCAGCAATAAGGTTTGATGATATGTACAGAAAGGAAAATAGGGTAAAGACAGAGTAGATTGCGCTAAACGGCTATAAAGTAAGGGATACCAAATCTGACCGGTTACAGTCTAAAAAAGTCCCACTGCCAAAAATACCCTACGCGAGACCTGTACGGTCCGAAATGAAAACAATGTGATCAACAATTCAGCAATAAGGTTTCATGATGAGATGTACAGAGAGGAAAATGGGGTAAAGACAGAGTAGATTGAGCGGGGAGCGCGCTGATCGATAAATTCCTGCACACCTCCCCCAGTTTTACTCCAAGTTCCCCAAGGGGGGGGGGGGCGAATGGGCTTCTGTCATGGCCGCCAACGAACCGTATAAATGCCCTCTTTAATGCGTTGCATTTTCATAGCAAACAGGCTATTAAAAAAATAAAAATAAAAAAATAAAAGAACCTCGTATGTCATAACCTGTATATTTCTGTTGGGCATTTTTCGGACGGCTAGGACCTTCGCATTTAGTGGTCCATTTAAGCTTATCCTGCCAACGACTCTATTGCTATTTTGAAAATTAAGGGTATTTTTTCCCCATGGAAAATTGAGCACGTCCTCAATGTCAACCACATCGTCTAGATAAAGCAAACAAATAAATAAATATTGACTTTTTTGTAATATTACTAAGGCAAATTAGCGGAGTTAAGGCTTTAAAGCCCTCTCTTACACTCAACTAGGAAGGCCCGGGACCGCCTGCTTTACATGCCCTCCGAGGCATGGCCGGAAAATGTAGTAAGCGTGCGGGACTCGAACCAACAACCTTTCGGGTGAAAGTTGGAGTCTGTACCACTACTCTACATATGTCCTGACACATGGATAAGCTTATATATGCGTAGGCCCTATATCATTGGCGTGAGCTCTATAATTAACGAAAGTCGTGTGTCTTAAGATAAAGGCTTTACCTGCTCATCTCACAATTACTAACCACAAATAAAAAATAAAAAAATCTTCCGACCCCGATTCGAACTCACGACTGTCCAGCTTTCACTCCAACTCCAACATGTCATTTGACGGAATAGACTATACCAAAAAGCCATACAGCACCATTGCGTAAACTATAATACGTAATAATGTTAAGAGGATAATTATGCTACGTAGAAAATTAAATACTTTACATTTTTTATTTAATTAACTCAGCAAGTTATTAAAAATTTGTCTCCTCTAAGTTGTAGAAGACTACTTCGTGCATCATATAATCGGGTATTTTCACTTTTTGGTTTTGTAGTTCTTCAAAAAATCCCAGAATACGCGAAATTTTAGTTCTGTCTGGCATGGCCGTGCCCAGGGGGGAGGTCCATGGGGTCCGGACCCCCCCCCCCCCCGAAATAACTTTTTGTATGTAAACCTGTATGGTTTGAAGAATTTGTCCACTAATATCATTAATAAATTACGTAAAAACAAATTTTGGACCCCCCCCCCTCAAATCAAAACCTTGCTGCCTGGTATTTATGAAAGAACTAAGGTACCAAAAATTTAATATTTCCTATTATATGAAGCATGAAGTAGTCTTCTACAACTTCCATGAGCCAAATCTTTATTAATGACTTGCTTTGTTAATTAAATAAAAAAGTAAAAAGTCAATAAAAACAACAAATTTTGTGGTACTCATTTTCTATGCAGAATGTCCCCTTAAGAGCCGCCCCCAATGTCACAAGAAAATCCTTCCCATCCCTGATTCGAACTCAACCACCGTCTGGCTTTCCCTACCAACACAAAACGCCCATTAGGTAGTTTGTTGTAATATAGCCAAAGAAAAAACCCTTGGCAAATACGGAAAAATTGTCATGAACCATGACCATTCCACAATTGCCACAAAAAAAAGCCCTCAGCCTTGATTCGAACTGAGGACAGTCTAGCTTTTACTCTAACTCTAATCAACGCAATAGTTTGCCCCAACAGGCTACCACAAATCCAAACTGCAACCATGACTCAACTATAATTATGTTAATATTCTTAAAAACAGCCTCCATGTCTCGATTGTTATAACAAAAATTCCCCCAACCCAAATTCGAACGCACAACCTTCTAGCTATTACTCCAACTCTACCACCGTAAGTTTGACGCAATAGCCTACCACAAAGCCAGACTGCTCCCTTGGGTAAACTATACTGATATTGTTAAGAGCCACCCCCAATTTTAACAGTGATAAGCAAGGGGTGGAGGAATTAATGGGCTATAACCCTGCATGTAATACATGCACTTGTGCTCGAGAGGGTCGGCCGCGCGCTGCCCCCTTCCCTCTCAAATATCACGTTGTTATTGTTTACGTTGTTAATTAACGGCTTGTTCATTTCAGTTGCAATTTTGTTTATAAACAGACAGTCATTATTGATATTGCCATTCAGAGTTGAATGTAATAAGAGAGATGGACTGATAGATCCGGTGCGTTCGTTCAGAGACGGCGGAAATACTATTTGTCTGGGGGGCAGCTGCCTATCAGTTTTTACCATTGGCGTAAATTCCCAAAATTTCTGGGGGGGGGGGGCTATAGGACCCCAAGACTTTAATCCCCGGAGAATACAAATGGATAAATAGGCCCATGTTAGTGACGTTTTATGCATATTATACGTTTATACGTATATTACGTCGTTTCATAAATGAAAATTGAAAGGTGGCCTAAAGTCCAGAGACACTGAAACTGCAATTATCCGAAAATGGCAAAAGATGGCTCTTAATACGTTTCATAAATAACCTATTCACTGCTTATGGTTGGTACCGTGGTAAGTCTAAAAGTCAGTATGTAGTGCCATGCATCTTTAAGAGTGCATGGTCAGCGTGCTGGCACGTTTGCATAACTATATATCTGCAGTGAGTACCCAAATCGCTCCTTATTCCATTTCTATTTATGCGTTGGTATAAAGAAAGCTTTGTGATGGTAAAAATTTACATGTCTTGAGGTCCCAGAAACCCTAAAAAAGTGTTTTTTTTTTTTTTTAAACGAAAATATGTCCGTACATCTGTCTGTCAATTTGTGGGCAAACTACACAGTGCATTTGGATGAAATTTAGAATGTAGGCTATAGGTTCAATACAATAAAAATATTTAAACAGAAAATATTAACTTAAGCGTTCTTGAATCTTATCGTGGCTCCGCGCGCACAGGCGCTGTAAAATTTGGCGAATCCCCTTAATAAATAAATAAATACATATTGACTTCTTTTGCTATATTACTGAGCCAACCTGTTAGGGCTATAAAGTCCTCTCTTACACTCAACTAGGAACGCTCGGGACCGCCTGCTTTACATGCCCTCCGATGTATGGCCAGAAAATGTAGCAAGCGTGGGACTCAAACAACAACCTTTCGGGTGAAAGTTGGAGTCTGTACCACTACTCTACATGTCCTGACACTGATACTGTATTTAATTCCACATGAGTCCCAACGATTTCTCTTTTTTGTTCACAGGTCTGGTTCAGCAATAGAAGAGCAAAATGGCGGCGGGAGGAGAAGCTGCGCAACCAAAATAGTCAGAGGCGCACGGTGGACCCCGTAGTCAGTCCCCCGGCCCCCTCCTCTAGGCTGTCGCTCAATTCTGGGTTCAATTCTATGTACGGCTCAATACCACAGCCTATTGCCACAATGGCTGACTCCTATTCGTAAGTCATTCATTTTATTTCTGGCAGGCCTAGCACGAAATTAGAAGAACAACCATCCGGGAAGAAGATTAAATTATTGCAAATAAACCCGCCAATGAATGTTGGTAAATGTACATTCCGGGAGTTAAATTGGAATACATTTATATATTACAGTTTTGTTTTTTTGTCACTTGAGGTTCATTGTTACATATGCTTAACTTAGGTATGCGTAGTGCTTTTCTGGGCGTCCATAGTGCAAAAAGTATAAACGTTCCCGATTGATGAGCATTACCTTTTGTTTCACAGGTCAATGACCTCGTCGCTGAGTTCCATGACCATGAACGGCAACTGTCTTCAGCAGCGCGAGGCCCCCGGTTACCCGTACTTGTTCCACGACCCCCTCCATAGTCTTAATTCCAGCTACAACCACTCACGAGCCGCTGCAGTCAGCGCTGCCTGCAATTCTGCTGCTGCCCACCAGAACTCGGTCAATTCGCATTCCTCGTACGGTAGTGGTAGTTCCGGCTCTGGTGGTTCAGGAACAGGTATGTAAAAATAACAATTCTATGGCTTATGTTCCTAACGTCAAAGCAGAGGAGCGTAGGATATACAAATTGGTGACCGAGTCAAAGTCCTCGCCAGCCTGTTCTCCACTCCAAGTAAGTTGGCAAGCTACGTCAACGTTTTCTCGTGTCACTTTAGATACCATAAATGCCTCTTTTTAAACAACAACACCATAACATATTATTTCTTATGGAGGGCTCGGGTGTGACCAGCAAGTGACATCTTTAACACGCTCACTGCCAATACATTGGCCCTGCTCTATGGAGACGGGATGTTTCGGTCAAGCCATTTTGAAGAAATAGAAGTGGATACCGTGGAAACAATAAAAGTCCGCTTTCCATCAAAAACACCCTAACCAGCCATTTCTTCACTCGTCTGTGGCTGGCAAGTGACGATGACATTCATATCGCGCTTGTCGCTAATACATTAGAAATCCTAAATACCCCCTTTCAATCAACAGCACCCCCTAACTAGCTATTTATTTTCCTTGCAGGTGTAATATCAGCAGGAGTGAGTGTCCCTGTGCAAATCCCCAGTCAAGCAGCTGACGCGATGAGCAACTACTGGCCGCGACTTCATCAGTGATCTCAGCTATTTGGGTTTCCACCGCGACTGCTAGTGGAAACCCACAACGAGTGCTCCACGCCCTCCCCGCATATCTGAACAGCTAACAGGGTAAACTCCCTCTTAAATAATAATATTATTAAGCATTGTGCCAAATACTATAGTTTATAAGGTCAACAATGGATGTGTTTTGAACTATAGAAAAATCCCAACAAGTTCTGGAAAAAATATAAAAAGTTCGCTCACTATAAGGATCCGGCTCGAAGGACCATTATTAGTAGTTGTCATATTATAACATCATATTATAACAACTCGTGTATGAATCTTGAAGGGATAAGTTACCTGTTAATAACAGCATCTTTTTATAATTGCTTTTTTCGGACCGATTGGGTATTTTTTTTAAATTTTTTTATAGATGTGGGGTTTAGTTAAACGAACTGTCTAGCACAGAAACCAGGTTATTGCTCCAGTAAACATGAATTTCCTAAGAATAACTAGGCCTATATTATATTTAAATTATCAATAAAAATTTTGAGCAACTGCTAATAGTTTACGAGACCTTCTTAATTAACAATTAACTAATATTGACTGTCCAATTTGCGATTAAATAAATAAATAAATATTGACTTTTTTTGTTGTTCTAATACTATTTTCAATTTTCATTTGTGTAAGACCATTCCAGAATCCTAACTACGCACATACAAACGCATAAAATGGCAACATAATTTTTTAACTATACAACGTATACCATTTGTGATCTAGCCATTAGGACTATAAGATACATTTCGTGTCACTTAGGCCTACCTAATCTGTAAAAACGCACCCTTCATATACATATATGTACTATTAGAAGAGAAATTAGCTTGAAAGCCTCAATGCAATGCAGCTTGAAAACTCAATGGTTTCAGTAAAAAACTGCACGGATGCAAATATACATGCACCATGGATATCTTTCGCATTGGAACGTCTATCACATCATACGACCAACTAATCAAAACATTGGATTTTGATGTCATTTCTCTATGGTTACATGTATAGCAGCCATTTCGGATTCCTATACGAAAGAGATCCATCTAAGGCAAAACAGCAAGAACTGTACACTCAGAGTGAGAGCCTTCAAATCTATTTTCTTTCTAAGTTAAATATAGCCTGCAACAAGATGGGAGAGAATGGAAATGTATTTTTGATTGACTACTGCATAGTAAATGTTGTAACTGTGATTGAACCAAATTTGGAAAATAAGTAAAAAAATAATAATATGTGTCCTAGCATATAATGTAGAAACACTTTTCCATGTAGTACAAAATAAATTTGAAAAAATAATTAATTTGCCTTTTGATTTTGTGGTACCTAATTTAACCTTATCAAAAAACTAAGAAATATGTTCAATTAATAGGAAGCTGGCCATTGACATCGCCCCTGGAACACTCCAAAATGGTTTATATTATTTATTTAATTTAATACTTCATACAAGGATTTGGTCTATTTAATTGGTAGATGACTACTTCCTACACAGTACTTATAATACGGTAATACATTTTTTGTTCATCCATGAATTCTATAATTCGTTAAATTTCTGTCACCAATCTGACCCCGGTGACACCTTCTCATAATGTATGTGAAGGAGTCCCTTGAACAAGTAATTTGAACAAACCAAATCGTTATAAAACTTAAGCATTAAATTAAATAAAAAGTATAAAACCAACCTATTTTGGTGTAATTCAGGGGTGGTCAACGTCAACGACTTCCTCTTAAATGAAAATTAATGAGAAAATGCGTCGATATTATGCAATATTCCTTATTGAGACTTTTCAAGCGATCGTTGGAGTCATTCTCTATGGCAGTGGCTTAACAACGCTACGAAAATGTTGCATTATTCTTTTTAACGGAATAATCTGAACGATAAGAAACTAACTGATTTGAAAATGTATACCTAAGGTGTCTCTTTATCTATTAGAAAAAAATATTCCAAATAATTTTAACAATTATATTTGAACATTTGAAAATTAACTAATTATTAAACTATTAAAATTGAGCGAAAACAGAAAATTGCGACCCTCAATCCCAGTCATGGTATTACAACTCGCAAACTGCCAGTTACCATGTAAGCTAACAGGCTTAATTATTTTAAAAAAATTGTGTGGGATATGGAAAAGGCTTGATTTGTAATAAGAACCGTTATAGGGTAGGAAGACGATCCAGGGAGACTACATTACAAATTTGAAAAATATTATGAATCTAATGAAGGAAGATTGCAAGACGTATCGGCAATTCAGCATATCTTAGTACTTATGCCCTTCTAATACGAAGTAACTGGCGGTTTAAGAAGCGGGTACTGACTACTGACACTGTTACAAGCAGAGCCATTTTCAGATGCTTGACTTATAAGTTATTCCTTCTTATTGTAAAGACATTTCACTTTAGCAGATAGCCCAGTGGCGGAATAAGGTTAAAGGAATAGTGTCTGGGTATAATCAACCCACACGCAATTTGGATCTGCCACTGGGTTAATAGATTTTGGCCAACCCTAGCCCTATAACTGCTCATAATGCAGAGCTAGTCCTTACCGTAGTATATAAGACGTATTTTCTTCATAATAACCCAGTGGCGGAATAAGGTACGCGGGTATAGCCAACCCACACTTTCAACACACCATTTGGATCGGCCACAGGGTTGATAAATTTTGACCACCCCTAGCCTTATAACGGTTCTCGGTGCAAAACTATCCCTTACCGTAGTATGTAAGAGGTGTTCTCCTCACGTTCTAATTAGAGGAGTTCTTTCCGTAGGGGTAGTAGGCCCCCTCAACCGCACATACCAGCGGCGTAGTTGTGGGGGTGGAGGGAAGGGTGGTTTATTTTTGGTTAAGTAAACCTGCAAAGTTATTCCGACGATGATCACGGAGATCCAAGTGACTATTAAAACCATATCTGAAGAGAAAGAAAAAACATCTTAGAATTAAAAATTTTATTGATTTTTTTTTAAAGGTTTTAATTATTTTTTTATTAATTTGGCGCGCTCTTCTTAGGTATTATTTACCAGTCATTTCCCAAATTACCTATTAACTATTACAATAAACGAGAATAAGAAACAGAAGAAATACTCTTACACATTTTAATACATAATGCAGTATGTAGTAGGTGCTATCTCAGTTTTTGGACCTAACCTAACCATACATTTCTTCACGCCTACAAAAACTACGGCCAAATAAATAAATAAATAAATAAGGACTTTGTTTTGTTCTATTACTAAGTCAACCTAGCGGAGTTAGGGCTATAAAGCCCTCTCTTACACTCAACTAGGGAGACCCGGGACCGCCTGCTTTACGTGCCCTCTGAAGCATGGCCAGAAAATGTAGCCAGTGTGGGACTCGAACCAACAACCTTTCAGGTGAAAGTCAGAGTCCGTACCACTACTCTACATATCTTGACGCCAAACGGTGCTAGCAACTACTATCGTATGTACTATGTAACAAACTGTTGAGGAAATAATGGAAATTGCCCTTATTCTCCGTAAGGGCGAATTTTGGGCCTTTCGGCGTGTGTGCTGTGTGGCTTTGTGCGGTGATCCCAACGCGCCTTTATGGCACCGGTTATTAGAAAAATTTGTAATGTTTTTTTGGTTAAATACACGCATTATTATTATTATTATTTTCTTACAATTAGAAGCATTTTTTCTACTTTTTCTACTCTCATTTATGGCTCTATGATCGATTTTTCATGACAAATTTGACTTTCTACAAAAAAAACGAATAGTGGGGATGCCTTATTTGCTCTTAAAAAACGTAAAAACATACCATTTGCCTGGCAAGGCAGGTCGATAACAGCCCACTTGAACAAAGGATTGGTGGCTCGTCGGATGGAGTTGATGAGAATGAACCTGAGGTTCGAGCCAATGTAGTAATCAATGGGAATGATAAAAGCATAAGCACCGAGCACTGCTGTAGAGATAATGCTAACTTTCTCCGATAGGGGGAGTAGCAGCGCTGGGAGAAACAGTGTGATACAGCCGAAAGAGATCCAGTAGTTTGCATCTGATGTGAATGAATCGAACCAATCTGTAATAAATAAATTAAATAAAAAATAATATAATACACGGAAACACTCCAATTAAAATAGAAGGTAACACTGCATGCTACAACTGAATGGTTTCGCATTTCACTTATTTTGGGGTGTTCCGAACAGACTTTAGAGTCTACGACGCCATCTTTAATATCTCAGACTATATAGCTATATGCCACAGTATTTTTTGAAAATTGTAAAGGGAATTGTGGGGGCTTCCCTATAAAAGTCAGAATCAGTTAATATAGTGGAGAATAGCTAGGCTGAAAAAAAATTAAGCAAGCAATGCAATAATATCTACATGTTTTTTTTACATAAGTTATCTTATTCCCGTTAAGGGTAGCTTACAGCATGGCCGTGCCCAGGGGGGTGGTCCATGGGTCCGGACCCCCCGAAATAAATTTTTGTATGTAAGCCTGTAAGTTTTGAAAAATTTATCCATTAGCTATCTCGGGCATTATAAGTAGGCCTGTACCGTAGGGTGAATTGTTGATTTATAGTTATGTAGTTTTTTTTTTTTTTTTTGGTTGCCTGTACTGTACCATGTAAGTGTCATTGTTGTGGACCTGATCTGTTGATAGCTCAAATATAAACTATTATTATTAATTCATTAATCATTTACGTTAAAAAACATTGTTGGACCCCCCCCCACCCCGAAATCAAAACCTGGGCACGGCCTTGGACAGCATCACCAAAACAAATCTGCGGAAATGAAAGAAAGCGCAATAAATTGGAAAAATAAATAAAAACATTCGAATTCCTTTTTCCGTAGCTTCACCAACGATGATGGGAGCCAGCCAAAAAATAAAACAAAACTTACCAACAAAAAAAGTAAACATTATGGCAGCAATGATATATCCGAGAAGCGATCCTGCCAACACAACAGGGAAAAAAGGGGCGGCATAACAGCACCACAATAACAAACAGGCGACTCCTATGGCGAGTCCACCCAGAACAGACGGTACCAGAGCTTCTGAAAAAGAAAAAAATCTTAATAAAGACTATTATGATATTCATTATCATAGCTGGATGACCCTATAAATAAATAAATAAATGTTGAGATTTTGTTCTGTTACTAAGCCAACCTAGCGGAGTTAGGGCTATAAGGACTTCTCTTAGAGCCCGGCCCATATTGAACCCAGCACCCGCGCAGCGCACACACCCAACCCATGCACTACCCAGACCATGGGATGGAAATAATTAGATTTCTCGTGACTTCGTGGTACTTCATTTTATTAAACAAAAAATAACAAAAACTTGCTATAACAACCCGAATTAGTAAAACCCAAATAATCGTTAAGAAATTAACTTTGTCCAAGAAACCCACTTGTGTTAGTATAAAATCCTGAGCGCTTTCGGCAAGAACTGCCATCTACACAAGGAAACCCACTACCACATTTACACGGGATGGATTGAGTACCGCATATTGAACCCAGTATTCACCCAGGAATCGTAATTTCAGCCACAGTTTGGGGATGGCTGTTCCAGAGGAGTGGTACCCACGCCCAAGAGATCTGTGCGAGAAACACAACTGACTGGGTTAGCCGTGTACTGGGTCCAATATGCGGCAACTAATTTGATAGTGTGCATTACAAAACCTGCCACGCGTGGGTTGGGCGTGTACTGCGCCGGGCCTTACAGTCAACTAGGAAGACCCGGGACCCCCTGCTTCACATGCCCTCCGAAGCGTCGCCAGAAAATGTAGGAAGTGTGGGACTCAAACCAACAACGGGTGAAAGTCGGAGTCTGTACCACTACTCTATAGGTACATGTCCTGACCCTATCGAAGTTAGGGTCCCATGAGGCCCTCTCTTAAACTCAAAAGTACACCTGCAAAAACTGCATGAATATTTGGGTTCATGTCCAAGAAATTGGATTGTCTAGGTGGTGGGGAGAAACTTTACAGGCGTAAAAATCAAAATTTTACTTTTTTTTACGATAAACAATTTTTGGCATACAAACAATTCAAAGAATGTACCCGAATAACCTCTTCAGTCACCACTGTAGGTAATACCTGTGTTGAGTTACGACAGGTCACCGTTCGTATGATGTGTAGAGACTAGCACAAGTACGAAAAAGCTACCACTATGCTATCCAAGTCCTTGCCTATGCCGATAGTAGAGTAATTAGAGAGACATTAAATGAAACAACAAGTGCTCCTATGGATTTTGATGCTTAGCTTGTGGCCGTCACTAACACTGATTACCTACAAAAGCCTGAAAATAGATTTGTATTGTATGAATAACATAAAGTGTAGTCCAGTGGAAAGATTCTAAAACTGCGGCCAATCTATGTTACTGAAGGCAACATATTAATACATCAAAATGTTGAGTACTGTTCGCCCACTCACTATTATGCACAAAATAATATTTTAGTATAGTATATTTCCGAAAATTAATGTTTGTACATATACTATTTACTGAATTTACTTTTAGATGAAATAATGAAATGAGTAGAAGTGACTTTCTTTTATAAATAAATATTAACTTTTTTGTTCTATTACTAAGCCAACCTATCGGAGTTAGGGCTATACAGCCCTCTCTTACACACAACTAGGAAGACCCGGGACCGTCTGCTTTACATGCCCTCAAGCATGGCCAGAAAATGTAGCAAGGGGGAAGAGATATACTAGTGTAAAAAAACAATAAATTTCTTGAAATATCAATTGTAGAGTTGTCAAAAATATCTGGACAAACAAAAGAAATTGTTCTCGACATTTTGACACATACTGCCCACCTATCTGCCTAAAATCTTGATCTACTTCGTACCTGCTTCAGGCTGAAGATTACTGATGCCTGTGTACAAAATAAGGCCGCCGGCCAAAAACCCTAGTAGAATCAGCTCGATTTTGAAAAACCTGTGTGCAGCAAGACAGGCAAATATACCCAAGAAGAGAATTGTTGCGCTTAGAATGTTCGAGAAAACCGTGGCTGAAAGAAAGAGAAGAAAGCAATAATTAACACACATTTTAAAATAGGATAAGGTAAGGTAAGCCTGCAGTTTTATAAACGTGAACTTATAAACATTGTGAAATACAATTAATAAATAAAAAATAAAATATTAAGAGGAAGTTTGGAAACTATTAACATTGGCCACCCCTGGATCTGTTAAAAATTAGATATGTTTCTGTTTTACTAAATGAAGCCTATGGTTTTCGTTTTTTTCTTCACATCAACATTCCTTATTTCTTCAAGTGATTGTGGAAACCATAGGCTACATTTAGTAAATCAAAAACATATCTAATTTCTAAAAGGATCAACCGAAAATAGGTTAGTTTATATTGTTTATTAAATACTTAAGTTATAAAGGAGTCTGCCCTCTACACCTTATCATACCATGACCGTGCTATGAACGCACCAAGCACGGAAAGTAACACAATACGGCTTGCTTTGCCCACTGAAACGAATCGACGGCGTTTAATGCCCGTATGACACCAAGGGGGTAACGCAGTTTCTACCGCGCGGAACGCATCGGCATCGGCAAAATATTCTCGTCGACAATTCTTAACGTTTCGTGCATGGCACGCGACGGTACTGGTCGGTGACGGAACGATCTAGTGGGCGTAGTGTCATGCTTTTCTATACAAAGAATATTTTTTTGCCTGACACGTTCCTATTACAGTCATGGTATGATACGGTGTAGTGGGCAGACTCCTTAAAGATTTGGTCAATTCAATTCGCAGAGGACTACTTCAAACACCATATTATAAGGAATTTTACATTCATGTTGTTATAATTTCCCCATGAATTTAAAGAAATGAAATGGGAAACCTCCTGCACCAGAACTAATAACAAATCTCGCTGTACTAATGAAAACAAAGGCCTTATTTAATCGAATGGAACGTTAAAATAAAATGAACCGTGTCACGAGCAATAAAAAGGCTTTCAAATTATGAAACAGGGAGATCTAGTGCCACTGGAGAAGCGTCCGGCATCGGTTGACGAGTAGTTTCTCCCGTTATACGAACGCTGCGAGTCCTACAGAAACCTAAGACTAATGCCCTGGAGATGACTCCGGATATGGATCTAACTTCCAGAACATTTGTTTGAGATTACAATAGCACACATAATATATTATTTCCTCGTTTAATACAATTTTTAATTTAAAAAAAGCATTGCTATTACCTACGAGTATTTTTTGCGAAAATGTTCTTTTGAAAGTGAGACCGGAGACCAGGCGTGGCTACACTCAACCACTGCACTGGCGTCCCGCAGGGAAGTATCCTTGGATCGACCCTTTTCCTCGTCTGCATCAATAATAACTGTCCATATGCTGACTTATGCAGAGTACGAGGAGGGGGCAGCATGGAAGGAGTAGTCATACAGAGGTGAAAATTGCAAATGTTAAGCAAAGGAATCCTCAAGTACTTACTCAGTGCCGGGCAGGTATTCTCTTCAACTCTAGCATCACAGCCGTACGTAAAAGACGGTACATAAACAGCAGACGACGTCAAACTATGGGCAACAACAACAAACGCGGATCCGGTCCCGGGATACGACGCGAACACTCTTCGTAGCGCATGTCCCCCCGCACTAGCCTTATCCGGGACTTCACGCGCCCACTGCTTGATCCGACCGACAGTCATTACATTCTGCAGCGCAACAAAGTACATATCCGGGGAGAAGTCGCGCTCGGGTAGGTACAGGCGGTACACGATGTGATCGACGATTGGTGGGTATTTCACGACACAGGAGCGCTCCTGCAGGTTGAGCCACGTCAGGACAGACATAGGTGGAGCTGCCGGAGCGAAGTTGACTTGAATCAGGTCGGGAGTGTAGGTGGTGGCTAGATAGGGTGCGACTTCGGTGGGGAACTCCATGTTGCAGCCGCCTGGCGTGGGAGCTGTGGAAGAGGAATGCGAATAGTGATACGCGGTACAAGTTTGGGTTCAAAATTATTATCCTATGTTTAGCCACAACGTTCGTTAAGAAGGGACCTGTAGAGTAGTGGTATAAACTCCCGACTGTCACCCGAGAGGGGGTTGGTTCGAGTCCCACACTTGCTACATTTTCTGGCCATGCTTCGGAGAGCATGTATAGCAGGCGGTCCCGGGCCTTCCTAGTTGAGTATAAGATAAAACTTTATAGCCCTAACTCCGCTAGGTTGGCTTAGTAATAAAACAAAAGTAATTATTTATCTATAATACTGTATGTACCTTGATTCCCATATGCCTGTACAGCAAGCATAACTGTCGTATTATCGACATCGCCCTGGTATTGCAAGTAGAACGCAACCGACGAAGTTGTCACCGACTTCCAAAGCCCAACGTTAGTACCTAAGACACTGTTCGTGCGGTTCGCCTTTTTATCGTACGACAGTGTGACGTTGCGCAGGTAGGAATGGGCTTGTACCACCAGAAAATAAGCGTCACCGGGAATGTTGCTGACCAATACAACCGCTGAAGTATCCGACAGCAGTGTGTATGTAAACTCAATGGACTCGCCATCAGGGTCTGAGACGTTAAAGTTTAGCAGGGAAATGGGAGCGGTACCGCCATCTAAAAAGAAGGAATTAGAGAAAATTTATAATTGTATATTTATTATATTATATTTATATTATTATTATTATTTTTATTTAATTTATATTATATTTTAAGATAAGATATTACGTCCGCATATACACAACTTTGCAAAGTCAAATACATTGCCAAATCAGTTAGCCAACATACTACATTAAATCAATAAATGAAATCGCCTCCTTTTTAACATTGTAATATTTTGAATACCTACATGTTTATAAATAAATTATATTTTACTAAGATATTGCTATTGGTCATCCACTTTTAAATCGTGGCACCGAAAGAATCGGAATCGTGCCGGATTTTCTATGCATAGGTGATACTGCAAGGCCGTGCCCAGGTTTTGATTTTTTTTGGGGGGGGTTCCAATTTTTTTTAAACGTAATTTATGAATGAATTAATGGATACATTCTTCAAACCATACAGGTTTACATACAAAAATTTATTTCGGGGGGGGGGGGGGGGGCATGGACCACCCCCTGGGCACGGCCATGGGACTACAGTCTGATCGTTACAATGCTAGCTGATTATTTTAATGGTGATAATTGACTTGAAGCGAATTCAATCTCAATTTTAATTTTAATTGAATTCAAGTGAATTCACACTTAATATTCATTCAAGTAAGCTATAGATTTACCGTAACCGGTCTTAGCTTTTACATTACATAACCATGCAAGAATGTATCCGCACCAAACCTGCATAAGTGACAATGTAAATTTGGCTCCTTGCCCAGGATAAGCGCAGACGCTTTAATAAAATATTAGACTAACTGATTACCTTTAACCCTGGGTTGACAGTTTCAGTCAAAAAACCTGAAGGTCTGGCTAGAGTTATAACATTGGATAGCCTAGGCTGGTTGTTGAAGTATAAAATATTTTCGGGAGTGCCCTGGGCCTAAATATATAGCATTTTCCACTGATTTGGAATATCTTTTTCCACACTATAGCCTGCTACTAGTAAGTAATGATGAGTTATTAAGTACCGCACCGTTCAAATAGTTATATAATAATGCAAATTAATATGCTACTATACCATGGCCATGTACGGATTTACCTTATCTGCGGCATGCTCTGCTACACTGCTAGCGCTATTTGAATCAACAGTTTATCTTGTTGTAGCCTGGTTTTGACGGTGACTTAAAAATTTGCCCTCTAAATATTTCAACATGACTTACCAAATAGAACTGGGTCATGTTCTGCGACAATGCAATGTGTAGTTACACAAAAGAATATAAAATATACACAATTAAACGCAATCATTACAAGATTTAATTAATAAACTACATAATTAAATAAATTTTTATTGAACCCACGATAATAAGCGACTTGTTTACATTGCCGATGCCGAGGCCCGAAGTAAATAAATTGACGCGGTGGTGGCAGCACTGCATTATATGAAATTTTGTTTTGCCATGTTGGCAGTGAATAACAAATGGCCGCCGAAGATCAATGAAAAGTGTAAATAACCAAACGTTTATGTATTTTCTGTAAATATTTCCATGATTTTAACTTAATTTTGAATTAAATGCCATTTTAAATGGATCATGGGCAAAGATCAGGAGCTGTTGGAAGCTGCTCGGAATGGAAACGTTCCTGTAGTGGAGAAAATATTGAGCCAAAGAGCGAAGAGGAGTGGCCCCTTGGCAAGGTATGTTTTCAAAATTGTGTCAAAAACGTAGCCTTTTTAATAATTTTTAACTGGGGGTGTCTCATTTTAACTGTGCAAGTCTTCGCTAGGGTTTTGAATTCAACAGGACTATTTCCTGAACTCTAATTCAGCTACAAACAAGCCGATTCCAATTCAAAACACAGCTGAGCACTTTACTCAACAGCTGAAATCCAGGCTATTTCTTGCAGATGTGTGAGAACTGAGAACGCATTAACTATTAATGTGCATGTAGTGAAACGTCTTGCATTACGTCCAAGGACATGTAGATCTAGTGAGTTTATAAGGACAAGTGCAAATAGGTTTCCCTAGAATAATAATCACAACACAATTAAGGGATGCCTAGAGATGGACCCTAATTTAATTTTTAATTATATTTGGCATATGGCATGGCTATGAATCTTTCTGTTATCTAAATATTATTTCGTAATTGCTTGCCTTTTCTAGGAAACCAATCCTTATCACAAGGAAGTTCCACTTGACACATTGCTTAGTTTACCGATTTATTTACTTTAAGCTTTATTCAAATCAAATGGTGATTAGGAATTTGCTTTCCTTTCTTATTAATGGACCTGCACAGTGGACGCCTCAGATTAATCTTTGGGCAAAGCCCTAGGTTTATTATAGGAACTTGGTATTATAAAAAGATAAAAAAATGATTAATTATTTCATTTATTTATATTTATTATTAGTACAGAGTTTAGAGTTTTACATGGAAAATGACCGATGTCAACTGACTAGATAGATTGGCACGCACATTTACCGCACACATTTATAGGTTACGTGTCTTCGCGCGCTAATTTAGAAATTTAAAAGAGCAAGGTACTTGGATTATAGCCTTATAATATTTACTGTACTTTCAACACTTGGCTCGCTGAACAAATCTAGACTCTAGAGAGAGTTACTTCCTCACCAGCTGCACAATAAGTTGTCATTAGACGTGACTCGTTTCAGGGCATAAATAAAGGACACACTTATTGACATACCTCTTTAAGCTTGGTTCTGTTCCACCCCGGGAATTAAACGGTGTAAGTGCACCCACCCCAATATTGTACAACACCCACTCAGGTGGTGTAGTGCAGTTATTGCGGTTTGTGACACGGTCGATCCGGCTCTGGCTGGTCATGTTTGTATTTGTACTTCATATATTTCTTTTATACAAGTAAGTTGATTATATATTAGGGGAATTGTGGTAAAATGGTATAAGTCCGGAACAGTTAAAACCAAAATAAAATATTGTTAATCAATAGCCTACTTAACCTAATCTACAATTTTTTTTTAATGATTTGAGTTTTTCCTTTTTTTCCTTTACTTTAATATCTATTTTCTCTGAATTATAATGTCTTTGTATCTTAGGGTAACATTACATAGAAAATCACAAAGTCCCATACAAGTTATGGTTACTGCCTTGCAGATTTATTATCCGAGATGAGACAATGTCGATGTGTATATTTAATTCGAAAATAATTTAGCATTGCACTCTGTAAAATATCCTATTCAGCTAGCCTAAGCCAATGTAGTCTGAGATAATCGGTTATTCCAGACAGTTACGCCATGAGAATACTTATGTCATTTACTAATTTACTCCTATTTTCCAATTAGAGTGTAGTCTGGTTGAAATCCACACAAGCTGGTGGAAATGGACCATGTAGCGGTAACGAAGCGTGGCGTGCTGCATTAATTGAACTACTTCTGAGTCACACAGATAGATGGCTATATTAATTGGTCTATAATCTGCGCGACTTATCACTGTTTTGGCCTTCTGCAAATTATCATATCCATTGCTCTCACTGTTTTGCACCACCACAATGCAGCGTGTAGAAAATAGGACAAGCTCTAAACCCAATATATTGTAGCATTATGTGATATATAATACTAACATTACACTAACTTAGGTTAAAGAGACAACCTCATCGTTATAGCTGCAATTAGAGGAGCTACAAAAGTCCATATTTTTCTAGATTCTCTAATTTCGGCTCTAAACCCAATCCTAAAGATCCTCTTAGGTAGTAACCAAACAGGTTTGGCTGCCCTTACTGCAGTACGAGTATTTCGAACCTAACCTAAGGGACACTAGAATATCGTCCAGCATTTACTGTCCCACGAAGCTTCGACAATTCTCTACGTTCATTTATTGATTCTTCCTAATGTTTCAGCTTGCGACGGGGTCCTGGGGCTAACGTGCAAGATCCTAGCGGTTACTCTGCCCTACATCATGCCGCCCTAAACGGACACAAGGATATCGTTGAACTTCTACTGTCCCACGAAGCATCGACAAATATCCTCGACGTCAAAGGATCGTCACCGCTCCATCTGGCCGCATGGGCCGGAAAAGTTGAGATAGTCCAACTGCTGCTGTGCCATGGGCCTTCGGTCCCAAATGTCAATCTTACGGTAAATTTTACGACTTACGTTAAAAGCAGTTAAGAAATGGACATGTAGAGTAGTGGTGTGGACTCAGATGTCAACCCGAAAGATTGTTGGCTCGAGTTCCAAACTTGCCACGTTTTCGTAGCCACGCTTCATAGTTCTTGCGAATTCGGTGGCAAGGTTAGCATGCTTGTAGTTGTGCCAGTCTCTACTCACCTTGTTGTCAGCGAGGTGTCGTAGCTCGACACAAGTACTTATTTGGTGACTTAGTGAGGCGATTGAAGAGGTTAATCGGATACATTAATTAAATTATTTGTATGCGATTTACCTTTTATTTAAAAAAAAAAAAAAAAACGTAGCGTAGAATATCATCGCCTGCCATTCATAGTGTGTTTTAATATATTGGTCTACTCGTTCTAGACTATCCAATCATCCTATTGATAAATTCAGTGCTTTGGGACAGGGAAATTAGAAGCTACCGAAATTTAACCCTAGTACAATTATTAATTAATCAATTATTTTATTTGTTTATTAAATTATGTATCAAAAATTTCGACCTCCACAAAGCTTTTCGTATACTGACGTCTAAATAGGAAAGCATAAACCCTTTTTAGGTCTAGGCCTAGTATCCTCTGTCTTGGCAATTGCTTGCAAATGTAGTGGTCTGCAATATGTCCGGCTACCGTGTTTTTCCCCTACCGCTGAAGGTAATAACGAACCCAATAAGCTTGGTTGGATCCAGACAAGTCTCAACATTTTTCCTTTATGTCGAGTCTCTGAACCTATGCCTTCCGTTTCATTGTCTAGTTCTCTACCAACTAGACTATTCCTGACCCTACATGTTATTTGTATAATAGACTGTTACATATTATTTTTAATGTTGCTAGCGCTGTTGTACCCAAGGGATTACCAGCTACAGTGGCCTGTTTCGTAAGTTAAATGGAGTAATAAATGGTGTTGGGTGGTACACAGTGCCCCGTAATATCTCCATGGCTACGTAACTGAATTGTCTACCGACGAAATCCGCCCCCCCCCCCTACTCGCCCTCTCGCCCTGTCTATTAACTTACGTGGCTTGCCCTCGACGCTGTTACTTCCATACAAAAGTGCTGATTCAGCCCTGTAGGCTATTTTTCATACCGTATCATTTTTTCTGTTTTACTTTCTAGTACCTAGCCTACTTACCAAGACTCGTATCTGTACTTAGTTAAAGCATGCTTTTGCCGGTTTCATTGCGTCAATAGTAAACTAGTCTCAGCTTGTCCATTATCGCTTGTAGCCGGTGTAGGTTGACATCGAGGACGTATACCAGTTTGCTGATAACCATACATCCATACGGAAGAAATACAAATAATGTCCGAAATCCACGGTGTCTTTGGCATTAGACAAGGGACCAATGGGCCACTATAAGTAGCCCTAGGTCCATAAAGAGTCCCCAAAAGAAGTTCTCACATTAGTCATCATTTTAATAATGGCTATTAGTCTCTGAGAAATAATAGTAATAATAATTAAAATGAAGTAAAAATATTGTGTAGTGTCACAATGGGTCAATAACGCATACAATACGCAACGAACGTCCAATTTTTAGCGCCAAAAAAATTGAATAAGCCACTAACCTCTGCGTATGAAAAAAGCTGCAATGTTTAGAGTACAGTATAGAATTTTTTATGTTATGTGGGTACTGTACCTAAAAACGTTGGGAGATGAAATTATGAGTGTTGTAGATATAATTTGTGATTGTAACCGCATTAAAATTGTGGATTTTGGTTATTACTAATTTGCGGGCTGTAATCCGCTGTGAGCGCTTCACTGCGCTTTATGTAAATCCGACAAATGATTCGGTATTGTGTTTTACAACTCCTCCCGGGGTTTGCAATTGTGAATCGCTTACTACCTTTTGCTGAGGTCTATGCGTCGGAAATGCTTTGTGATAGATTAAAACTTGCTAGCAGACATTTATTAGTCCGAATTAACTATCAGGCAATTACTTGGATAGTTAGAGAAAGAAGGATGCTGCGATGGTAAAATGACCACTGCACTACATCCGTCATTCCGATTTTCATACCACCCCGGCAAGGTAGAGACTCAGATCGTGGGTTCGAATCCCGCCAAGGCCCATTTTTTTTCCATATCCTCTAATTGCTGTTATAACGAGGAGGTTATATCTTCAACCAAAGTTAATTTAATGTCATTGTTATATAATCCATATAATAGTGCCCAGACTTACCTTCCAATTTCTTGTTGCAGACAAAGGACAACGAAACCGCGCTCCATTGCGCCGCCCAGTACGGGCACACCGAAGTGGTGACCCTTCTTCTAGAACATTCCTGTGACCCCACGGTTAAGAATGTAAGGAGGGAGACCGCATTGGACCTAGCAGCGCAGTATGGCCGTCTGGAGACAGTTG
The DNA here is from genome assembly GCA_963971405.1 of Psococerastis gibbosa. Lineage (NCBI taxonomy): Eukaryota > Metazoa > Arthropoda > Insecta > Psocodea > Psocidae > Psococerastis > Psococerastis gibbosa. The sequence goes on from OZ020489.1 coordinate 4,986,493, forward strand.
AGCTGCTCGTACGCACACATCCAGAGCTTATAGTGCCCTTTTCACATACTGTTCGCGCTGCCCACACTATCTTCCCGCATACGCCACTGCATCTTGCCAGCAGAAACGGCCATAGGTAAGTCCCTGTTGTGTTTAGATTGTGTGGTGAAGTCCTCAGTGACCTCTTGTTTGACACGGGGGTGGTAGAGCTGCTCGTTATGGCATCCGCCTTGCTTATAGCGCTCTTCTTACAGAGCTCATACCCCAGCACTGTCATCTCGCCTACGCCACTTTATCTTGCCATAGGTAAACACCTGTTGCGTTTAGTTTGTGTGGTAAAAGCTGCTTTGACCTCCTATTTGCCTTGGGGAATATATTGCAGTATTATATGGTATCGAACACTGAAATTAAACTAACTTAGGGTTGAAGTGGTGACCTTCTCTTTATAACAGAATTTATATAGAGGATTTAGAACCAGCGATCTACGCCTATCCGGGGTGTCGTCTTGACAGTTTCTTCTAATTGCTCAAATTTCGGTTATGACTCTTGGAGAAGGTGGTACTGCTCGCATACGCCTACTCGCAGAGGGCAACACAAAACGGCCATAGCAAAGTTCCTGACTTCCTTCTCAGTTTTGCTTCTTAGGTCAGCATCTAACGAGATCATTAAGGTTGGCTATGGAGACACAAATGGCTAAGACTGGCGTACTCCAAGGAAGCGTTCTTGGCCCTACATTTTTCATGCTGTAAACTTTTGACACATACGAATAATGCTTTTCGAGAGATACAGGATACAGTATGAACCTATTATTACAAGATGACCATAATTTATTGTGACTCCAAACTAGCCTTTTTATGGGTTTTTCTGACCCTGCATTGGTAAAATTATGAGTGGATAACTGGTGGGTGGAAGCAATCAGTAAACACTTGCCTGACTGTTACCGCTATGGCTGGCAATGGAGACACAAATGGCTGCCGTTTTTAGACTGGTGTACCCATTGATCTGTATATGTATATAAATGGATAGCTACCACCATTCACCAAGTGCGTGCCCCAAGGCCACCACCATCACGGCAAGAGTTTGCAGTATGCATAAAATAAACCTAAAAAATGTGTAAAAATCAAGAAATAACTATAAAAAAAGGTCCAAAGTAATTTTTAAATTAAATTAATGCCAATGCACTCGGCAGAGTCGATTTCTTTATGCGAATTCTGCCGTGCAAACCAAATTTGTCGACTGCTAGCGTGACCTTGGGGGCTCGAAACCACCCGCCTGAGTGTACCCCAAGGAAGTATTCTTGGCCTCATTATCTTCCTGTTGTAAACTTTTGGCCCCGCACAAAATATTTTTTTTGGAGATAGCACAGAACTGACGGTATTATGTGGCAATTATTACGCGATAACCATAATTTATTATGACACCAAACTACTCTTTTTATGGGCTTTTCCGACCGTAAATGGGCAAAATAATGAGTGGAAAACCAGTGGATTGAATGAGGTTTATGTGGAAATAGACAGGCCGGGATGGATGGAAGGATGGCTGTGTTTTTGCAAACATGTCGTGTTTGTTCACGAGTCATAAACTCTGCCTGCTTTTTTCCGAATTCCGTTTATTTTGCCAGGAATACTCAATGATAAACAAGTTGCATTGAAATTCGTAACCCGATAATGCACCCCATCCCACTGGTCCCTAGGTTACGAGGGGGCTTCCATAAATATCTACGTTCTTAAACCTTTTCCTTGACTGCGACCCCTTTTGACATTCGTGCTTGGTCCTCATGCGTACCTCATACACCATGGCTCATTCTATTGTTGAGTAGCTGGATTTTCTGCAATGGTTACTATTAAAACCAAAAACAAAAGCCTCCTGCAAACCGTGGACCACAACATATCTGTCAGTAGTGCCAACATAATACCTCGAATTTACGAACTTATTAGAAAAAAGCAAGCTCATCCATCTCACTGATTTGATCCTTTTTATAATTTTTAAATTTTTAACTAAAATTTATACTTCTGAGTTCTACTCATTTCCATTATGTTCTTTCTATGTGGGATGTATTTGCTATTATACTCATGCAATGATATCCATTATTTCCCGGAATAATCTTAAATGAAAAGCTCTTGAAAATTCAATTTTTTTAATGCTGTAAATTATAATAAATTGTATTATATCATCTTAGTTTTTTTTAGATTTCTTTAACCTAGCTCTCGCGACCCCCTTTCAAATTCTCACAACACCCAGTTTAAGAACCACTGATCTACGGTAATCAAAATATCGAGTAGTTTATATTGTTTGTAAGGATTGATTCCTTGGATGGAATAACGGATCCCCCAATAACCGCCCCTCGCACTCCTGTCAATTTTTTATTTTATATTTTATAGGTTAATCGCATATAAACAATTTAATTAATTTATCCGATTGATTGACCTCTTCAGTCGCCTCTGTAGGTTAGTACCCGTGTTGAGTTACTACACGTCTCCGATCGCATGGCTTGTCGAGACTCGCACAAGTACAAACACGCTACCACCTTGCCATTGAAGTCGATATTTTCGTCAGAATTCGTAAGAAGTTTTATTGTATTGCTTTATTAATGAAATCTGTCACAAATCTTGGAATTCGCCCATAAGAAATACATTGAAAATTGTCAATTATTATTTTTGAAAGGCTTTTAATGGACGTAGGTCTACTTGTAGAGACTTGTACCTGTCAGTCAACTTCCCTTTCCCCGAGGTGGAAGAGTCTGCCCTTAGGGTGCCTCAAGTTAACAAACAGACTCACTCCCCCCGCCATCCAGGCTGACAGGGTTGCTTAAAAGCAGAAATGCTTAAAGCAGGCGTTAGAAACAACAACAACAACAACTTGTAGATGCCCTTTAAATCTTGCCCTGCCAACGACCTCATCGATATTTGGGACATTGTTGGTATTGTTTCTGTATTAATTTTCGGCTGATGGCAAACTGGTTCAAGTCCTCAATGTCAACCCACATCAAAGCGTAGAAGACAATTGTTTCTTCTTTATGGCTCTAGGGTCGATTATTCACGAGAAATTTGACTTTTCGCGCTAATGGAAAGTGCATTTGGCCTTAAAGGACATACCATACCCAATGTAAACTTTTGTAGAAATGATAAATAAAAATAAAAAATGACACAAATTGTCCTGTAACATTTTGATGACCCCTCATCACTGATTGCGGCGGGCGGGGAGGGGGCGCCATGTCAGCCAATATGCGTCTCCAGCCAACCACTACAAATCTGGATATAATAATACATACATTATTCATTCGGGCTGTTTCCTGATGCGGCCGCGACCCGGGCAGGAAGTACTATCCCATTGCCAAAATGCATATATTGTACAGTATGCAAAATACTAGTCCATTGTCCCACAGCGGGCTGCTGTTGTTCCTGTGATAGTTTTATTTTGTATGAATTTAAAATTTGTTTACATTGGTTGGGGTTTTTCAAGGAGTTGGGGCTGATCATCGCGGGATTGTAGACTGTTATCAATATGGCGGCGCGTGGGCTTGCACAAGCAACAATTTCGCTGGGTGGGGGGCCTGTACAAGCTATGTACAGTTATGTGTGTTTCACAGGGTCCAGGTATCCATTTGGCTATGCTGCAAAGGCGCCCATTCCATCGACCGGCTAGGGCTATTTACAAAAACGGTGACTTAGGTGGCGTTTCCACCGACCTCGCATTGCAGAATGCAAATGACATTGACGGAAATTAGAATTTTTCTTTTTATAGAAATCTATTAAAATGTTTGTACTTAACATATCCCATGACGCCATTTTTTAATTTTAGTTTGTTTGTGATTTTACTGTATGATCATTGATCAATTTTTATTTATGGCATAGAGGAAAACAAACATTTCATTTGCATTCTGCAATGCGAGATCGATGGAATCGCCACCTAAGTCTTGAATGCCTGCTACCACGTCACCGTTTTTGTCGGTCCGCCGGTTGCCGGTCGGTGGAATGGGCGCCTTAAGTAATGTTGTCTTCTGCGCCCCCCACATACCCCACATCATTGGGCAAAACCATCTCCTGATCTCCGATCTGTGTATTACGACCTAATGGAAATCAAACTTCGATATGGAATCACTTACTTGTTGGGGTGCTTTGTTTAGTAGCCTAAGTTTAGTGAGGCCGTTTCGTGTCTAAAAAAGAAGAGTCTGTTCGGTCGTTCAATGAAAAAGGTGCACGATCAAAACCAGTCATGCGGGGAATTCTTTAAAGAACTAAAAATCCTGCCTCTACCAGCACAGCAATATACAATCACCAACTACGAGTTTATGCTAGAAAATATAGACATTCGTACACCATATGTGGGGTTAGGCACGAGCGCAATACTCGAACAAGGACCGACCACCTCGACGCCGAACGCTGCAGGACTAGGCGCTGCGAGAATTCTGCTCGGCATTGGGTACGCGGTGGCAAAGGTCTACAACACTCTAGAAGAAGATATTTGTCAAGAGCCCTCAGACGCGGCTTTCAAGAAAACAGTACAAGAGATACTTTTAGATAATGTCCCGTGTGGAGGAATTCAGGCAATTAGCCCATAGCGGTTCCTATCGCTGTCTCAGCACTGTTTGCTGGGACGGCGACATCTTAGAGAGTTGTCTCATATTTTTCGACTGTGACTCTTACCCTATACAGGTTTGTAATTTTTAATTGATGCTGTAAAACGGGGCGAAATATACGTATTGCATTGTTTTGTATCCCTGATTGGCTTATGGTTTACGGGAGTCCTGTTAGAGATATTAAGGCTCCTGCCATTCTAGTTAATTTAATTTCTATGGGGCTGTGGGCCTACAACAAGAAACAAAAATCTGAACTTGTAACTACATAGAGTACCCCTGAAAGTGTGGTTGAACCCCCCAACTTACCAAATTAGGCTTTATATTGATATTCCAGTGGATTTAGATTAACCCCTCAAGTTACCACATTAGGCTTTATATAGATTTGCCAGTGGATTTAGGTTAGCGAATCCCACTCTAGGCGTCAGATGGCGTTGCTGATGGAATACGGTGGGATAGGTCGGCCAAGGGGTGCCTAATAGTCCGACAACAACTCTGGAAGTGTTGTTGAACCCCTCAAGTTATCACATTAGGCTTTATATAGATTTGCCAGTGGATTTAGGTTAGCGAATCCCACTCTAGGTGTCAGATGGCGTTGCTGGCAGAATACAGTGGTATAGGTCGGCCAAGGGGTGCCTAATAGTCCGACAACAACTCTGGAAGTGTTGTTGAACCCCTCAAGTTACCACATTAGGCTTTATATAGATTTGCCAGTGGATTTAGGTTAGCGAATCCCACTCTAGGCGTCAGATGGCGTTGCTGATGGAATACGGTGGTAGGTCGGCCGAGGGATGGTTAATACCATCATCGGCCCAGTGCAATGAACCGACAATAATCTCAGCTTACTCAAATGTACTTATTCCTTGCCCGTCAATCACTGTGCCCATCAGCTTAATGTGCGCTATCCCAACACATCCGATAGGGGAGAGGGGGGTGGGGGGGGGGGGGAGGGTGGTTGCAACTCTCCCCCGTCCCTCCCCCTTTGTTTCATCCAGCCTCTAGTCCTCATTTTTTTTTTTTTTACATACAAATCAATACACATGTATCGAATTAGAGGCGAAATTTTATTTTGTATATTTTTGCTCTCCATTGTTTGTCTTTTTCCGGGTGTCAATGAATGAAGTGCTGTATTATTTTTGCTTCCCTATTTATACGTTAGTATAAGGAAAGCTTTGTGTATGAGTGAACCCGTACATGCTTTCAAATTTATAAATTAGTATAGGTACCGAGAGTCCGAGACAGATAATAGTCAAGGCAAGGGTTGTAAACTCAGACCCCTTTGCAACTCTGGGAGAGTGGACGGTCTACACCTTCAGAATTGCGCAGTCCTCTCTAACTACCAGGACAGAAACCTTATGCTTCTTTACTGGGGGCTCGTCGGCGAATGGCAGAGATGCCAAGAGCTGGCATTGGATAAAGTAAAGTAGTAAGTATAATAGTCAAGAACGGGCAGACCCATATAAAGTAATACAACCCAGTAACAATGGCAGGGTATGCAATGTATTGGAGCGTGTATTGTCCATAATTTCTAAAAAAAAAAAAAAATATTTTTTTATGCAACACCAATACTTCACTTGTGAAAACAACAGAGGCGGTCCCAGACCTCATAAAAGGGGGAGGCACTTTTTAATTTTTTTGGAAAATAGGGCTGACACATTGGGGTTTTACGCATCTTCAGAGCAACAAGAGTTCTATATTTCAGGGAATTAATAAAATAGTGCACAAGGGGGGCTCGGGTGGTCTCCCCCGGGAGATTTTTTTTGAAAAATAGGGCAGAAATAGTGGGGTTTTACGCATTTTGAGTGCAGTTAACACTTGTATTTTAGAGGCAAAGAATATGACTGCCTTCCAAAGAGGGGGGGGGGGGCAATTGCCCGCAGTGCCGGTCGCTGCGTCCGCCTCTGGAAAACAACCATTTTTAACACCTAAAACATACCTGAAATTAGAAAGAATCGATGAAAGGTTCCACAGAAAAAATAGTTTTTGTCATTTTTCATTAAGAGTGTACAGCCCGTAGGAAATTGGCAGCCCGAAATTTAATACTTTTTATTTTTGATTTCATTAACTAAGCATGTTATTAAAGATTTGGCTCATCAAAGTTGTAGAAGACTACTTCATGCGTCATATTTATAAGTTATTTTTAATTTTCGAAATTGTAGTTTTTTCAGAAACATGCAAATATTTTATAAACAATAACTTTTCACGTATTAACGATTTTATAAAAAAAACTACAATTTCGAAAATTAAAAATACCTTATTATATGATGCATGAAGTAGTCTTCTACAACGTTGATGAGCCAAATCTTTAATAACATGCTAAGTCAATTAAATAAAAGATAAAAAGTATTAAATTTCAATTTCTTAAAATTGAATCTTTATTTTTTTGCCCCCTGAACCAAGCTATCATGGGACAAGCCACCTATTGGGCTTTGTTTACATTAATTACTACTACAATATTTACGAAATTTACGATTTCGTAATTTCAACGGATTTACACGTTTTGAGATTCCAGGAACCAAAAAAACTGGTGTTTACAAATGACTGTAGGTCTGTCTGTTCATCGATTTGTGGGAAAACTACCCGGTGGATTTTGATATCATTTCGCATGTAGGTTCACAAAAACCATGTCTTGTCATGTCATTTTTTATTTTGGGCTAACTCAATTTTGGGGGGTTCACCATGGACTAAAGACAATTTAAAAAAGACTAAAAAAGTCTCAAAACGGCTCCAACTGTTTTTTTTTTAAATTCACATACAGTTTATTGAGTCGTTACTAATGTTAACAAAACCCCAATAGGTCGCTTGCCCCTTGATAGTCTGGTTCTTGGTCAAAAAAATAACTCAAACTCAATTTTCATGAAAAATTACTTGAAAAATAATTTTTCTGTGGAAACTTTCTGTTGATAACTTCAGATTTGTCTTAGATGTTGAATAGAGTAGGCTATCTAAACCGAACAAGTAGTTATCCCAAGCAAAGGTTTGGTTTTGTATAAGAAATTATTTTTTGAAGACATTATGGATGATTCATGCCCCTGCCATTATTACTGTGTTGTATTCAAAGAACTTCTAATATATTATACTAGAAGTACCATTGGCGCTAGTGTCGCATGGTAATTTGATTTCCGCCATTTTTGGGCTCACAGCAGGGGGTATTCTGTATTTTAATTAAAAACTAAGAGAAAATGCCTTTTTGTTGCCCTTATTATTGCCTATAGGCCTAATTTAATTTTGTATTTGCTACATTTGAAATTTCATAGGGTACAGTTACTGTTTTGGATGATTGAACTTATTTGATGCTATTGTTTCTTTTTAATCCACATAATTTTCTGCTATTTTGGGAAGGCATATTTATCATAATAGTGAAGTTAGACGCCTAAATATTTAATAAAGACACATTTTGTTTAGTTTTAAAAATCTTGGGTTAGATAAGATAACTATTGAGTTTCATTTGGCGTGAAAATGTGAGGCCAAAATATGGCGAGCTTTCTATTGGTCCCTGCTTCCGCAAGCAAATCATATGGAGGTGTAGGGGCTCGGTTGTATTATATTCGAAAACCTGTTCTTGACTATGCGATCGTCCTATCTATCAATTCAGTGCTTTGGGAAAGTCGAGGCAACTGAAATTTAACCCTAGGACAATTATTTACCATTGAACTACTCATATTATCAGCCTATTATCTATACTAATTGATAAATACGAAGGCATGTACAGGTTCTCTCGTTCCGGTTCTCTTTGATTAATTGTCCGACAGTTAATAACACGTCACATCTCTTTCTCGTTGAGAGTTGCAAGGTACAGGGCAATTGGAAGTTGGGGAGAATAAATGTAAAATGGGTTTGAAATCCAATTTGAATCCTATCGATAAGCAATCTCCCTGCGACCAAATCCAATTCCCTTGTATGGGGCGGGGCTCTCAACCCCCATACTACCCCCATGCCCTACCCCATGTACCAACCCTAAAAAGGAAAATATCTTGAGGATAGATTACCAAGGGATTCCTTAACACCACTCATACGAGGGAATGCTTCTTTACAGTTGCAGTATGTTGCGCTAAATTTCTGATGGGGTTGCCACGTAGGAGACCGTTGTGCCAAATAAAAGAACTTAATTAATGTTGGCACAATCCGAATACCACTGGTACCCATTGGTAACTAAAGGGATAACAGAATAACTTAGGGACACTACCTACCGGTGTGGACTCATATCTGTACTTGGTTCAGTCATGTTTTCGCCTGTTTCATTGCGTGAATGGTAAGCTTGTCTCTGCTTGTCCATTATCGCTTGTAGGCGTTGTAGCCAGTGTAGGTTGACATTGGGAACGTATACCAGTTTGCCAATGGCCGATAATTCATACGGAAACAATACAAGTAATGTCCGAAATCCATAGGGTCGTTGGCATTGGGCAAGGGACCTATGGGCAACTATAAGTAGGCCTGGGTCCATAAAAAAAGTCCATTAATAAGTAACTAAGGACAACTTAAATACATAGGGGGCAACATATTGACTTGGGGGGGGGGGGGGCAACTTAGTAACCTATGAAGACGTGCTTTACTCATTCAATACTAAAAGGCTACTCCAACTTGGACGGTGTAATCAGCTCTCTCTTCGAACCCAAGGTTCGTGTTTTATACCTTATGGCTAAGGACATGCGTTGCGGAGGACGATATAACATTTACAAGCCCTCGAAATACAATCCTAGAAGTCTACGCTGTTTCACTGGAGATGTCGACCGCAGATGTCGATGATTTTAGATCGATCCGGATTCCACTGTTTCATCATAGGACTCCGGCCGTGAATGCCTTTGTAATTATATTGCAGGAAGACTATTTATTTTTGAGAAAACTCTGAATCTAGTATTTTTCTCCTTGTTCCAGGGTGGTTGTGGAGGTCCTGCTAGCCGCAGGTATGAACGTAAACCTGCAGACGCGGAATGGCACTGCTCTGCACGAGTCTGCGCTCTGTGGCAAACTGGACGTGGTCCGAACGCTGCTCGACGCTGGCATCGAACTGGGTTCCCGTGACGCCAAACACAACACTGTGCTGGATCTGCTTGGGCAATTTCCGAAGCATGCCACCCAGGATATGTACAAAACTATCAAACGTAAGTACTTCATAGAATGTCTATGCTTTGTTTTATGACGTCGTCCCGATGCTTCTCGACGGTGGCATTGAATTGGATGCGTTTCGCGCCAAACCCAACAGAGTTCTCGATCTGCTCGGATAATTTATCTAACCTATTGGTAAAGGTTTATGCCAATGGTGTAATATTTTAACTCACCCTTTGTTTAACAATTTCCTAGCCATGCCACCCAGGACATGTACAGAACTATCTGTTTATTGTCTTGTCAATTGGTTTTTAACGTCAACGCTGCTCGACGCTGGCCTCAAACTAGACGCTCGTGACACCAAACATAACACAGTGCTCGATCTGCACGGGTAACTTCCTAAGCATGCCTCGCAGGACATCTACAAAATTTTGAACTTCGGCGAATTCATAATTGTACGCGTGTCCACATACTGTATGGTGGGCTAGCTTCACAAGTGTGACCGTGCTTTAGCCAACAATTTTGTAAATTCGTAAACAAAGACTTCCAGGAGAATTCCAGTGTGTGTTAATATTAGCGAATTCATAATATAGTAACAGATGGTAAATGAACCTTTCAAGTCTAAAAATGCTTTGCAGAAGAGATGTTTGTGAATTCATAAGCAACATCATCTATGGCGATTATTATTCATCCTAACCTGGGATTAAGAATAAGTTAATGCCAATCGTCATAGTAGGTTCACTGTAGAAATTCCAAGACTACAGAATCATACAGGAGGAAAGCATTACCAGTGTGAGCGCGTTTTCGCATTCAGGAAGTAGCTCATTTTTCTACTGCTATTGCAGACTATGCCAGTATGCGAAGAAATGACGACAGCGACTCGGAAGGTGGCCTGCCGCCCATACCTGTGCCGAACCTGGGCAGTCCATATGAGAATGTGCGGCTGGTCCCGGAAGATGGAAACACTAGTCATTGGAGACACCGCGACAGCCCCCATATGTAAGTTCTTGTTGGACATATTTACTTGCAGGACCTGTAGTGAGTGTAGTCACTGTAGTCTGAGCTATTTGAACGCTGTACACCTTTTTCTCTGCTATGACTCAATGACCGTGTACATCTTTGAAGTTGCCTAAACTCTTGACTGGTCTGATGGGAGTGTTACTTTACTATGGTCCCCAAGTGGTTCTGAATTAACTATAATCAGGACCTCCATAACCCTGTCAGTCAGCTCCCCTTCTCCCAGTGGTGAAGGAGTCTGCCCTTAGGCGCAAATTACACCGACCTCGCATTTGATAGTGTTCCAGATAATGACGTGGTAGCAGACATTAAAGACTGTCTTTAATGTCTGCTACCACGTCAATATCTGGATCTCTATCAAATGCGAGGTCGGTGTAATTTGCGCCTTAGGAGGCCTCAACTGCCACCCACCCGTCCAACATCACAAACCCAAATTTGGCGCCAAAGCAATTAAAGTTATAAAACTATTCTTAATCCAATTTTAATGCGTTTAAAAGTTTCGTTCATAGCCGAGGCTGACATCTTCAATGGAGGAATTCCTTTTTTACTGACTTTTACTGACAGCCAGACATTCTCCAGAAACCTGTTAAAGACCCTGCCCACCAACCTTAGAAAAGTCTCAGTAAGGAATTGAAGAAAGGAAGACATGGAAAAATGGATTCGAGTCTCTACCTTGTTGGGGGGGGGGGGGATACTGACGACTGCACCAAATCCATAAGGAATGTTGGACGGCTCTACTATGTTCCAATGCTTAACGGTGCCGTCCAGCATTCCTTACTGAAACATTTCAGATTGGCCGGTTTTAATAAGCAGGCTTCGAACCCACGATCTACGCCTAAACGGGGCGTCGTCCTCAGGCTTATAGTCTAGCGGTTAAGATGACGCCGGTTTCGAATCCCGCAAAGTCCAGTTTTTTCCATATTCTCTAATTTCGGTTATAACGGGGAGGTTACCTCTTCAACCAAAGTTAATTTAACGTCAGTGTCAGAATATGTACTATATTAGGGGTTCCCAAACTTTTTTGTCCGTGGACCACTAGATTATTTTATTATTTTCCGTGGACCCCCATGGCTATAATAGGAAAATCGTTAAATTCTAGGACCAAGATTAAGCAGCTTGTGCCTAAAATTGCGTGCCTATATTTGATTAAATGTTTAGAACTGATGGTATCGGGCGGATTTTGTATATAGTTCAGTGCCAAGACTTCCTGTATTTTATATCAAATTTCCAATAACTTTTTTAAATTTTCTTATTTCTTACTTTGACCCGTGGACCACCTGATATGTGTCTGTGGACCACAGTTTGGGAACCCCTGTACTATATAATACAATGTATTAGCAGGCCAACCACCTGTCCAAACCATCATTAAGGGACTTAACTTCAACCACGGCTCATCAGCTCTGATTAATATATACCCCCGCCTTGAAACCCTTTGCGCTTACGTAATTTTAGAAAATCCAACCCTTTTGGGATGTCATCAGTTGTATGGTCAGTGTGGGAAAAGGCGCTGAATGACAGCAGGGGGGGGGGAGCAAACTCAATTTGTTAGGGAAAAGCGTAAAGTTCTTGGGCTTCGTGCCCGGAATCTTAAATTGGGGGGCGGGGGAGGGGGAAAAGGGACAGTCCCTTGTGTGCTGTGGTGTTGACGGTTAGGCTGCTGACCTTGATAGGCTGCCGTCTTTTATAGTGCTGACTCTTCATTCTTATGAAGCATTAAGGATTTTTTTGTCCGTGTGTAGGAATTCATTCGGAAAATTAATTACTAAGTCACAACCCATATTTATTATTTTTTATTTATTATTATTTTTTATTATCTTCTTCTTCTTCTTCTTCTTCGGCCGGTACTCCCCTGCGCCGAAGGAATATATTTATAAATTAACAATTATACCCTTATAATACAAATAACCTGTGGGCCCCCAAGTTAATCAACTTGTCGGGGGCTCGCACAGTAAACGCTGTAGATGATGCAACAACATGTTTTCTATTTCACGTCTGTGTTAGCAAAAAAAACTTAGTTTTAATTTCAAATCAGTTTAATTCATACCATTTAAAATTGTAAGTTAACGTAAAGAGTAATTATAGTAAAGTAAAATAATTAAAGTAAAAAGTAAAATAATTAAAGTAAAAAGTAAAGTAAGTTTTAAAGCGAAGTATTTTAATTCAAAAGCCATTTTTTAATTTTCGTTTTTATCTCTCCTATTTTATTAATTATTAATATTAATAATATAATATTAATAATATAATATTAATTATTTATAATAATAGTATTGTTTTGTATTCTTAATATTAAATGTTGCAGTCACTATATTATACAGTCTGCAGTAGTTTTTTTTTCGCTCTGTAATATTCCAACACTTGCTTCCTTGTTATTTTCTCGTCCGTGAGAGTTAAATTAAGAATATTCGGTCGGCTGAATTAATTCTTTTAATAAATATTTCTTAGTTGGAAATTAAAAAGTCCCCAGGTAATGAAACAAATATTGAATTAAGCACTTGAAGACGGAGAGTTTTTTTTAATGACTGGGTGATTTTTGAATTTAAAAATTGGCGCTGAACCTTTACGTTGTTATTGATGCGCTGTACTGTGTCAATTATTTTAATCTTGCTTTGGGTATTTAAAACGTTGTTTTCTTTGCTAATTAAGCTTTTTTTTTTTTTTGCTAGCTTCCCTACAAGTGCCACCGTAAAATAGTAATTTATCTGTGGGATTTTTTAAATTATTTTGAATACAGTAATAAAACAAACTCGCACCAAAGCAGACGGTATTCAACTGTTTTATCATAATGGTACCACTAGATCCACTAGTGGATCCAGCTACGTGCTAATGGGGCTATAGCCCCCCTTCTCTAACCTAGCTCACTCTAGATAAAACCCACATTCAATTTTTTTCAATTTGTTCACTTGTGAACTTCATGCCCAATTTCATCAAAATCGAACGAGTTGTTTCCCCAGAAATCGAGTAAATCTATTGTAAATTAATTTATTACGGTCTAATTTAATCGGATATTACATATGTTTGTTCTATTAAGAAAAAATTGATATTACACATGTTTGTTCTATTTTAACCACAACTACCCCCCCCCCCTCCAAAAAAAGGGGCTGGATCAGTCCCTGGTGATGACAGTTTCTCAGTGTGAAACCATTCCTATTGAGTCTTAAGTCCCTACTTGCCTCCCATAGCTCGCGAATATACAATATATCTTATACTGTATCTTGTTGCAGTTCCAAGTCTTTGGGTGACACAAGAATGTACCTATCCGACAATAGGTACTCCCGAGACGCCGACGAGATCAGCATCTCGTCGTTAGCTTCGAGTACGAGCAGCGTCTCGCCTCGGTACGCCTCAGACTATGTGCCGATGGGTCCAGGCATTCCTAGTCCTAGTTCCACGAGTAGTAAAGTCTCGGTAAGTAGATCTTCTTCTTTAAATGTCCCTTTTATCGAGGATTAGCGATCATCTTGCCAATTTGGACCTTGGAGATTGGTGCTTTGAGAAGGGAAGTTGTGCTCTTGCCGAACCACTGTCTCAGATTCTTCAAACAGGATGATCTTCTTCTGCCGGGAGCCCTCTGTCCTTCTATCATCCCTTGGATTATTACATGCAGAAGATGATACTTTTCGTTCCACAGCACATGGTAGATGTTTTTGTCTTTTCTTAACCGTCAGCAGCAAGTCGGCTTCTGTATCCATTCGCTTTCGGACCAAAGCATTTGGGGCACGATCTCTCCTGTAGGTCTACAAACTGTTATATTCCCTTAATGGCGTTGACTCCTAGAGCAAAGTCTCGCTTGGTATACAGCTCGCCATGGTATGTCTCAGACTGGGCCAGGCATTCCTATTCCGAGTTCCATGAGTGAAGTCTCGGTAAGTACCAACAGTGCTAACCCCTACATAGCTTAGTAATGTCTCGATAAGTACGCCTACAAACTGTTACATATCCCCTCAATGGCCTAAAAAAACGTCTCGTCTTCGTCTACGTCTCGCCATAGTATGTCAAACTGTGTATCGCCCTGGATACCGATACCGAGACGTTCCTAGCCGGAGTTCTACAAGTAAAGTCTCGCCGCTCTTATTGTATACCCTTTTCCGGAGTGCATAGTCTTTCATCCGTCCTTCTTCCACAGCCGAGGCCGCCAAAGAAGCCGCCCCGTCGAAACCTATCTGTGTCGCCTACACACCTCACGGCTGGCTCGCCCGGCGCCTACGAGCACATGTTCCTGTCGCGAAGTGGTGATGACTGCATAAGCGTGTCGAGTGCGGGGTCGGGTAAACTACGGAGAGGCCGCAGCGCTGACCAGTACGAGGTGATGAAGCTGCGACAGAGCTACATCACGCCTATTGATCTCGACTCGCCACTCATGCAGAGGCGGAAGAGTGAGCAAGAGCCCGTCGCGCTCACCTACTTCACTGAAGATATTCAGGTATTGAGACGATGCTGCAGTTGGTCCGAAAATTTGAGGTACCCGTTTAGGTTGCGCTTTAAAATAGTAGAGAAAAGAAAGACAGTTGTTTAGTTATCACGTATTCAATTTCGTTTTTAGTGTTTGTACTGGGCTGTTAGGGGGAGCAGGGAGAAGTCTAGAGAAAGGTCTTCTTCTTCTTTAAATGCCTTTTATAACTAAGATTGGCGATCGTCATGGCAATCGTATTATACTAGGGAGTTGTCATGCAGTGGTTTCCCGTTGTCGTCTGCATGCTTATGCCGTTGACTTTTCATTGAGTTCCTCCGCCTCCAGTCAGTTTGTCAACATCTGCGTAGATTTCTATGATTGTTTCTCGTCTTAATATTTATACTATGAGGAGGGGTGGCAGGCGAGGGCATCCTGGCCCAGGAATCAAGTTGACCGCGAGCCTATCAGCGAGCAGGATTCCTTCGCCTCCCACCCCTCTTACTAGTGTAAATATTAGTGCATATTCCACTGCCTAAACAGTTGCTACTGAGTCATCGGGATGAAATATTAATTGTCTTCGTAGTGCCACTGATAATGTTGATCGCAGATGTTGACGAAACGGAAGCATGCTTCGGGTCAATATCGTATAAATTCTCCGTCTCAAAATCTTGATTGTCGACAGGTGAGAACGACAAATCCGCGCCGGAAACTGCGGCGAAACTTCCAAGACCGCGACCAGGTCTACGAGAACTATGACCCTCCACAGACGTTTGTGTCCCGGGCGTACATTACGCTCAAGAGCTCGGAGGAGAGTTTGCTGGAAGACAAGTCGCGGACGTCTCACAACGGCAAGAACGGCGACTGGCCGCTGAGTCCGACCAACTACAAGCAACCGCCCACTCCAGACCACCCTCCGCCCACGGCTCTACAAGCCGAAATTGTTATTCACGAACGGATTCGTCCACTTAGTCAGGTGAGGTTATTTTTTGTTTCTTGTTCATATTCAATGTCTGGATGGGAACCTTTTCTTAATTACATATACTGAGTACAGGAAAAATCTATATCATCGCAGGAGATAATAATATACATACAAAAAAATATTGTAATATGGATGAAAAAGTAAAATTCTATATAAATACCATAGCTTTATAGCTTTAGCTGGTTCTGATTTCAATTTTTTATAATTTTCCACTTTCCAGTTGGTTTGTGAGTACCCCTAGTGAAAGCTGCCCTTACAGCCAGCAGTCCGTAAATGTTACCAGATTTCCCCCCCACCCTTGGAAAAACCTCTGACTGCAATAATTTCGTCGCTGACTTTTAAATGTCACTAGGACATTTCTCCACTTTTACCCCTTAAGAAATCCTTCCACCCCATTGCCCTCTCATTCCTATCCTGTTCTTTTATAATTCCTGTCGCAAGCGACGGGTTCCCCTGGTTCACCTTGCGTCATCCGCAGTTCCCAGCAAGATGCATGTGTGTTCGAACGTCTGGTCAATCTTGTGTCTTACTCCTAATGATGAGAAAAGGGGGCTTTCTTGGAGTTCTTCACCCTCTCCGCCGGATTTGGTTGCCGTTACGCCTGTGGGATACTTGCCCCAGGTTCTACAGCAGGTACGAGTCTGCCGTTAATAGGTCTAGCGCTGCTGGGTTTGTATTTATGGTCAATTTGGTGTCTTATTCTTAGTGAGGAGAAGTTGGTGCCCTTAATGGTGCCTTCTATTATGGTTTTAGGGAGTCCCTCATGTCTGATCAGGTGCCCCACCCACTTGGCTCATACTTACTTCATGGTTTGTCGCAGGAATACAAACGTCGATCACGCGATATTGAAACTGAGACTGAGGAGGAGCTTTTGGTCTATTCAGTTTCGATGGACGTGTCAAGCGGAAGTCTCTCTAGCAGCATTTCTCTCAGTGACAAAAGTGTCTCGACTGAGAACAATGTGGAGCAGTACTTTGGAGATACGCCCTTCGCGGGTAAGTGTTTTAGTTGTAGTGTAGCCATAGCCTGCTATCGGTTTCCTGTCAGTTCTATCAGTGGATGTGTCCAGCGGGAGTTTCTTTAGCAGTGCTTCTTTCGGTGGCAAAAGTGTCTCGACTGAGAACAATGTGGAGCAGTACTTTAGAGACACGTCCTTCGTTGGTAAGTCTCTAGTTGTAGTGTAGCCATAGCCTGGTATCGGTTTTCACGCCAGTTCTAAGTCAGTGGATATGTCCAGAGTGTGTCTCTCTAGCAGTATTACTCTCAGTGACAAAAGTGTCTCGACTGAGAAAAATGAGGACCAGTGCTTTGGAGATACGCCCTTCGCCGGTAAGTCTCATAGTTTTTGGATAGCCATAGCCAAGCAGCGGTCGTTTAGTCCGCTCTGTGTCTGTGGGCGTGTCCACCTGGCAAGGCCGTAGCCAGGATATTTTTTTTTTTGGGGGGGGGGGTTAGAAATTTAATTGGGTATTACATAGTGGTTTTCATTTTTCCTCTCCAAATCCGATTCTATCTAGTATCAAGCCATTTCATTTCGGGGGGGGGGGGGGGGGGTTTGAACCCCCCTTGGCTACGGCCATGTGTCCACCATTAACTCATAACTAGGGTCGCTAATTTTTTCAGCATGGACAACACTTGAACACTCTGAATTTCTCACTGTAGGTTGTTTCTTCGACTCCGACACTTATTGTAAATGGGTTAGCTGGTAGAGTAGGCCTTCGGGGCTAAAGCTCGCCTGACATGAAGACATTTTCATTTCATTCCATTTCACTTGCTACATTTCTTGACGAGGACAGGACAAAAGAGTGCCCTAGTAGTGGTTGCTTATTTAGTGGCGGCAACTATTCGTCCCGTCACATAGCCATCCTCGGACTACTGTGACTTTTTCTATACAAGCCTGCACCACCAGACTTGCCACCACACCATCCGATTATGTTGCTGCTTTTACCGGAACTGCTTAGGCGTGGTTTCCACCGACCTGCAAGTGCCAAATACACATACGGTGACATGGTAGCAGATATCATTAATAAAGGCGAGGTTTCCACCGACCTCTCATTGCAGAATGCAAATGACATCGACGGAAATTTTTGTTTTACTCCATGCCATAGTTAAAATTGATCAATGATCATAGAGTAAAATCACAAACAAACAAACTAAAATTAAAAAATGGCGTCATGGGATATGTTAAGTACAAACATTTTAATAGATTTCTATAAAAAGAAAAATTCAAATTTCCGTCAATATCATTTGCATTCTGCAATGAGAGGTCGGTGGAAACCTCGCCTTAACTTCACCAAGACATGGTGAAAGTAGCCATTTGGGCTTCGTACCCCTCTCCCCCTTTCCATTATCGTATTGAGATATTGTGGAAACTCAATTTTTATTGCGGCAAACTTTAAGAAATAACGCTATGTAAAGTATTGATCTCATATGGCGCCCGCAAACTGTCATTGGTTATTATTTTGCTTTGGTACTGTGTCTTTTATGACATAATATAATCTTTATTGCTTATTGCTGTATGATTTTAGTCTTACTTTCCCCGATGAAGGAGTTTTTGTATGAAACTGTGACCGCAATCTATTTTTATAATACTATACTCTTTGGTAATCTGTTTGGTCGTTAGTTATTTGTTTTTTGCTATTTTTATTTAGCTCTAACTTTGTAATAATTTCGACGTACTGTGTGGAGGCAACTAATCAAGTGCTTATGACTGCTTATGGTGCATGGTCTTGATCCTCCCGATTTGGCGTCGGTACTTCTTTCTTGCCCCTTTTGGTTCTGTGTTGTATCTGTGATCTGATCTGAAGTGTTTTTAGAGTGTGTAATCAGCTAGGGTCAACTTTTTAATTTTTGGTGTATGCAAAAAATTAAAATTAAAAACAGACCAAAGGAAGAAGTGACAATGATAAATAAATAAATATTGAATATAAAATATATTTTCTGTTCTATTACTAAGCCAACCTAGCGGAGTTAGGGCTATAAAGCCCTCTCTTACGCTCAACTAGGAAGACCCGGGACCGCCTGCTTTACATGCCCTCTGAAGCGAAGTGTGGATGGGTATCGAACCAACATCCTTTCGGGTGAAATTCGTAGAAATATACTGTACATACTTCTCCAAAGGCTTAAGCCGTCTATATAGTTTAAGTCTATTGATACAAATACAATGGTCAGCAAAAAGTTAGTACTCTAAAAAAACTAAACAATTTTTTTTAAAAAAAGAAACCTAAAAACTAGTGAAGCATTCCTTCTTTCGTACTACGCCACTACGCACTACCCTCTGTCCTTTACTGCGCCTATGTTCCTGCTGCTTAGGAGTCAGGACTTGTAGAATAGTGGTACAGACACCGACTTTCACCCGAAAGGTTGTTGGATCGAGTCCCACTTTTTCTACATTTTCCGCCCATGCTTTAGAGGGCATGTAAAGCAGGCGGTCTCGGGTTTTCCTAGTTGAGTGTAAGAGTGGGCTTTATCGCCCTATCTCTGCTAGGTTGGCTTAGTAATAGAACAAAAAGGCAATATTTAGTTATTTATTTAAATAGAATGGTCGACAAAAAGTTGACAGTCTAAAAAAACTAAACTAAATTTAAAAAATAAAAATAAAAACGAGTGAAGCATTCCCCCTGTAGTACTACGCCTCTTCCCTCGACCCCCTCTTTCCTTTGCTGCGCCAGTGTTTCTGCTGCTGAGCAATGTTACCCAATTATCCTACATCAGCATTCCTAGTATTAATTATTACGACCCAAACGGCCACTGTTGACTGCAGCACTTGAGATAGTATGCTCAGTTGACGATGACTGATTTGATGACTGTGTGCGTACTCGAGTGACGCTCTAAGTAGGTGACCTAACCCACACAATAATACGACAAAAAATGGCTCATCTCTTAGTCATTGAGAGTCTACCCAATTAGCATAGGTATCGCATGACCCGCATCGTTGGATTGGCCAACTTTTCATGTGTTCTTTAAAAATGAAAAGTTGCCCTTCTCGAATTACGAAGCCTTGAATAACGAGGCCCTGCCGTATAAATGGGCATACTGGGCATTTTAAAATTCGAATTGAAAAAAAAATACCTCATACTAAATTCATGACATTTGGGAAAATAATATGTAATACATGAAGGACGGAGCGAACTTCAAGCATCTGAAAATGGCGCGAAATATGAGTTTATTATTTTTATGCATTGAGAGTTTACACCTTATACTTTGGTCGTATTTCTTACAATTTCTTTTTGCAACATTTTGTTTTAATGTGGTAGGGGGTGCTGCTCGGCGAAATCCCAAGGTCGGGGCCTGCTGGGAATAACTCTAACCTCTACGTGGAAAAGTTTTGGGATTTATGGCTGTGAGTCTATTATATTGTGCAAGCGCTGGTCACCATGAGTTTTTTTTTTAAATTGTAATTATACGCTAGAAAATACAATCAGTACAGTTCAGAAACCAAGAGGTTTGTCTGAACACATGTTCATCGCTCATGAAGTTGTCATTAAGAGAAATTATTACAAAAATAAATTCATTACTATTAATATAACTTAAACATAACTGTACAGTACCGTAAGAAATGTCCAGATGCTCAACAAATACATAATTATTTGCCCGTGGGTTCCCTGAATTTTTTATTTCTAAATTACGGTATTTGCTACATTCCGCATATGCATAGCTTTCAACTACTTTTATCTTCCTAACCCAGCTGTCGGATGTCTACTATTTAAATACTTATTAAATATTTATTTATTTATTTTAAACCTTCGATGACCAGCCCAGACCATCGCAGTCCTGAACCTGCCTACCTATATACCCATGACGTCGTATTCTAAGAAGGAAGCCTACTCACTCATGCGTGGGGACATTGCCGTCTGGATGTAGGTCTAGTTATTTTCCGGTTTGGCTGATTAGGCGCGGGTACCTGGAATTAGGCATGCGGGTGCCAAATGGTAAACTGTTTGGTATTTGCTATGGGTACCTACTATGCTGATAGGTATTTAAACATTTGGTATGGGTACCTACGTGACGTTAGTAATAGGGGAGAGGCTTGGTCCTGGTGCATTGCTATATAAGGCCAGGTTAGTGTACCTATAACGGGCCTGGATTGTATGCAAAACTTTATTCTGTATTAGGTTGCTTTCGACTTTGTAGAATTCATGCGTATGTCATTATAGGTGGGATGGGGAGAGTTCTATGAGTTAACACTTGGGGTGTCTCTGCAGCCCTATTATGGCGAAAAATAAATAAATAAATAAAAATATGGGGCTAATTGTTGTTCTATTACTAAGTCAACCTAGCGGAGTTAGGAACTAGGAAGGCCGGGAACCGCCTGCTTTACATGCCCTCCGAAGCATGGCCAGAAAATGTAGCCAGTGTGGGACTCGAACCAACAACCTTTCGGGTGAAAGTCAGAGTCCGTACCACTATTCTACATGTCGATTTGGGGTTAAAATAATACCGGGGTTTTTTCAATTGTGTTAAACAAATGAGTGCAAAATGCGCGGGAAATTCAAATTGATTAATTAATATTTTTGGTGAGTTTTCAATTTTTTTCACACATCCATTAATTAAAATTCTTATTATATTTCAAAATTCTTCCTGTACATTTTAATGTTTATTAGCATTCCCTTCAATTATAAAAACAATGCAACCATTCTCTTGTATTCCAATAATTTATTAATTTGAATTTCCATCGCATATTTAATTAAACACCGTCACGTCAAATCAAATAAAATTTATTAAATCAAATTAAACAACATTTACAATACAGGTATTAAACATGGAAGGGGGTCCAAAGGACAAGTCCCGTACTGGGCCCCCCTTTGCAAATATAAAAGTAAAAGTAACACATTAGTGTCTAAACAAATACAGGTGAAAAATTAAGGATTAAGTAAAAATTTAAAAGTTAAGAAAAAAATAATTGTGCAGGCAGATAACTAATGTAATATAGGCTAATAATAATACGTGACGCCTTACTAATGCGATATTAAAGAACCGGTCCGAGTTTACTCGAACATGCTTTCCAATTTATCAAAATTAGTAGATAGAGAAAATGAGTAATTTCATGGTAAATGAGGTAAATTCTAGATAGGTCAGACCATCACATTACCACACAGCAATACTGGCAGGGCACGCAATGCATTTGAGCGTGAATTTTCTATCATTTTTTAAAAAAAAAACATTTTTTTTTACAAAACCAAATACTTTTCTGGGAAGCAACCTGTCCGGTTTCGTTACTCAATTTAACACCTAAAACATGCCTGAAGGTAGAAATCATCGATAGAAAGGTTTCGCAGAAAAATTATTTTTTAGTCATTTTTCATTAAAATTTAGTTATTTTTATTTTTTTACCCCCAGAAGCAACCTATCAAGAGGCAAGCGACCCCACGCATTTCGTTAATATTAATAACGACTACAATATATGTGAATTTAAAAGCAATCGTTGGAGCCGTTTTTGAGAAATAATTTTTTTAGACGTTTTTTTGGAGTTTTTTGAGAATAAAACCCCCCCAAATTAAGTTAGCCCCAAATAAAAAAAACTGTTCTGAGGTATGATTTTTGTGAACCTACATGCCGAATTTCATCAAGATCGACCGAGTAGTTTGCCCGGAAATCGACGCACAGACAGACAGACAGACATTTCGTAAAAACCACTTTTTTGGGTTCCTGGAACCTCAAAACGTGTAAATCCGTTGAAATCTCGGAATCGAAAATTTCGACCGTCACAAAGCTTTCCTTATACTACGTATAAATTGGAAAGCAAAAATAAACCCCGGTATTATGTCAATCCTAAGTCGCCAGTATAGGGTTGCTGATACACAATATATTTTATTGTTTGTATTTCAAAAAAATTTCTAATCCAATCGATTTAATTGAACTTTTGCGCCTGCCCTGGTTCCAATCCTATCGACGCCCATGCATCTAGCCCCTAGTTACGCCACTGCTATCGTTTCTAACTAGCAGAAGCTTATATTATTGAGATGTCAAAGCCCCATGTTGGAATGTATATTGTTGTGTAGCCTAACTAGACTAATAGCTGAGTTGTCTATGCAATTAATTACCGCTTTAATACGCTTCGGTTCCATGCTGGCGCCTTCCTATAGGCTACTTACTAGTTCATAAACTTATAAGAGTAAATGGCGTTTGTGTAAAACATCATGTCAGGAAGTAGAGGAAATGTTTCTATACATTTTGATCTAGGTGCTTTCGCTCGTACTGGGTGCACGGGGAAGGCTTGTACTCTAAATTTTCGGGAGAAGAAACCACACAGGTTGTATGATATAGTTGAAGAAAGTATAAGGCAGATGCCCTAATAACAACACTGTGAGCCGATTGCCCCCCCCCCCCCCATCCAGGTTGAAAAACCTGAGGCAGTGGCTTTCGAAACGATAATCAAAGTTTCCTGCAAAGGCGGTCCCAGACCTCACAAAAGGGGGAGGCACTTGTCAGTGGCGTAACTATGGGTTTTCGAAGGTGTATAATTTGGCGCCTCTCCACCCATTTTCAAAAGAGTTGCTCAGGAGACAGAGGGCTGAAATATTGGGGTTTTCCACATTTTGAGAGCAAGCAGGCTTACATACTACAAAGAATCAATATAATTATGGACAAGTGGGGATTGTGAGATTGTGTGAGATTTTTTTTTTTTTTTTATAGTGCTGAAATGGTGAGGTTTTACGCATTTTGAGGGCAATAAGGCTTATACTATATATTAGAATGAATTTTGAGTGCTGTAACACTTAGATTTTAGGGACAAGGAATATAACTGTTGGCCAAAGGGGGGGGGGGGGAGGCAATTGCCCGCAGTGCCTGTCGCTGCGTCCGCCTCTGCATTCCTGTGCCTGTTCTGTTTTTGTTTCTAACGCCTGCTTTCAGCATTTCAGCTTTGTCAGCCGCCCGGGGGGAGTTTGTTAACTTGAGGCACCCTAAGGGCAAACTCTTTCATCTCGGGGAAAGGGGAGTTGACAGACTGAGTTGTCTGTTCTTAACATGCCTAGACATATTGTACTTCATCATGGCTTCAAGGCCGTAGCCAGAATTTTTTCGGGGGGGGGGGCCACCTGACGTCACCGGAGGTGTGGTAACCTCAATACAATTAAAACTGCACCATTATATCTAGTGTACTTCAAATATTTCGGGGGGGGGGGGGGGGTCCGGCCCCACACTGGACCCCCCCCCCTCTGGCCTTGCACGAGGCAGCCAAACAGCTTTCGCTTACCACTTACTGATGAACCGATTATTTGTTATGCATGACAACTTACATTAGTTAATTTTGTCTTAAATTATCCCAATTTTCTGCCCTGCCCACCTGCCCTTAATTATATACGCTACTGCAACCTAGGTTCTGGTCTTAAAGCTAGCCGGTAGCGAGATACCTAGACGGTAGCGCTGCTACGACATAGTGACGGCAGTTAGAGCAACTATTTGATTAGTAGTGATTGAAGCGCGCGCATGTGAGGTGATGCTTGTATTAAAATCGAGTAGAATATGACGCGTGCAGTGTGACTAATATTTACTGTTTACTTTGGGTGTTGTTGTTGTTTTTGTGACCTACGCCAACGTTGATATCGTCTTGGCTGCTATTAATTAAAGGTGGGATTATGTAAAAAATATCATAACAGGCTCAGTGATTTTTTTTTTTTTTTTTAAAAGAATAATGAAAGGTCGAAAGGAAGATTTACCATTTACCTGGCCAATGGGGGCGATGTGTTGTGTGTGTAAAAGTTTGGGGCGCTACCAGGGGCGTCATTAGGGGACCCAGGGGGGAGGCAATTAAGCAACCCCTGTGATTGAAAAAAAACGATATTGACAATTTTCTCGTTAGTTGATGGGATCGGCTCTGACTTACCCCCTGAAAAGTATTGAAATGGCGCCCCTGTACAGTCTCTAATGCACATAGTCTAGTCAGGTTCATAAGCCTACAGCCATAGAGTGTGGGTTTTTTGTCTATAAATATGACTATCCAATGGGGATAGGCGGACTGCTAATATTAGGTTAAGTGTTAGCTAACAGGGACATACATGGGGGGGGGGGGGCAGAATTCAACCCCGACTCAGGCTTCTGAGTCAAGAAGTGGATAACTTGAGGCAATCTGCCGCTCCCATCAAAATATTTTATGTATACGCCACTGGTAACGGGCAAGCTAATTTCTACATACGAATACGATAACGTACTCATATGCTTCTCCGAGGAAAAAAGTGTGTGGAAGGTAGTGTTAAAAAAATTATAATCTGCCCTAAATGATAAATAAACCAAAATTAGAGGATATACAATTATATACAAAAACTGGCCTTGGCGGGATTCGAACTAACGATCTATGCCCATGGGGCTTCGTATATCCTCATATCAACAAAAAATTTATTTTAATGTCAGTGTTATACTACTAGTAGTATGTACCATATTGTAATACTTCAATGTACTAATACTAAATAAAACAATCCATAATACTGAAACTTACAAAGGACGACTACAGCGCACTGTCTTACAGTTAAATATGAATAAGACGGAAAAAGGAGCCAGTCTCGATTTGCCCCATCCCATAACATTGGTATTATATTGGAAAGATTGTGACGCTCGTCACAAGGCCGGGGTCCAAGGGCGGGTCCCAACGTCGCTTGAAAAGTCCCGGTAATGAATACTGCACGGTACCGTCATGCATTGAAAGATGGCGATGCCACCTATTACAAAGCCTATTAGCCCAGATTCTTCTTTTCCGTTATCTCTTCTATTAGCTGAAATCAATGAAAAACCTCCTCTTAGTAGTAAAATATGCATATCAAGTCATGATTTTTTTTATGACTCGTTCGTAGCCGGTCGTTTCGGTTGTTGAATTTCGTAAGGAAATGAGTAGTTCTCACGCCTCTTGACCTTCAAGGTCACGCTTATCCGTGCTCAGTATATATCAGCCCAGGCCCTGATCTTGTGGAAGACTTCATACAAATCAATGCTGTTGTGGTTGTTGTTGTGGTTGTTGTTGTTGACAGTAGCATTTTACATGTAATGGTAAAGCTTGCCAATAATACATCGATCGCAGTATTAAGTTAATTAAGTGGTACCACAAAATCCGTGTATAATTAACTATTCTGAAAGTTTTTGACCAAAGCACTCCTGAAGGCGTCCAACTTGTCGATCTTCTTGGCTTCAGCTGGGAGTTTATAAAAGACTAATACCAAGGTTAAACACAGGATTTTTATGTTCTAAAAACTGAAGTGATCAACATTCCTGCAGCCTGATCGGGGCGTTTATAATACCGGTATTTATTTAATCCACTGGTAAACAAGATAATTTTATAATGGAAAGTGCTATTCAAAATTTGTTTGTTTACAGTTATAATCCTAGGGTATTTATTTAACCCCGGTATTATAAACGCCTATTTTTCTTCAAATATGCCGAGAGAAGATTGTTTTAAATCTTGTATATTAAAGTTATAATGTCCAATTGTATATTAAAGTCATAATATCCAATTGTATATTAAATTAATAATATCCTATTTCATAGTTTACACTTTACACGATTGATAATTATAAAAAGTTAAGAAAAAATATGGTAAGAAGGGATGGACATTTTCCCAAGCTGTGGAGAACAGAATCAGTGCATTTTAAATACAGTATATACGAGTATATAGAGACAAGTGCTGCTCATATCTTGAAAATATATAATACAATATACTATATAGTGTCAAGGGTCGCCAAAACAGAAATTATATTCGTAAAAACAGTTCATGTTCAACTTTTTGCATTTTCTTACCATTTTTAAAAATATTGCTTTATTGTAGCAAAGGAGGAACGTATAGTTTAGTGTCTTATGATTAGGAACAGTATGACAAGGCCGTCAGGGCAAGACCTGCAAGTAGATTCCTTAGAGAAAAGAATGGAGAACAAGCAGCTGCAATAGTTCGGCCACATCCAAAGGATGGACGACGAGAATAGGACCACCCGGAGGTCAGCGGAAGCAAGACAACAAGGTAGAAGACCCATCGGCAGACCGAGGACAACCTTCGGGGAAAGATTCGAACAACTGGCCGGAGCAAGGGGAAAAACAATGGCCGAGCTCAAGACAAGCCGTTATGAATAAATTCATTGACTGGTGCAATATGCACGATATTAGATTGAATGCAACAAAATGTAATGTGATGACTCTTACTAGGAAGAAGCGTACTATTTCCTTCAATTACTGCTATAACAATGATTCCTTAAATCGCGTTCTCACCGTAAAGGATTTAGGTGTCTTCTTTGACTCGCAGTTGACATTTCAAAGTCACGTAGACTATATATGCGCCAAAGCAAATAGAACTTTAGGATTCATAAAAAGAAACAGTCATCATTTTACAGCGGAAACAGTGAAACTTCTGTATATCACACTAGTAAGACCAATCCTAGAATACAACTGTCCAGCCTGGAATACATACCTGAATTGCCAAATTATGAAAATTGAGAATGTGCAAATTTATAAGATATTATTGCTATAAGAAACATGTCGATAGGAACAATTTCACTTATAAATATTTGCTGAATTTTTTTAAAATCAGCGCACTAACTGACAGGAGAAACATGTATGATGCTGTTTATAACATCCTATCAAATAGGTTTCAATGTTCTTCCCTACTAGTGAATATTAATATCCATGTCCCTTCAAACACCCGGCGCAAAAGTCTATTTTATATCAATTTGTACAGAACTAACTACCTACAAGAACTCGGACTTAATAGAATGCTAACCAGGTGTAATATTCTCAACCAGAAGTGTGACATTGATATATTCCATGAATCACTAAATAGCATTAGGAGGAAAGCCTTACAACATGCGTTATAATACCATATGTACTGTTATTATTCCACTTGTAACAACTTTGTCAAAATTGGAGTTTTTCCGTTTATTATAATATTTATTTATTTATTTATTTATTAGCGTCCGACCGGGTTGAGTCTAAGAAATGGATCCGGGGCGACCCCCTCACTAAGAGGGAAGAGGAAAAAGAAGAAGAAGATATGATTGGGAACAGTATGGCAAGGCCATCAGGCAGATTGTAAAACTATGAATTATTATGAAGGGTGCCAAATGCCATAGCTACACCACTGTTTTAAGCTACCCACGATTAAAAGTGAGGACATGTATTTAACCTTCCTCGTGTTGGTGATAATACTGTAGTTGTGGACCACCTGCGGGTTTTTTCCCCAGATAGTACTTATCGCCGACAACTAACGCGACAAGTCCCTCATTTCCTATCACCCAGTCAAACTTGTGCCTATTTACAAAACGGCGACAAGTCAGAATGCCATACTTTACTTTTTCGTGTCCGAGGTAGAGACTCCTTGTTTCTGGTCTCAGCCAAACCGACGCCATCGTCGGTGCATTCACAAAAGAAGAGGAAGGTCTCGTCTCGGTGGTGAAAGGATTAGCCGCTAGATGTTACCACTTAACGTTGCCCGGGGTGCGCCCGATCGGTTTTTTGTCCACGTTTATAAAACCGATCTTCGTGGAGGCTCCTTTCTTGTACCCCAAATGCCATATTTAGGTGTCTATGGGTCCATTTCGGAATCTGCGGGTGGATTGCGAATGTTGAAATGTTATTCCGCCGCCTTCGGGGCCAGTTTCCCTTTGGTCCAAATTGTGCCTTTCCTCACCCACTTCTGAGTTGGTTAAACCGTGTTATTTAGACAGCACTCCGATCGATATTTGTTTATGCCGGTCGATTTGAAACACGCGTTTAGTATTTGGGAATTTTTAAATTATTTGTATTAAGTATTTTACCAGGAGCAATTATGCAAAAATGTTATATTTAAATATATATTCTATATTTATTCTTGATTTAGACTTTTTGATTGGAAGTCAATCAATCAATCAATATATTCAAAATTAAGAATACAATACAAAATATACATATTAGAAAATGAACCCCATGTGGCCCGTGATGGGTTCTGTCTTAGTTGCTAGGTTAGTATTATAAGATGTTAATATTAATTATAGAATAATAATTAAATAATAAAACTAGGTATGCGGTACATTATACATTATTTGGCAAATTGGTCAAATATAATTTTTATTTTAAGTAAATAATTTCCTCATCAATGTTTATTGTAGTTGTATTATTCTTTCTTCTTTTTTACTATTTATATTATACTGTTCAATTGGAATATTTTGTACAATGTAATTGGTGCAAAACTGTATTGTACAGTGACTTACTTGACTTATGTTGGCGCGTTCAGCCCTGGGGGACTTCTGGCTTCACACACAATTCGCCTCCATCTCGCCCGATCCTCTACGACGATCTGCTAAGGCGGGGTTTCCACCGACCCCTCATTGCAGAATGCGAAGACATTGACGTGGTAGCAGATATTCAAGACTTAGGCGGGTATTCCACCGACCTCTCATTGCAGAATGCAAATGACACTGACGGAAATTTGAATTTTTCTTTTTATAGAAATCTATTAAAATGTTTGTACTTAACATATCCCATGACGCCATTTTTTAATTTTAGTTTGTTTGTGATTTTACTCTATGATCATTGATCAATTTTAACCATGGGTCCATGGCATAGAGTAAAACAAAAATTGCCGTCAATGTAATTTGCATTCTGCAATGAGAGGTCGGTGGAATACCAGCCTAAGTCTTGAATGTCTGATACCACGTCAATGTCTTTGCTTTCTGCAATGAGAGGTCGGTGGAAACCCCACCTAATCCAGGCACCCTAAGTCTACTGCCTGGAGGTCCTCTTCTGTTTGTTCCCTCCATCTCCTCCTTGGTCTCGGCGCATGTATTTTTGCCTCCCACGCTTTCTTGGCCGTACGGTCGCTCTCCATTCGTGTACAGTAAATATACTAAAATAAACTAAAATAAAAATAAAATTACCGGAAATACTTAAAAGAAAATAAAAATATTAACAAACGTGGCACTAGAATAGAGTTCTGCCATTTTCTTTCAAAATAGTGCCACGAACGTCCTGACTACTACCACGTTGTTTACTTTGTTAATTTTTTTCGATTTAGCCAAACAACTTCTAATATAATATACTAGAAGTACCATTGGCGCTAGTGTCGCATGGTCATTTGATTTCCGCCATTTTTGGGCTCATAGCAGGTGGTATTCTGTATTTTATTTAAAAACTAAGAGAAAATACCTTTTTGTTGCCCTGTTGTTATTGTCTATAATTTAATTTTGCATTTGCTAAATTTTAAATTTCATAGGGTACAGTACAGTTGCTGTTTTGGATGATTGAACTTTTTTGATGCTATTGTTTATTTTTAATCCACATAATTTTCAGCTAATTTGGGAAAGCATATTAATTATAATAATGAAGTTAGACAGCCTAAATATTTAATAAAGACACATTTTTTTTTGTTTTAAAAATTTTGGGTTAGGTACCATAAGATAACTATAGTTTCATTTGGCGCGAAAATGTGAGGCCAAAAGATGGCGGACCTTCTATTGGTCCCCACTTCCGCAAGCAAATCATATGGAGGTGTAGGGGCTTGGATTTAGCATAATAACTCACCCCGAGGTCTACTCACGATTGTGTGTTAAGGCGCCCATTCCACCGACCGGCTAGGGCTATTTACAAAAACGGTGACGTGGTAGCAGACATTCAAGACTTAGGCGGGGTTTCCACCGACCTCGCATTGCAGAATGCAAATGTCATTGACGAAAATTTGAATTTTTCTTTTTATATAGAAATCTATTAAATTGATTGTACTTAACATATCCCATGACGCCATTTTTTAATTTTAGTATGTTTGTTTGTGACTTTACTGTATGATCATTGATCAATTTTAACTATGGCATAGAGGAAAATAAACATTTCCGTCAATTCTGCAATGCGAGGTCGGTGGAAACCCCGCCTAAGTTTTGAATGTCTGCTACCACGTCACCGTTTTTGTAAATAGCCCTAGCCGGTCGGTGGAAAGGGCGCCTTACTTGATATAACACTTCTAACTAGATAACTCGATAACACGGACCTAGTGAAGACAATTTTTATTTTTCTGAATTTTTATCATAACTTGATTTGGGTGGGTTTTATCCCAACCTAAAACCTTAGATTAGTCCGATAGTCAGATAGTGCACTAATGCGAGTGATACAGTATATTCTCTATCACACGTATCGTAATGGGTCTTTAGCTAGGCCTCTTTGGTCTTGTATATTCATGGTACAATAGATGGATAGCGCTAAGTACCTCTCTATAAGTAGCCTATAGACATGTGTATAGGCTAAATAGGGTATTAAGAGATACGCAGTGCCATCTAATATTTACTGTTCACTATCTTGCGGCTGGATGCATTTCCGTATCCGCTCTTCCATTATCTATTTACACGTAGTAATCTTCTGCTGACCCGGTGTCTCAGAACGTCAGTTTTGGTGATTACTGTATATTTATGGTGACCAGACGTCCCGTTTTTTAAGTGTATGTCCCGTTGTCCCGAGCAATCCTATCGGGACGCCCATTTGTCCCGTTTTTACAGAATTTGTCCCCACCCACTAGAAAGAATGCTCTTTTTAATAAAAAATTAAAAGGGGAAATATATTTTTGCATAAGTATTAAAAAAAAGTATTAAAATTAAGCTACTTATTAAGACATTTTATTACATTATTTATCATTGGTGTAGGAACTAAGAAGTAAGCAGCCTGGTTTCGGCCTTGTTCGTTTATGTTCGGAACTATCCGAAACCGTTTTTGCTGACTTACAGCCGATGCATGAACGCGTTTAGAGCACTAACAAAATATAGAGCATTAGTAATTGTAATCCCCGATGATTTTAAAAAGGTCTAGAAGTATCAATAAAAAAAACTTCCCTCAAGTGCTTTCAAACGAGTGATTTTGAACCTTCATTTTCACATTTTTCTCTGACAGTTTGTTATCTCCGGGGCCCGGACCGCCCCCCCCCCCCCCCCCCCCACGTGTGCGTCCCGTTTTGATGTTCTCAGAATCTGGTCACCTTATGTATATTGCCTCACATTTCACATTATAGGATCTTTGTATCTCTGCCCACTGATTATTGTTTGTTTTCCAACACCTGCTTTTCTGCTTTTAAGCAACCCTGTCAGCTGGGCAGGGGGAGTGAGTCTGTTTGTTAACTTGAGACACTCTAAGGGCAGACTCCTTCACCTCGGGGAGAAGGGGAGTTGACTGATAGGGTGAACTTCCTGATTATACTGGATTCCGAACCACTTGGGGAACATAGTAATGTCACACGATTGGGAGGTGAGTCCTGGGACTTCAAAACGTGTAAATCCACTCAAATCTCGAAATTTAAAAGTTGGACCATCTCAATGCTTTCCTTATACTACGTATAAATAGGAATGCAATAATGATTAGACGCTGTCCTTGTTTGTTGTTTTGCTGCGTACTGAACCATTAACCAATCATGTAGCCAACTCAACCCCTTGACCTTTTATCTAATACGTTCTTGTTGGTATGTACTGTAGCTGATTTCAGGCTAGTATACTGTGTTGTTAGAAAGGCTTTGGCCGACTCAGGTGACAATGCCACAGAATCCCGCTTGTTAGATTGGTAGATCTGAAAGAGTACCTCCAAACGTTTCGTCAACATCTGTGATCGACATCTTCAGTGGTACCACTTCTTCTTTTAATGAACCTTCCATCGAAGGTTGGTGATAATCGTGGCAATTTGGAACTTGGTGATTATAGCGCTGAAAAGGGAAGTCGTGCTCTTGCCGAACCACTGTCTCAAGTTTTTTTGACCAGGATGTTCTTCTTCTGCCGCAAGCCCTCTGTCCTTCTATCTTCCCTTGTATTACTACATGCAGAAGGTGATACTTTTCGTTCCTCATCACATCGCCGAAGTATGTTAGTTTCCGTTTCTTCACCGTCAGCAGCAACTCGGCTTCTGTATCTGTTTGTCTGAGGACGTCAGCATTAGGGCCACGCTCGCTTCAGGATATGCGCAGCATTCGTCTGTATACCCACAAATCAAATGTACTGATTCTGTTCACCATAGCTTATAATAAGATTAGCCTTATAGATGTATAAATGCGTTAGTGGTTAGGCGGGGTTTCCACCGACCTCTCATTGCAGAATGCAAATGACATTGACGTGGTAGCAGCCATTCAAGACTTATTAATGATATCTGCTACCACGTCAATGTCATTTGCATTCTGCAATGAGAGGTCGGTGGAAACCCCGCCTTACATGGAGAGTCTAGACCTGAGGACTGGTGGAGGATCCCTCTTCTTGTATATTGCTGCATTTGTAATGTTGTAGTCACTAGTCAGCAACATGCTCAGCAGGCGCGTTTTTTCTATCGGTCAAAGCTACCCATTAGAATTTGGTGGACATAGGCTTTTTTCCCGTTTTAGGGAGATTCATATACCTTAGGCGGGGATTCCACCGACCATTTACAAAAACGGTGACGTGGTAGCAGACATTAAAGACTTAGGTGGCGTTTCCACCGACCTCGCATTGCAGAATTGTCGGAAATGTTTATTTTCCTCTATGCCATAGTTAAAATTGATCAATGATCATACAGTAAAATCCCAAACAAACAAACTAAAATTAAAAAATGGCGTCATGGGATATGTTAAGTACAAATATTTTAATAGATTTCTATAAAAAGAAAAATTCTAATTTCCGTCAATGTCATTTGCATTCTGCAATGCGAAGTCGGTGGAAACGCTACCTAAGTATTGAATGTCTGCTACCACGTCACCGTTTTTGTAAATAGCCCTAGCCGGTCGGTGGAATGGGCGCCTGAATGAGACGGTGGCCAATGTTCAACTTCCGGAAAAGTTCTTCACAACTTTTCTTTTCATGACCCCCTTAGCCTAAAACCACACCCCGTTCAAATTGTTATACACATAAATGTTACATAATATGTATGTATGTAGCCTGTATAGATTTTAGGAAACACTCTTAAGAGCGTACAACCCGTTGGAAATTGGCAACCCGAAATTTATTACTTTTTATTTTTTATTTAATTAACTAAGCATGTTATTAAAGATGTGGCTCATCAAAGTTGTAGAAGACTACTTCATGCATAATATAATAAGGTATTTTTAGTTTTCGAAATTGTAGTTTTTTTTATAAAATCGCTTTTACGTGAAAAGTTATTGTTTACAAAATATCTGCATGTTTATGAAATAACTACAATTTCGAAAATTAAAATTATCTTATAATATGACAAATGCAAACAAATTTCAAAAATTTGGCGCATACGTGTCAATAGAAGAAAAGGGATAAATAGTTGAAAAACATGTGAAATTTCCGTCAATACCATATTTACTATTGACTATTGATGTATGTGGAATAAGCGCCAAAGGACGGGTCTTGTGGCCCCAAGATTCAAAAAATATTTTTGGGCGCCCTCGAATGTCCCATCTATCCAATACAGAACTACAGGTTCAACGAACCTGTGTTCTGCACACAGCTGTCACAGTCGATTTGGCTTCCGACCACGAGGTCTAATAATGACTTTCCCTGAGTTAACACCTAACTGGTTTTCGCTGGTGACGACCCATTCAGCTGTGGCTTGCAGTCACCAGATCGGATTAAATAACACTATAGTTTTGCATAGGATGCGGTTAAGACTCGTATGTTAGGTCACCAAAAAAAATCGCGAGTGGCACGTTACTCACCTTATAATTACTGGTGTCTATACTATAAAAACATAAAATATGTTAAAATATAAATGAATCGTCTTCTTTAGTCGGAATTTATTGATTGGTTTTTCAGCTAATCTTTCCAGCTTTTCTTCCAGTCATCTCTATCTTATAGGTCGCTCTCTTTAGTTCCCTGTATATTCCAAATCTTATTATCTTATTATCTTATTATCTATATATTATCTTCCTTGGCACTTTCAATGCCTGCCTGCTATTATGGTGTTAAGGATATTATTATTATTATTTTTATATTTCTTTCTTTCTTCATGTCTGATCAGAAGCTCCAGCTACATGGCTCTTCTCATGGGCATGATCAATATACTTATCTTATCTTATATCCTATACTTATCGGCTTCCATGGCAAGGTGGTAGCGTGCTTGTGCTAGTGCGAATCTCTACACACCATGTGATCGGACGCGAGTCATAACTCAACACGGGTACTAACCTGCAGAAGCGACTGAAGAAGTCAATCGATACACATTCTTTAAATTGTGTGTATGCGATTAACCTTTTTTAAATATACAATACATATGTATACAAGATAATATGCAAGGCCATTTTATATCTATTATTTCGGCTTTAAGTTTCGAAGCTTTTGATCGCTCATGTTGCATAGTATTAGCTGTATACCTGTACGGACCATATAATAGGTGCCTGCAGTGGGTGTAACCACAGGCGGACAGCGTGGCGAGTCTGTATGGAGGTACAAAGGTCATCATATAAATTTCCGGGCCAGGGGTGGCCAAACCCTTCCTCTATTAGTCCATGTTTGATACCAATCATCACTATTATCCGCCTTGTTGACCACTAATTGAGATGCTGAGACAAATAACTGATAATTGGAGGGGGAAAAGCCAGACAGGTGCAATAAAAAATAAAAAAATCGCAAGAAATATATCATAGAGCTGTAGAAAATATACTATCTTTTAGAAGAAATGCTCCTCTACATTTTGATACATGATATCGTCAAGTCAGAAAGGCGTAAGTAACATTTTTTTTCTTGCGAAATTGAGGTATGGTCAGATTCAATGACCTTGTAAAAACCTTGAAAAAATTGTAATATTGAAAAATCAGGCTGACACTGCCACACATTACTATCACACTGCCCTAACATTATTACTGTGTTGTATCGTATTAAATTGGTCTGCCCATTCTTGACTATGCAATCGTTTCATCGATCTTTGGGATAAGGAAAATCGAAATAGTTTACCAAGGAACTATTAGATTACCTATCCTAATTAATAAATAGGGAAGCACGTACGGGTTCACTTGTATACCGGTTCTCTTTCTTTAAGATTGTCCCATATCTATTTTCCGTTGCAATGATTTCCTTATCGCAAAGCAACATTCATTGGAATGTTAATATTGTTAATTGAACACATTGTCCGTAGAAAATACCGTGGAAAGCTATTTTTCCTAGTGTATGCGCTCAATTCCTGTCATCTATCGTAATTTGTTTCTGGTACAGAAATGACCGATCCCTTCCTATACGTAAACTATAATGTAAATGTCCCTATTTAATAATACCAATCATATTATTACATGCCTAGTTAAGTACCAATTGAGACGTGACATTACTCTGTAATTCCGTGGCTTAATTATATGAAAGTTGAACATGACTTCGAAGCCTGAATTGTGGCCAATTTTTTCCACTCTCTGCCCACCGGTTAATTTGATAAATAAATTTAGTTTGTTCCATTACAAACATTTATAGAGCTATAGCTGAGTTGGGACTATAAAAATCTCCCATGCACTGAACTTGGTTTGCCAGTAAGTAGTGGGGGTATTCCAGCTATAAAAAAATGCTGCGTCCCTTAGAAGAAATACTCCGCTACATTTTGATGTGCGATGTGTGGCCGTCACAGACACAGATTGACCACAGTTTTTGAACAGTTTTTTTTTTTTAAATCAAGTTATGATTAATAATTGATGTTATAGACGGGCACATATATCTCATATCACAATGTAGAGGAACATTTCGGGTAAGGGATGTGAATTTTTTGACAGCTCTACGATCGATATGAGATATTTGATTTGTACACTCGTAAGTCTTTTCTCCCTCCGATTCTACTTTACTTCTACGCCCATCAATTGAAACGCATATTGAACCCAGCCCACGCACAGCACCCAACCCATGCACTATGGGATTAACCTTTTTATAAATAAAAAAAAATAAAAAAAAATAAAAAAAAATGGTTACTTAAAATAACTATAATGTAGAAAAGAAGGCTATACGAACAAAATTGGCGTGAAAAAGTTTCTAAAGGTTGGTGCGGTGCAATTGCCAAATTATGTGATTTATTTTTATCTTAATGTTTGAAATATTAAGGGAGACAAATAAATAAACTGCACTAAGGGCTCTTGCTTCTGGGAGGGGGGGGGGCACGAAACTAGTCTGCGGGGGCAGAAAGGACCGTGCCCCCCCCCCCCCAAGTCGGCGTCCCTGCCAAGGATTCGTGATATCAGCCATAGTTTGGGGATGGCTGTTCCAGGGGAATGGTACCCACGCGTGCGTGATACACAAACGGTTCCACGCGTGGATCACAACCGACTGGGGTATCCGTGTGCTGGGTCGAATGTGCGGCAACTCGTTCGATAGTGTGCTTCACAGAACCTTCCACGCGTGGGTTGGGCGTGTGCTACTCGTGGGTTAGGTTCAATATGCGCCGGGCCTAAAAGGTTTTTCAGTCCGTCCTCTCTTCCCTCCCCCTCCGATTGTCTCTTAACTAACGTGCAATTATTTTATCCTACCTGAAGGTTGACAGTTCAAAACGTAAATTCAGGCCAATTTTTCCACTCACTGGTCACTATTGTCTGTGCAAGACATGTGATTAAAGTGTATTATGTATTTACCTCTAGTTTTGACCCCATGCCTTGACCTCTTAAGTCCTTCTCGCATGATGGCATCATTTAATATAACTTGATATCGAGTTGTATTAAGTCTTGCCTTTGAAGTCTCAGTATTGTGGGCTATTTATACCGAAGGTCTTTAAAGGCTTGGCTGAAGGCTGCAGGTGGGCCTTATCAAGGGCAGATGTAGACGGGAGGGGGGTTAGGGTGGGCTTTTGCTATATTTTTGATTTTTCTACAATGAATTCTTCTTCGTTTTTCTCGCTTTTATCCTTAGATGGGGTCAGCGATACGGCAGGTCACACCGCCACAGCGTGTGAAGCCACCCGCCACAGAGAAGCGCTGTTGTTATTGACCCATGCATCTCATTCATTTGGGTAGTAAGCAGGGCCTGCATGCAGCTCTCTGTTGACAGGTACACTACCTACATAAGTCAGGACATGTAGAGTAGTGGTGCAGACTCCGAATTTCACCCGAAAGGTTGTTGGTTCGAGTCTCAACATTGCTACATGTTCTGGCCATGCTTCGGAGGGCATGTGCAGCCCTAACTCCGCAAGTTTGGCTTAGTAATGGAACAAAGAGTCAATATTTATGTATAAGCCTACCTGCCTATTATTTGTAATGCAATTTCGGCCCTGTTTTAGAATCCAACAGTGAGTTAAACAAGTTCTAGAGATAAGAAGGATTCTGATGGTAATTTTTGTTAGATTCCTTGTAAATTAAGGTAAAATAATCATCGATTGAACTTTAAACTTTAAATAAACAGCCGTGTTCCTCAAGTAAAAGTGGCCTTCAATAAAAACAAATTCAAGAACCTGGAATCTGTGAACATAAGACTATAAGCATCAGGATGGAGTTCCTTAACACCTGCATATGGAAATGGAGTGTTACCTGGACTATAGCAGATAAGGAACTGAAGAAGCTTGAAGCGTTTGAAATGTGGTGTACAGAAGGATGCTACAGATCAGCTGGAATGACCTCGTAACCAATGAAAGAGTGCTAGAGGCTATTGAAGAAGAGAGACAGCTGCTACCTCATATATAAAGTAGATGAGCTAAATGGGTAGGGCAATTATTAAGACACGAAAATCTGGTACGCACCATCATTGAGGGTACAGTGGAATGAACCAATCGAAGAGGCCGGCCGAAGAAGGCATTCATGGATCAACTGGAGGGGGACGAAGGAGCACGAACGTACCAAGAGCCGAAAAGAAAGGCGCAGGATCGAGAGAGCTGGAGGAAGATATACAGGGACTTGCTGCCAACCAATCGTCGAGATTGAGACCTCAGAAGAAGATACAGAATGTTGTGGCAGCCTGACAGGTGGTGTTACGATGAGGCATAAGCCGTATGTACAGTATGTATACATTGACGTAGAATTGCAAGATAAGAGAGCTACAGCATCATCCTGTACGTGCTCCATGTGTCTCGACAGAGGCGCCAAGTCCGACTAATACGTGGTTCGTTCGTGAAAATCTAGGGCGATATCTTAAAAAGCCGGTTATGACGCCAAAACACCGATAAGCTGGTGAAAACGTACTAATGTAGATTTAGAAATGTAAGTGCGAGGGAAAATGAAAAAGTTGTTTATTTATTTGAGTCAATTTTTTTTAAAAATATATAATGACTTTTTTGTTGTATTACTAAGCCAACCTAATGGAGTTGGAGCTATAAAGTCATCTCTTACACTCTACATGGAAAGCCCGGGACCGCCTGCTTTACGCGCCCTCTGAAGCATGGGCAGAAAATGTAGCCAGTGTGGGACTCGAATTAAAAACCTTCCGGGGGAAAGTCAGAGCCCGTACCACTACTCTACATGTCCAGATTTTTATGACCCAGAATATTTTTATTTATTTTTTATATAAGGCCACGCTTGTGGCACATCCGCCAAGACTCTATGTTTATCATAGGAGCTATATATCACTTTTATAAGCTCAGTGTGTTGGAGAAAGGCTGAAAGTGAGCTAACATTACTAAGGCGGGGTTTCCACATACGTCAATGGTCAATGGTAAATATGGTTTTGACGTGGTAGCAGACATTTTTAGTATGTCTTTAATGTTTGCTAAAACGTCAATATCACATTTGCCATTGACGTATGTGGAAACCCCGCCTAACGTCGTCTCCCAGGATTAGAGGGAGCGTTGATTGTATGTTGTACCTTGTACGATGACCCAGAACAGTCCAGTTGGGTTAGAAATGGACTACGAAACGAAGGTCTAGGTTCAAAACTCGACACATTACAGCAAATATTTTCCGCCGGTCTCCTTCTTTAAGTGCCTCTTCTATCGAAGAATAACCATCATCGTGGCAATTTGGACTTTGGAGACTGCTGCAAAGGGAAGTCGTGCCCTTGTCAAATCACCACCTTATTAGGTTTTTCAACCAGGATGTTTTTCTTCTGCCGGGAGCCCTCAGTCCTATCTTCCCTTGGATTATTACATGCAGAAGGCGATACTTTTCGTTTCTCATCACATGACCGAACTGGTAAAAGTTTTCGATGCCAACCCATATCGGCTACCAGCGAAATCCACAATCTGCTCCGGGAATTGGTGGTTGCCAGCTTCAGCATGACCACAGGGCACGAATTTCTGAGCTGTCATCTGCACAAAATCGCGTTGGTCGACAGCCCAATTTGCTCGCTCTGCTCGCTGGCTCTGCAGACCATCAACGATGATGACGAACGTTTCGAATTACGGATATACTGGATGACACGGCGTCAAATGGCTGAGCAGCCAAGGATGGAGTAAGGCTATACAAATGACAATATATACTTGCTTCTTCTACTTTAAATGCCTCTTCTGTCGAAGAGTGGCGATCATCATGGCAATTTGACCTTGGAGCCTGCTGCTGTGAACTGACTACTGTTGCCAAACCAGAATTTCTACCAGAATCTTCTTCTTCTGTCGGGAGCCCTCAGTCCTTCTGTCTTCCCTTGGATTATTACAAGCAGAAGGCGATACTTTCCGTTCCTCATCACGTTTCCGTTTCTCAACCGTCAGCAACAACTCGGCTTCACATACCATCTACTGCAATATATTGACTACTAAACCTAAACCCTCCGAAAAACCCAGTCTACTTATTTAGCCCTGTTTTGCAGATATATTGTTGACGATAGTATTTACCGTACGACACAGGGACACACCCCCCCTCCCCTCCCCGAATGGTGCAATGGGAGGGATTATCGGGCTTCATTTAGAGACTGTTTTTAATTAACTACGTATTCATATAAGATGTTTTTTATGCCAATTAAATGCTGACATGCTTTCCGCAGTACAACAAAACCTCCCTATCCTACCTTTACCCCAAGAAACAGCTTACATTCGCGCCTCACTTACATATATAAATTGAACCTATATAACATGCATTAGATTGTGCACTAGTGTTGACAACTAATTACTAATTAAGCAGTGCAGGTGTGCCGTGCTAAAACCACTAACAAGCAGGCTTGGATCGCTGATCTTTGGGCCACATTACTGATGTACGGCTCGCTGACTTTCGGGGCCAATTAGTAATACATCGCTGCTTATCCCTCACCTATCGGGGCCCTCTTCCATGTCATCTAATTTGTGCTGACAGTGTCCACAGATTTGCACTTTTCGCCTGAGTGATCCGACTTTGTGCAGTCGTTACAGGCGGGCATATTAGATTTTCATCAGAATTAAATTTGTGACCTCGATGCAGCCAATTTTATAGCCTTTCTATCGAAATATACAAGAAAATGCACTGAATTTTAATGTGTAATGTTGGCGCTTTCTGTTTCTGCCTCATATTTTTAACCTCGCCTGGGTACGTCACATGAAAACGCTTTCACGGACTGTCCTGAAGGCGCGTTATTTAGGTTAAAGTCAGCACTCATCTAGTGCAGATCGTAGAACAGGCAGCTAAAGGGTGTTATTTTTTTTTATTTTTTATTTTTTAATTACGCCATAGCAGGGCTTCCGCCATCAGCTTTCTTGCAGCCCAATACAACACGTAATCTGGTGAACCTCTGATATCGACTGGGGCACGTCTTAAGAGGACATGCTACGTAGAATATGAGCACCCTAATTTTTTATTTTTACTTTTTTGTTTTTTATTTAATTAACATAGGTTGTCAATTTGGCTCATGGAAGTTTTAAAAGACTTCATGCGTCATATAATAGGAAATATTACATTTTTGGTACCTTAGTTCTTTCATAAATACCAGACAGCACAAAATTTTCGCGTAATTTGGGATTTTTGGAAGAACTACAAAACTGAAAAGTAAAAATACCCGATTACATGATGCACGATGCAATCTTCTGCAACTTAAATGAGCCAAATTTTTAATTAACTTACTGAGTTAATGAAATAAAAAAAACGAAAAGTATTTAATTTTGGATTGCCAATTTTCTACTTAGTCCTCTTAAGATGTTTTCTATTCATTTCTTCCCTTCACACAGAGGGCAGAAAGGGTGTTATTGTATATGACCGAATTTAATGAGACAGATATAGAATGTTTGGACTGATTCCAGGTAATTTATTTTCACATTTTTTTCTTTGTTTATTCTAGACTTCATTGTTACTGTATTTTTACTGCAATCTGTTTTAATTTAAGGAAACTCACCATCAGCAAATCTCTTCTTTTTTTCAAGACCCATCATGGGCTGCGGCCTAACGGGTCCAATTTGAAAATTGCGATTACTGTGCCTATGTTTACTTTACCAAATATATTTGATTTGATGTTATATAATATTAAATAATGTATATAACAATTATGAAATAGCATAATACATGTTTTTCACATAAGAAGACAGTCAAACTTTCTCAATTACCTTTCGATATCAGTGTATTTTTTCAATATTCCTATAAAATCCGTTATTATCGTTAAATTACACTTCACACACACACACACGTTGACCGTAATATTGCTTCTTTGACGTCGATCGTACAATTTAAATAAAACCAGGACCGCAATCGCGTTTGCTAATAAAAAAACAGCATGTCATTGACAAGCAACGAGATAATGTGCAGTCAGACATTAAATGCATTTTAATTGAGCTGCCCAGATTCATGAATAATGAAAAACCAATCTGTGTGTTTGTGGGCATCCGAGTGACAAATCATGTCTGTACTCGCAATATATTCAGGTGTGTATATACGATACGTGCTTTTTCGACCGAAACTGATTTTTTGGGTGAATACTTTTGCTGGCTGATGTCGCAGTGTTTTGTAACACCGCTCTGGCCTGTGTTATTGAGATGTAATTTTCCGCTGTTAATCTGTAGTTTATGAACTGCGTTTTGAGGAAGCTTACTGTTCGCATTGGCCACCCCTGGGCCCTGGATCACCCCACAATAGGTTGGTTTACATATTTTATTTAAGAGTTTGAGTGGACCAGGTGCGGCAGAAATTATTTCCTATTCGTTGACTTTCTTGTCTTGAACCTCCCCTTCAGGTTCATAGTCGAGTTCTCTAGCAACTGGACAACTCCGGCCCATATGGACTTTTTCTTCTTCTTCCCTAAATGCCTCTTCTATCAAAGATTAGCAATTGGATATGAACTATTCTCAGGAAATATCAATTGTAGATTCGCCAGTGTAAATCGTTAGGAGCTAGTGTATGTCCCGTAGGAAATTATTTTTATTTTTTATTTAATTAACTAAGCAAGTTATTAAAGGCTTAGCTCATTTAAGTTGTAGAAAAAAAATTTGAGTGCTAAAATTTCACGTAAAATCGATACCCTGAAACACTACAAAAATTAATAATACACTATGCCCTAGCACGTGGAAACACAGTTGGGCTGGTTATAATTCCTTGTAAAGTATTAAATGTAATATAACTTAATTTAATTTAGCGTATTTAAATTTAATTTTAATTTTATCATTTTATGTATACTTGTCTTGTTGCAAAAGTTGGAATAAAAATATATTTGATTTGCTTTGATTTGATTACATGATGCATAAAGTAGTTTTTCGGTGCAAGTGGACCACGATCGCTTAACTTATTAATAACGCCATTGATCCTTACGAGATGGAATTAGTTAGGCGCCCATTCCATTGACCGGCTAGGGCTATTTCCAACAACGGTGACGTGGTAGCAGACATTCAAGACTTATGTAGCGTTTCCAACGACCTCGCATTGCAGAATGCAAATGACATTGACGGAAATTAGAATTTTTCTTTTTATAGAAATCTATTTAAATGTTTGTACTTAACATATCCCATGACGCCATTTTTTAATATTAGTTTATTTGTTTGTGATTTTACTGTATGATCATTGATCAATTTTAACTATGGCATAGAGGAAAATAAACATTTCCGTC
The DNA here is from genome assembly GCA_963971405.1 of Psococerastis gibbosa. Taxonomy (NCBI): domain Eukaryota; kingdom Metazoa; phylum Arthropoda; class Insecta; order Psocodea; family Psocidae; genus Psococerastis; species Psococerastis gibbosa. The sequence goes on from OZ020489.1 coordinate 5,030,196, forward strand.
AATTCTGCAATGCGAGGTCGATAGAAACGCTACCTAAGTCTTGAATGTCTGCTACCACGTCACCGTTGTTGGAAATAGCCCTAGCCGGTCAATGGAATGGGCACCTAACGAAAAGGGTTCTTAATCTAGTGTTCCTGGTATTTACTCTGAGATAAACTCCCTCGAGCCCTGATGATGGTTTATCAACATGTAGAAGAATATACAATCTGAAACCTCCCTCCTACATTGGAGAGAGTTCATCTCAACCAGCTGAGTCTTACTAACTGGATGGTCTCAGCATAGTATGGATATGTATGTGTCGCCTGAAGTATAGATAGCCTAACTTGTCGTAAGAAACGATCTTGCACTCGTTCAATCGAAAAGACAAATGTGTTTTAGCTGTATTCCACACCACAGAGGCATATTCCAGTACACACGCTTAGTTCCTTACATGGTTCGTCGTAGTACCTGCAGTATTTAATTTCTCATCGGTATTTCTCGGCACGTCTGCACCCGCGTGCAATGATCTAACTATTTATTCCAATCACCATCTATCTTATTGTCTTCCGATACGATGCTATAATTGATACCTCATAATGCATCTGAATGAACATACCGGATGTCTGCGTCTGCCATGTGTGTCGCATACTTATCGTTCTAACAGCCATTGTTTATAATTTTAAATGACTTTTTTGAAATGTGGTATTTAAAAATACCTAAAAATTTCATAACATCCCACTGATGTTCCAAATAATGTTCGCCTGAGAAGGACTGATGGTTTAGTTCTGATGAAGACTGATGTTATCTGGACGATTGACTCATTGCTCTTGTACTCTTGTACTACAGTTGTTACTCTGAATTATTGAGTAAATCCGATCCCCTTGAGGATTCCATCTACCGTTCTCCCGATCATGAGTAGAGGAAGAAGAACGCAATGATCCACAGTAAAATACTTTAATAGTGACCGGTTTCGGATAAAATCCATCATCAGACTAACAACACATGAAAAAACGCCAGCTTATATACTACGTTCTCCCGATTGAAATGCAAACTCTCTAACCACTCGACAACGGCCCTCGCCTTGTTGGCTAATGCTCTTGGTTGCAAACTACCGGATGACTGCGTCTGCCATGTGTTTGGCATACTTATCGCTTTGGCAGCCATTAATATTGTATGTACTTATCGCAATGACTGCCATTACTACTGTATATTATCTCTATTAGTAATGAGTAGCTTTATCTTTCGCACGTCGCCAGCTGTTACGGCCTACGACATACGAGTCCAGTTGTTGATAAATACAGTATTAAGTATGCTAGCTAGGTTTTACTGCTTCAGAATGTTGATTAGTCTTCAATAATTTGATTATGTGGTGTGGAATATTCCTGTTTATCGAGAATTGGACAAGAAAGGCAAACTGTTTTAGACGGTCCCTGGCCAGCCTCGTTGTCCAGTGCGCTCCTGATAGCAGTTTTACCTTTATTAAATCGGACTAAACAGGCAATGCCAATAGAACAGGACTCTGCCGGGACTCCTTGCTAGAATGCAGCATTTCCGTAACTTCTGCGAATCCATGATATGCCCATGGGTTAGGCTTGTTTGATCAATTCATAACCAAGGATTCCTCTTTGTTGCAGGGCTTCTGAAAGGTTCCACTTGTCAACTCATGGAGGTCGGGCAGCGAGTTCTTCCTGCGGAACGACCCAAAACTCTGCGGAAGCTGCGGAACGTGTACGAAAATGTCAACGTCGAGCGAGGCGAAGATGTTGACACTGCGCTCTCTATCCTTAGTCCCTTCGACGAGCAAGAGGAGTGGAACAAGATCTCTGAGATTATGGCCACGTTCAACTCTGCTATACAGCCAGAAGGTGTCCTGGTGGCTGAAGTTGAGAAGGAGATTGAAGCCAGATTGGGTGAGTGTTTGAGATTGAGAATCGTAGGCATTGGCTTAGGGGGATTGTGAAGGCTAAGGAATCACGTCACTGCCTTAGGCCCCTTCGAGGAGTGTGGAGGAGTGGCAAGATCTCCGAGATTGTGGCCACTTTCAATTCAGCGCTTCAGCCAGAAGGTGCCCTGGTGGCTTAAAATAAAAAGGGCAATAAGGCCAGTTTTGGTGAGCGGTTTAGATTCATGGAATTTTGCTTTGAGACAGGAGCATTGAGGAGAGGTTTGATAAGGTGGTCACTACTGTCCGTTAAGAAGTGTTCTAGATTTGTAGAAGTTTGTTGATGGCAGTAGTGTATACAGAGGCTGTAGGGTGCAGTCTAAGATACTATAATACATGAAAACCTTCTACAATAATTTTATGATGATTTTTGCACCTATATTTTTTTATTTTTATTTTATTTTTTTTGGTAAAAGGCACCCCTTTTCAGAGCAGCAGTCGCTAAGGTCCAAATTGCCATGATGATAGCCAATCTTTGAAGAGGCATACCTATCATGAAGAAGATGACGGACCACGGTGTACGGTAGTGGTCACGTCCGACATACAGCAGAAAAGGGATACAATTGAAAAACTCCCAAACAGTGTTTGTGCTGGCTTTCAAAAGACCCGCCATCTGTCTACATAACTCAGTTATTAGTCTCTTCAGCTATCGATTGTAGGTGTCTTAATGACTATTTTGGTCTATCATGATGTCATACACTATAACGGCCATCTCATAATCTATTGTTAAAGGAGCAATTAATCATCGCCGCCTATTTGTCGTACAATACGTCTGGCAGGATGCTGCGTCAAATGCTGGTGTTAAATTAACTCTATTAGCCGTGGCGAGTCTTTATCGCATTCCATAGCTTCGTTGTTGGACGCTTGCACTTAACTAGCTCATGCGGCTACTACAGTGAGGGCTCGCTCGAATAAAGTCTACTTACTATGCATAGGAGATGACGAGATGCTGAGTCAAATGCTGGTGTTAAATTAACTCTATTAGCCGAGGCGAGTCTTTATCCCCTATTCGCATTCCATAGCATCGTTGTTGGACGCTTGCACTTATTTATATTTATATTATTATGCCAGCTGACTCTGCTCATGTGGCTACTGGAATAACGACTCTAATGAAGTCTACTTACTATGCATAAGAGATAGCGAGGTGCTGAGTCAAGTGCTGGTGTTAAATTGGCTCTGTTAGCCGAGGCGAGTCTTCATCGTATTTTGTAGCTTTGTACTACGACGCTTGCATTAAATGCTGACATTACGCTAGTAATAGAAATGTGTTTTCCCCCTCTTGAACCCACAACCGGCTAGTGAAGTGCAAAATAACAATATTTTCATGCAGAAACAAAAAATTCCTCTTTCGGAAAAAATCTATTTTGCTTGTCTTTTCGGATAGCCCAAGTATGGATAGCAAGGTTTTTTCCCTACTTTTTCTTTCACCACAGTGTCAATAGGCATCATTACTAAATGCACCCATCCCCACCACAAACGAACATTCTTACTGCAGTGCAGCCAGCAAGACACACTTAAACCACCTGAGGCAAACCGCAGCCACTTCAGGAAACCAACAGCAGAACACCCGACAAAAAGTAATTGAGCTGCCATAGTGATGTATAAGTGTGTGCCGCGAAGCTTAAGTGTCGTGGATAGCGCGGGACACGTCGTTAGCGTTAACGATCGCTCTCGTTGACTTTCCGCAGGCCTTCGACTCTTTTGCTCATTACCGTAATGAACGGTGTGAGACTCTTCAATAAACGAGCAACGATTATGTACGAGCAAAAGGTTCGAATCCCGTGCTTTGTTGTCTATAAACGCGCATTTTTCGTTGTGGGCGCAACTCCCCCTTAGTGATGTTTTGAGAACCACCCCCTCTCTTTACGTCTGTTTGACTCCTATCCGGTCAAGTTTGGGGAAAAGGGTCGTTCTTTGCTGACAAAATGATGTAAACATCCAATTTTTTTTATGCTGCTTTTATCGGGTGTTTTTGGGTTTCTCTCTCCTTTTTTTTAATACTCGTAGTATGGATGTTTCTCTGACTATGATGAAGGATTTTTTTTTTAATTTTTTCAATCAGTGTGAAATAGGGCTTCAGGGGGTATCATCTTCACTATTGAAGGTTATAAGAAGCCAAAATGGAAGTTTTATGCGTACAAAGTTTTTTTAAAAGACCCATCACGTGAGATAAATACACACAGTATATACATACTTAAGTACAAATTTTTTTTAATGAATTGAATAAATATAAAATAAATGATTTTCTGTCCACGTTTGGGGTTTGTGTAAGCCAGGGATTTTCATCAATTTTACCTCTAAAATCCCAAAAAGGTAGGCCTACTGAAGTGGGTTGCCAACTTTTTTTTCTCGAAATAAAGTACATTTGACTTTTGAGAAGGAAAATAAAGAGTTCAGTATTTAAAAAAAATAGTAAGTTACTTAGTATATTTACTGTTAAATGAGTCAACATCTCGGAACTTCAGGCCTCAGGGGGTATCATCTTCACTATTGAAGGTTATAAGAAGCCAAAATGGAAGTTTTATGCGTACAAAGTTTTTTTAAAAGACCCATCACGTGAGATAAATACACACAGTATATACATTATAAAGTACAAAATTTTTTTAATGAATTGAATAAATAAAATAAATGATTTTCTGTCCACGTTTGGGGTTTGTGTAAGTCAGGGATTTGCATCAATTTTACCTCTAAAATCCCAAAAAGGTAGGCCTACTGAAGTGGGTTGCCAACTTTTTTTTCTCGAAATAAAGTACATTTGACTTTTGAGAAGGAAAATAAAGAGTTCAGTATTTAAAAAAAATAGTAAGTTACTTAGTATATTTACTGTTAAATGAGTCAACATCTCGGAACTATGGAAACTTTGGAAATTCGCGCCCAAATTCAAATAATTTTCATTCGAGCTAGACGGTAGTTTCATAGTCAATGTCCCTATCTCCCTAAGTTTACATTCTTTCATAAAAAAATATTTTGCTTACATGTTTCAGAAAAAGAGTATTTTTGCGTACTCTAAATGACTTTCAGTTTGTAGAGTACACATACATGAAAAATAGTACAATACACTGAAATAGAGTACGGTTGGCAGCCCTAGACTGAACTGAGATTGGTTTTGAGTTTGGCTAGGGGAAAATCTTCTTTGGTTTGTTTCCCAGACAAACTCCAAGCTTTTGAGTGGTTAGGTACTTTCGCACATTCCATTTGACCGTATTATATAGAAATAAATAATGTCAGAACTTAAAATACAGTACTGTATATGCATTACATTAAGTACATAATATGTATATATTATATGCTATTTAGACCTATCTTAGATATTGCCATACAGTTACTAGCTACAGTATATGAAATACTTAGTCTCCTTTGTTACTTTGTAATATTTCGAACATATTACAATAAGAGTTAACTTTATAAAAATATAACGTACAAAACACATAAAATTATATTGTCACTACGAATTTTATGTGTTTTTTATGTAATATTTTTAAAAAGTTAACCAACCTACTAGGCCCAACGAACCTCCGTCCTACGAGCACCCTCCACCCTCTCAACAAAACAACAGCCACAAATAATATCATACAATTCCTAAGAGCTATACCGGCCTCTTTTACATTTAACCCCCCCCCCCCCCCAACCTCTCCACTACTTACACAACAGAACGGATAACTCTCTACCACATAATAATCTGTAACGGTAACTCTTATTATAACTACAGTAGTTATTTTTGTTCTTGTAAAACCTTGATTAGGCGGGGTTTCCATTGACCTCGCATTGCAGAATGTGCATGACGTCGACGTGGTAGCAGACATTAAAGACTTATTAATGATGACTGCTACCACTACAACGTATGTGCATTCTGCATTGCGAGGTCAATGGAAACCCCGCCTTAACCAAAAAGCTTGAAAAAGTTTCTACGCGCCTTTTTTTAAAGCTTGTCTTGTCCAAGATTTTTTGGCTAGCTTCGTTTGGGGTTTGCTTTGTTTCCAAATTCTTTTGGGCTTGGGTCCATAAATATGAAAGAAAAATGTAAGGCTCCACAGTCTACATGTATCACTATCACTATCACCAGTCTTAGGCCAGATCCCAGCATCGTTCGTAGAGTCGTGGAATTGAATGAATACGGCACGCCATGCAACGAACGCGGCAATGAATAGGATAAAAAGTAGTGGCTTGCAGTATCATTTTAAACTATACACTTTACGGGTGAGACTTAACGATTCTGAAAAGAATCTTCAGAACGGCTTGAATTAACAGACTTTCTTACTTTGTTGCAGGGGTTACGCCACAAAAGAGTATGGACGAAACATCTCCTAAAAGCACCAGTGAAGTTGGGAAATGGCTGGAGAGCTTCAGCCTAGAGCAGTACGAGTCTGTTCTGGTGAACAACGGTTATGAAGCACTGGACTTCCTTAATGGCGTCCTGAACGCCGACCAACTCGCCGATCTGGGCGTTACTGACACTGCACATGTGGAGACTATCATGGAAGCCATTGCTAAGCTTCCTAGTCGAACCGCAGAAATTGCTGGTAAGTTTTACACTAGTTCTATCGTTCCCTTCATGTATAATCGGGTTGATAATACAGGTACGATGCGATTGACTTCCTGTTTGGCAGTTTGGGGTAGGGCTTCACAATTTTCTGGCGCCAACGGCCTTACCATGTTGATTCCATTAGAACAGAGCATGTTTCAAACTGCGACAACTTGGTAGTGTGCACATCATTACCAGGGGAACCTGGTGGGACATGATAACTCGCGTAGGCAGTATAAGTCGAGTCCTGGTCACCTCCGATTTAATCGTGTGACTTTACCATGTTCCCCAAGTGGTTCGGAATCCACTATAATCAGGAGGTCCACCCTGTTAGTCAACTCCCCTTTCCCCGAGGTGAAAGAGGTGCCTCAAGTTAACAAACAGACTCACTCCACCCGCCAGGCTGACAGGGTTGCTTAAAGCAGAAATGCTGAAAGCAGGCGTTAGAAACAACAACAACAACAATTTTCTGGCCGAATCTCAGGAGGACTTCTGAGAGCTGCTGGGTGCAAAGCCATCGGTATAGCTTGTGGAAATGCTGTGCTGTGCCTCGAAACGTTACGCGGAAGGTTTGCTGGACAATGATGGATACACGAGCAATGAGTCAATCGTCCAGAAACCATCATTCCTTCTCAGGACTAAGTCTGATAATGGCAGTAGCTCCCACTCCCGAAAGGTCGCCCCCTTCCCTTGACAACAGCCTCCGCCCTAACTGTTCGATCATTATGTGGCGGCCACATAATGATCGAACAGTTAGGGCGGGGGCACATTGTGGCCCCTGACTCTAATGACCGCTAACAATGTAAGTAAGTCCGACTAACTCTTTGTTAAATACACTTGATTCCATTTGTTTTAGCTGCGGGACTCAAAGGCTCGGTCGAAGCCTGGCTGGATAGTATAGAGCTCGGGGTGTACAGAGATGTGTTTCGCAGACACCTTTACCTGGAAATGGACCGCGTAGCGAGGATATGGGAGGTGGAGCTGAATGCCGTTCTGGAGATTAACAAAATTGGGCATCGGAAACGGATACTGGCCTCTGTTGCATCCGGTGACCGCGTGGAGACTGAACCTAACCTCGCTGAGGTTGCCACCGATACCACCATCAACCAGTTGGTAAGCTTTGTTACTTTATTTATTCATAGTTATTTCTTTTTTCTTTTGTCCTCGTGTCTTATTTTGCAACTGTCGTAGTAAAATTTCAAGGGCTCTGCTGGTGATAGTGATGACCACAAAATGTACATCAAAATGTAGAGGATCCTTTCTTCTACTTTATGACATCTCATTTATGGTTCTTCTATTTAATTTTGCTGTGAAATTAAGAATTTTTTTTAATTTTCTCCCTCCGGTTGTCTCTTATCAATAGGAACCATTCTCGCTATAATTGTTTCTGACTATTTAGAGCCGCTCTCACCACGCTTAGAACATTTTGAGGAAAAATAGCGCACCAACCACTAGTCGCTAAGCATTGGAACATGGGGGTGCTGCCTTAATGCATAACTTAGGGCGCCGGCACATCAAGGTTCACAAAACTAAGCCTACGTCCATAAGCTCATCATAATAATAATAATAATAATAAAATAGCTAACAAACCTAGTCTAGTCTAGTAAAAAAGAGGTACATAATAGAAATAAGATAGCATATACTGCTATAGTACAGAGAACATCAATTAAGCTACTAAAAAATTATAAATTAAAAAAAACATAAAACTCTTCACTCTTACATCATTCATTCACGTCGCAAAAGCCCAATTACTCAAACACTTTACAACATAAATGCGAAAAAAGAGGGAGAGCTAGTAGACAAAAATAATTAAACAAACTTACACAACTGAGATGTAATAAAATTTAATTTTTATACAAAAGGACAGCAAAAAGGCTGAGATGAGAAGCCTTTGCATAGAGCGTACCAGAATGGTCCTTGAGTTTGAATGTAATGACTTTGTATATACTGTATATAAAAAAAAAAATGTCTTTTATATAAATGAGTTTATACAATGAGATTTTTATTATGAGATAATCCGCGTGCGACGCTCACTAATTAGTTGTGCTTTCTTTATAATTGAATCAAATGACATGGCTCTTTCTTCTTTCGCGCTCTTTATGAATTACCAATCTAATTACAGTACGTAGCTATGTCGTGGCTCTTGCTCGAGGGTCCTCAGCAGTGAGGGGGGAGTTCGCCATCTTTTCAAAGTTGTTTTTATGTTGGGGACCGGGGAATGGGTAGGGGTGTGATGTTTTTTTAAAGCGGGGACGAAGTGTTTTTTTTACCTGTGTTTTTAATGCGGACGGTTTTTATTAGTTGAGAATGTTATACGGCGACTGAAGGGGGGAACCTTGGGGTGTGTAAATAAAATAGAAATATTGACTTTCGTTCTATTACTAAGCCAACTTAGTGGAGTTAGGGCTATAAAGCCCTCTCTTACACTCAACTAGGAAGACCCGGGACCGCCTGCTTTACATGCACCCCAAAGCATGTCCAGAAAATGTAGCAAGTGTAAGACTCAAACCAACAACCTTTAGGGTGAAACTCGGAGTCTGTACCACAACTCTACATGTCCTGACTAAATGTGTTGTAATGTATTGGTCTGCCCTTTCTAGACTATGCAATCGTCTTATCGACCAATTCAGTGCTTTGGGATGGGGTGTGTCGAGGGATACGGAATTTAACCCCAGGAAAATTATTTACAAAGGAACTTTTTTTTTTAAGGTTAATCCCATACAAACAGTTCAATGAATGTATCCGATTGACCTCTTCAGTCGCCTCACTAAGTTACGTAACAGGTGCTTGTGTCGAGTAACGACACGTCTCCGATCGAACTATTACAGTACCAATTCTAATTATTGATAAACGAGAAAGGGTGTTCGAGTAAACTTGGACCGGTTCTTTACTCGCCGGAGCAAGAGGAAAAGCAATGGCTGAGCTCAAGACGTTAGCGTCCGACCGGCTCGAGTACATGAAAAGGGTCTGGGGCGACCCCCTCCCGCTGCGCGCGCGGCACGAAGAGGGAAGTGGAAGAAGAAGACGTGTTCGAGTAAACTTGGACCGGCTCTTTACACCTGTAAGGTTTTTCTCTCTAAGTTGCCTCTTAAACCAGCATTGACTTGTATAGAGTCCTTCAGCATATGAAGAAGGATGCCATGGCACGACAACGACAATGATGGTCTAACCTGAGGACAGAATCCTTTTGCTTAACCCCTGCCCTATTTAGGATATTGTGGTCAGGAACCTGCCCGACAGCTTTCTAAAGCTGGATATGAAATATTATTATATCAGCAAATCCACCATTGTCAATAACATGATCAATTTTAAAACTATTTGGCACCCATTACCTACCCTACCTCCCTGTCGTATTCGCATGATACACAGACCTGATAGAAGCTAATTCAGCGTTAAATAAACTCTGAAACTACTAAACGAAAATCATCCGAGGAAAAGTCAGTAGCAGCAGTCAGTCAAACAGCAGTAACAAAAACCATCATCTGGAAATTTCCAGCATATTTTGGTTTGCTAATGAGGAAACGTTACGTACAGGAGAGCAGGGAGGTGGGAGGGTGAAATCACGATACAGGCAACTGAATTTTCATCCTGTCGGGAGATGATACGTTATATTTCCATAAAGCAAGCAAGGATACGGGGAACAGGTAAACATGACGGGAGAGAAGTCAGCGAGCAAACATGCCCCTGCAAAAAGATCCACGGAAATCAAAATGTAATATTAATTAAATGAAAGAGAGAAGATGGAAGCGCGCTTTCCCCGGCACACGTGAACGCGCTGCTACCCCCAACCCCGTCTGCTGATTCGAGTATGTCTGCCATGTTCACGCTACATATGTGTGTACATATACCCCTACGCCTTCTGAGGTCCCGCTTGGTTGCTACAATTAAAACAGACGGTGGGAGTATTTTTTTTCTCCCATTTTTTGCGATTGTAATTATCGGAGATGATGGTAGCTTTGCTGGTTTTGTTGAAATTGGTGTTGAAGATAAAATTGTTTTGGGTCTCTTTGAATATATAGCCTACCTAAGGTTGGTAGATTTTGTATTTTGGGTTAGTTGGCTAGGTATCTCATTAGGATTCAAGAGGAAATAGACGCGTTTAGAGTCTACGATACAATAAGAGCCGCTGTCGGGATGATTCATAAATTTATCGAAGAAAAAAATTATTGGTGCCAAAGTGATTCAAAAGGTTTATGATAATCTAATAAAAGTCTTTAGCACCATAGCTGCGCCTTTTCGTAGTATTGATTATGAGAAAGAGAGCTTTATCGACACACGTAAATAAGCTGCTATCCCCAAGCCAGTTTGCTGATCCATGTCTGCCATGTTCACGCTACATATGTGTGTGCACTGCATATACTCCTAAGCCCACTGAGGTCCTGCTTGGTTGCTACAAATAAAACACGCTGAGTGTAGGAATATTTTTTCCTCTGCCCCATTTTCTTTTCTTTCGTAATTATAGGAGGTGACACTGGTTGAATTGAAATGAATTGAAAATGACTTGATTTAAAAAAGCAACAAAAGGCGAACAATAAGACTATAAAGTCTTGTTTTCATGCTAACCCTAACTGGTTGGTCAAGTTTTGTTGACATTGTACTAATTGGAGATGCAGATAAAAATTAATTAACTAACACTGAAGTAATATTACCAATATATTTTATAATTTTACGACGTGATGCATTTGGATACGTATAAGGTTCATAAATTTAGTAGGTATTGAAGTTAGATTGGTATCCATATAGGATTGGAATTGATAAAAGATTATGTAAGATCAAGGTGCCATAGGGACTCAAAAGCTTGATGGAGATCTAATTACGAGTACATTGCTGAGCGTAATGAGTGTGACTGGTGACTAAGTCCCATCAATGTAGCTTTGTCGCAGATGACTTGTGCTAAACTGTATTTAGTTTGTATGAAGTCTTGTTCGGTTGCAAGGAGATCTTAAGTTGCAGATGTAATCTTGTGCAGCGAAGAAGTACTCATGAACCTGTGTATCCTTCCAACGTGCATCCTTTTTCTTTCTAGAAATCCAAGATACATCGGCTTAAAGAGGAAATACGAGAGAGTCCGCCTGCTCCAACTGGCACAGGTACCCTGAGGCATAGTCATAAAAAGAGCCGTCCTGCCCCACAACCGCCCACAGTTAACGGAAAGATTCCAACACCAGATCTCGAAATCAGAAATCCGTCAGAGCTCCTGGTAGGAGTTCCGGCAACACTCACGACACAGTGGAGGCATCGTCCGGAAGATCTAGTCTCAGGGAATATAACTTACGTGGCGAATGTAAGTGGAATAAATACTAGTATAATGATTTTAAATATATTGCTTGGTGCCAGTAAGGGTAACTAAGGATATCTTACTTAACTGCGAGACACCACACTTAGAAATACATCGGTATGAACTACTGGACGTTACCCTCATGCATTGGAGCATCAAGCCCTGTATTATTTACTGAGAAATTTCTAGGAATAGTGCGCACCGCTCTAACAAACTTTACATCCACACCCCTTACTTGACTTAAGGTGGCTCCATCGGCCGTGAGGACCTCTCGCCTGTCGCACCAAGCCCCTCCAAAGCGCGCGATTCTCCGCCAACTCCCTCCATGCGTCGAAATGGATACTGCAGGCTCTCAGATCCTCGGAGAGTTGGTCCGACTATCTCTTCCTAGGTCGCCCCTGTGGTCGGTTGCCTGCTGGTTGGGCTTGCCACACCCTAGCCGCGGCGCTGATCGGGGGCATCCTTGAAAGGTGACCGGTCCATTGGAGTCTTCGTGCTCTTAGTTACTCGGTGACCTCGGTGACACTCGGCGAGTTAAAGAGAGTTCGAAGCTATTCGTTTGTTCTTATTCGTTACTGCCCGTTCCCTATAATCCCTCCGAAGACTCGCCTGAGGATCCTCCTTTCAAAGACTTCCAACATCTGGCTGTCACTTCTTTTCACCACCCAGACTTCCCCACCGTAGAGTAAGACCGGCCTAATGAGCTTTTTGTAGTCTTTAATTAGTTGCTCTTGATATAAGATATAATATAAATGAACATTCATGAATATGAGCTCAGTTCTCGGCTGTTCTCTGTTGCGTTTTCTAGGCCGTATACTCCAAGTCCACTAAAGTGTATATTTTGACCTTCAAGTTCAAGTTCAAGTTCAGTGACAGTATTCATTATATCAGCGAACGCCTCATCGAAATTACCCTCTAAATTTGTTTTCTTTAATGCAAATCCTTATTCCACAGTATCTTGGCTCGACCGTTGTGAAAGAACTTCGGGGAACTGAATCGACCAAGAAATCGATTCAAAAACTGAAGAAGAGTACGAGCAAAGAGCTGACCAGCACACCCGATATTGTCCTGGCCATTTCCTATCGCGGCGTCAAGTTCCTTACGGCGGGTACCAGGGAGAGGGTGTGCGAGCACGAGATTCGCAATATCCACTGCGCCTGCCAGGATGCAGACGATCTCACCCATTTTGCATACATCACCAAAGATCACGTCAGCAGAAGTCACTATTGCCACGTTTTTTGCGTCGATACTATGGTAAGATTTTCAGTCATTTTTTATATCATCGATCCCGATTCTAATTCAGGTGCCACCACCACCACCACCACACAATTCAAGCTACGTGCCAACGAAGGCGACGAAGTGATCCGGACTGACTAATTCTCGTTAGTTCTCCACTTCACAATTCTGTCATCTCATAAATAGTTAATTGTGCCCTTTTGTACCTCTACTACCATAACTCAATCGCTCTTATTTCGAAAAGTTCACGATTTCTTTCCTTTCCTGCAGGACCAAGCGACGGAAGTGATCCTCACATTAGGACAGGCGTTCGAAGTGGCGTACCAAATAGCCCTCAGGGAACAATTTTCTTCCGGGAAAGGCAATGGGCACACGCGGTCACAGTCAGTAAATCAGATCGTTGTGCCCACCGCTGGCACGCATTCCAGATCTCTTTCCGTCAACGAAATGAAAGTGAATGGAGTGGAAGGCTCCGTGAATACGCCTGGCACGCCGTCGGGGAAGGCTCCGCTTGTGTTGAACGAGGATCTATAAAAGGATAGAAGTGAACTTTGACCTTCAGTGACCTCTAAGCTTGGGAATGACCTTGGATATGGTCTTCCAGCTGTGTAGTGTGGAGGACGGTGCTTTTTGTTTCCCGCCTTTCGAATCTGAGGTGGGTAATACTCTTTTATTTATTTTTCGGTTTGTCTGCTTAAGTAATTATACTCTTTTCCTTAATATAGCTTCTATGAGTGAGATTCTTCTATTCTATTGTTTTAGGGTTTCAATTATTTTCATTTTGGTTTCAAGTGGCTTCTGATTTCGATTGATTGGAAGAAATGTTGTGAGGAAGCCAATTTTTCAGAGTAGGTTGTGAGTGGAGGCATCAAAGAAACATGAGATTCCTCAGATAACAATTATTTTAAAATAGCAATGTGCAACAAAGGGAAAATGGTGGGAAAATATAAAATTTTAAATTGACTTACCTTTTCGTTCGCAAAGAGGGAAACCACTGTATTATATCTATTTGATTGAAACCAAATACTGAAAACGACATAATGACGTTACCTAGTGCCATAACTGTGGCCGATAGGTGTTAATGCCGGCTACAAAATGTGCATCAAAGCGTAGAGGAATATTTTTTCTAGTTTAAGACACACCATTTATGGCTCTACAGTCTACGGTCGATATTTCATGATAAATTTGCACCAACAAAATCTTGCATCTCACCCTTAGAAGCTACTGTATCTTTAATAAATTATGGTTTAAGGCTGTTAATGTCCTTGCCAGTAAATGTGATAAAATCTTGTGTTATGTGATTGTTGATATTCTGCGGACACTCAACTTATATATTATCGTTTTTTGCCTTTTGATACTTATCTTTTGGTTTCGGAAATTATGCACAAACGTTATGCTGTGCAATGTAAGGTCGGAGAGCGCTGTACTATTATTATATAATGTAAATTTGCGGATATAAATACTGTATGTGGCTTTTAAAGCCCCCTCCCAATGTTTTCCAATAGCCTGGAGGGGTTTAAGGGAAACCTTTCCACATTTTTGAAAAAACAACATGGAGCTGGAGCATATTTATTTCTCGTTCCAGGGCGCCCATATTGGTAAAAGTGTTCTCTGAAGACCTTTTTAAATAATAAAACTAATACTTTACGATAAAATGTATAAAGTGGACTCGAAAAAGAATTGTAAGTCCTATTTGAGTAGTGCGTCGTCCGCTTTTTCTCATCATATCATAATTAAATAAATTATGTACAATCCACAAGAAATTATAAAGTAAAATTGTCAAAATATCGTCAAAATCTGGTGGTTTTGTTATTGTCATTATGTTAGTGTCTTAGTGACAGTGTAGAAAGCGTTCTCTGAGGGATGGTCTCCAAGCAGTTTATTTTATCATTAGCAATCAAATTTTTTGTTTTTCCATACTATATTGACCTTGTAACGAGAAATGTATTAATTTGCTCTCACACCATGCTGTTTTTCAAAAAATTGGAAAGATTCCTATTAATGCTTATTTTCAAATCGCAAAGTCAGTCATCGTAAGTATTAATCGATCCTTTGTATTGTAGAATTGTAACTTGTTGGAAAACGTGTCGGAATGTGCTCATAATACGGTATGATCATTATAATAAAATACTGATATATTGCGGAAATTTTAGATTTCCCGTAAAAAAAAAATCTAGTAGTTGGTTAAATATTTAACATTTTTGGTATGCTTTCCTCCCGGTGATAAGATAAGTTTCTCTAGTATGGGATATCCAACGGTTTTTAATACTCCTGTAAATTGTAAGCTAGTGGTTCTTAACGGACTCTAGAACCAGCTAAAGTATGTAATCTGTAAGCTCGGTTGGTGCAAATGTACGCACACTAAATAAGTTTGAGACTAGATTAGGCTAACTGGATTAAGTGATTGGATAGATTATGCTTTTGTACCGTTTGCAATGAATAGGTAATGCAGCAGATTTAGTGCCAGCGTTGTTTTTTACGCCAATGTGTAATAACTAACGGAAACGCCCTTCTTGTTGATACTCTTAATATGAAGGAACATGTCGAGATGCCATCGCCATAGCTTACGGATATACTGTGAATGTTGTTGGAATCAACTTGTCAAAGTGAACAAACTGAACACAGTGAATCTTGTTGGAATAAACTTGTCAAAGTGAACGCAGTGAATGTTGTTGGAATCAACTTGTCAGAGTCAACAAATTGAACACAGTGAATGTTGTTGGAATCAAGTTGGAATCAACTTGTCAAAGTGAACAAACTGAACACTGTCAATCTTGTTGGAATAAACTTGTCAGAGTGAACAAATTGAACACTGTCAATCTTTTTAAAATCACCTTGTCAAAGTGAACAAACTGAATACAGTGAATCTTGTTGGAATCAACTTGTTAAAGTGAACAAACTGAACACAGTGTATCCTGCTGCTGCTGTGTTCGACTTACAGCAACATGTCAAAGTGAATAATCTGAACACTGTGCATCCTCCTGCTGGTATGAGATGTGGTTATGGCTGTATCTGTATCAGTATCTCTCAACGAGGAAATACTTGCGGGTCTGAGAGAAGTTCGCAAGATTGTGAGGTGGTTGTTAAGGGGCTGCGCTACGGGGACGATTGGATGGGAATGATACCATAGCGAAGCGAAAACAAGACTTAATCCAGGTGTTGGCACAGCTACCTGAGCTAAGTAAAGTTGTAACCAAAGAGACACAATGTAAAACCTCAGGCTACAAAAAAGAAACGGGGTGACAATAGGCTAATAAACTGCATTAAGGTCTAACAGACCCGATCGGTTACGACCTAAAAAGAAAACATGTCAAGAGAGCAGTGTTAACCTATCGCTATGGTCATTTGGCTCAACAACTCTGTTCAAATAGATATTGTAAAATGTATTGTTAGTGTGATGGGAGTTGGCAAGAAATATAGGGCGGTTGCTGAGTAGTTACACTATAGGGTAAATTATATCCGCACTATTATAGGACTTATCCCAATTAAAATCCCTTGAAACTTGTTAAAAACAGATTTGGCACTGTTGCATAACCCTAAAATTGTAGGGGAACTGAATTGTAATCTAACCATGAGATGAAAACAAACTATATGCCATTTTTATCGTTAAAAAGTTACCATCAATGTGTGCATAGGTGTAATATCAGATAGAAATATAATAGTATATGAACAGTTCGAAATAGATATCTAGGTTATTTCAGCTTGTAGTAAATTAGGCTTCCTTTCTATTATTATAATAAAAAATGAATATACTCAGTGACACCCTTGCAATGCATCGAAAGCCTATTGTTAGAATACGGGATCCAGAAGCATGTGAACTGCATCAGAACTGATGCATTTCTAATCTGCATTAAACATTTTCATCGACCAGTTTATGGCAGGCGGTAGCGGGAGCGGGTCTGGCTTAGAATAAACTTGTCATTCCGTGTTTACGTAGGGCAAAGTGTTTCCTTCTTATAAACCTTGTGAAACTTATCTTGAAAAGAGACTACGTTCTATGTAAATAAATAAAATGTTTTTCTTATGTTTATTGTCCGCCAGACCCTCTCCAGCAACCACCTGCTATAAACGTGCCCTTAGCTGGTTTCACCTGAAATTCTCGTAGTCGCGATTTGCGGACGTCTTTTATCATTGTAGGAATGGGGCATGGTGAATGCTTGGTGCAAACCCACTGTCTCCTTCAGAAGATTTCTATGATCTTGTCTAGGAGAAAACCGTGCACTTTCGTGCGGTCGGCTTCACTCCAGCTTGACAAGAAATCTTCTGCTAGCCCTATGACTACATTGGAAAAGACGTCGGCCAATTGGGACTGCGAGAATCGTGTGTACCGGGCCTAATACTTAGTAGGGGCACGGTAGGCCACAAGGCTTTGTATAAGAAACGTACCCCCAAGCCCCAAGATAAAAAAAAAATCACCCTGTCAAGTCTTCAATTGCCCGGGTGGTAAAATTAGAGAAAGTGAAATATGAGAAGCTGTACGAATCATGTTCCCATGCATTTTTTTCCCATAACTAACTCCATCTAATAATCTCTGACACCGTCATCTTATAATGTGGCTTTGGTGCGTTGCAAGGGTGTCTTTGACTGTTAGTACTCTAAATTTCCCGAATTGTGCTGCTCAGTGACAAAAAATGTAGTTTTAATGCAAAGCGTTCCCGTATCGTATCATGACACCAAAACTGATGGTAGAGTGTTTTTTTTTTATATAGGTTCCTAAAAAGGGCGACTTCGACCTGCAGCCACCAGTTTTACTCTGTTGCCAAGCATTGGCAAGCCATCGGAACTGATAGTTGGTTCAATTTATAACTAAATATGGCCGGAGTCGTCCAAATAATAAAATGAGCGTTGTAGAGAAGTGAAGATGCACATTGTATTATACTAACATTTTCTTATTATTTCTGGTTTATACCATTTTTTTCCCACTTTACCATACAATTGTGAGTACCCCTCACAAGAGCGTATCCGGGGTACATGACTGTTGAGGCACCTGCCTGTGGGCACCGTATTTTAATGTGTAATTGTTGGGGCATTTATCTGTAAGACTGTATCTGTCTCAGAATGCCCTGTAGCTGTTAAGGCGGGGATTCCATCAACGTCAATAGTGATAGTAAATGTTTTTTGACGTGGTAGCAGACATTTTTAGACAGTCTAAAAATGTCTGCTACCAGTCAAAAACATTTACTATCACTATTGACGTTGGTGGAATCCCCGCCTCATGAATGGTTTTCTACGGTCTGTAGCAGAAGAGTGCTGAATAGCCTCGCCTGGCTACGTCGCCTGAATCGGATTTGTCCTGCCCCAAAATAATATTTGGATACCGGCTTGTCTTTTTTTTGTTAAGGTTAATCGCATACAAACAATTAAATGAAGGTATCCGACCGACCTCTTCAGTCGCCTCACCAAGTAACCTAATAGGTACTTGTGTCGAGTTACGACGTGTCTCCGTTCGCATGTTGTGTAGAGACTCCCACAAGTACAAGCAATCTTACCGATTAATATACAATGCTGCAGCATCACATCTTTACAGCCCTTTGAATTTGGGGTAAAGCTGTTTTTCTCTTCATTTTTATATCATTATTATGTAGGCTACAAGCCTATATAGTTGAAGGTATATGGTTCTCAATAAATTAATTCACTGTACTTTTACTGTATTTTTTGTAGCATAGAAAATTAATGTAATTGGTAAATCATTCAACATTGGGACACTACCTTAAGAGGTAAGTCATCATCATACCACCGCTAAGTGATATCAATCAAATTAAACAGTTTTGCCTCACTTTCATAAACAGCATAACAATAGGGGTATTCACTATCCGGTATTTAGCATGCTAAACCGTGTTAAATATGATAAATCGAGAATCCCATTCTCGATCGTAAATTATGACTATGGAACGTTATTTAGCACGGGTCGGAAATTTAAAGAACCCTGGGGTGCCCTAAATCCATCGTAAATGTAAATTTAAACGTAAATTTGTTTAAACAGCTTAATAATAATAAGGACTTTTTATTGTTTCTATTACTAAGCCAACCTAGCGGAGTTAGGGCTATAAAGCCCTCTCTTACACTCAACTAGGAAGGGCTTTACATGCCCTCCGAAGCATGGCCAGAAAATGTAGCATGTGTGGAACTCGAACCAACAACCTTTCGGGTGAAAGTCAGAGCCCGTACCACTACGCTACCTACATGTCTTGACCTTACCTTAGCGGCCGCGGTCATTTTAATTGTTTATCAGCGGATATTTAGAGTGTGAGCGGTTAATTTTTAGTTATTCATTATTATTTATTGCTTTCCAATTTATACGTAGTATAAGGAAAGCTTTGTGATGGTCGAAATTTTCGATTCCGAGATTTCAACGGATTTACACGTTTTGAGGTCCCAGGAACCCAAAAAAGTGGTTTTTACAAAATGTCTGTCTGTCGGTCGGTCTGTCTGTTCGTCGATTTCCGGGCAAACTACTCAGTGGATTTGAGTGAAATTTGGCATGTAGGTTCACAAAAATCCTACCTCGGGACCATTTTTTTTTTTGGGCTAACTCAATTTGGGGGGGGGTTTTATTTTCAAAAAACTCCAAAAAAACGTCTAAAAAAATTATTACTCAAAAACGGCTCCAACGATTTATTTTAAATTCTCGTAGATTGTAGTCGTTATTAATGTTGACAAAATGCGGGGGGTCGCTTGCCCCTTGATAGTTTGCTTCTGGGGGTAAAAAAATAAAAATAACTAAATTTTAATGAAAAAATGACTAAAAAATGCGAAACCTTACTATCGATGATTTCTACCTTCAAGCATGTTTTAGGTGTTAAATTGAGTAACGAAACCGGATAGGTTGCTTTCCCAAAAAAATATTTGGTTTTGCCCTAAAAATTATTTTTTGAAAAAAATGATAGAAAATTCGCGCTCAAATGCATTGCATGCCCTGCCATTATTGCTGTGTGGTAATTAATGTGTTTGTTTGACCTATCGAGAATTTACCTCACTTCCAGTGACGTCAGGTGGACAACCCCCCCCCCCCCCCCCCCCCGAGATATCGGAAATTTAACCATAGGAAAAATATTTGCCACAAAATTACTAATTTTCTCTATCTAATAATTTTGATAAATTGGAAAGCATGTTCGAGTGAACTCGGACCGGTTCTTTTATTTATATTTATTTACAATTTATATACTTTTAATTAATACTTTTGTTGATTTTAAATTTTATAAGTACTATTAGGTATACTGTATAAAGGTTTTAAAATTTTAAATTTTAAACATTTAGCATGCTGAATCATATAATGAATACCCTTAATTTATGTGGTATATGTATTGTATTACATAAATTATACTGCCGATACTACCTATTGTACATCTGTATACCGTTGTACTTGTGACATTCAAATGTTTTGTACCCTTAATGCAATTTATAACATAGTCTAATAATATTATGTAAGACGCTTTATGTGTACTTTTTACAAAATGATTATGTGTAAATATCGCAAAGGTGATACCAAAAATTTATTTATTAATTTTAAATGGCATTTAAGCTATTTTAAACCCTTCTTCAATGGCTTAATTTTATTTTTATTTTATACGAAAAACCATTTTATTTTAATTTCTAACTCAAATTATAAGTTTTAATTTTTCATCCTTCTCCCGTCCCTTAATCCAAATGTAGTCTGATATTTGTTATTTTTCTAGCTCATGCGAATGACAGAACTTTTCTTTACCCATGTTTAACTTAAGTAACAGCGATCAGTTTTTAGGTCAAACAGCGAAATTTTCTTCTTTTTTTCATTTCAAATAGTATAACTTTTCGATAATAGGCCTAATTTCAGGGATATGTAAACTTGTGACGAATCAATCGCTATATTTATTTTTAAAAATAGCAGTATGACTTCATGAGTTTTTATCATTTTAGTTATACTTATTCCATATGTCTGACATGCTACATAAGTCTTATTTAAGCAGAACACTAAAATCTAGTAATGTTTTCCATATTTTAAGATACATAGGCTGAAGATTCGATATTGTCTAAAATTTACAAATGTATATTTCTTTTGGGCTGAAACCAGCGAGCATCCATTTATAATGTTTAACATACTGGAGAATTAATACAGTTTTTTCGAAATTCCTGAGCCCGAATTGCAATAGCAAGTATACGATAATAGGTGATTACTGATTAGGCTTACGATCGTGATGGCATTGAAAATTTTGATTATAACTGCTTTCATGGCCGTGTCTCCCCCGAAATAATAATTATAATAATTCGTGTATTTCTCAACATTATTGGCATAACAACATATCGCTCATGCACGAGAAAAGTGACACATTTCTAAATATTGACCTTTGAGATAATTCAAATTTTAGTTCTGACCATTTCTTAGTTTATACTTGTAGTACTATCGAGGCACTTAATACTTTTGAGATGTGACAGTTTACTTGAAAGAGAAGTGTAATTACCACGTCAACGCCTGGAGCACATTCCGAATTATGTCAGTATTGCCAAACCCGAAGTAGTCAAACTTGACTATGGATCCGTGACAAAACGCAATATTATGGAAACAAATTAAAGTAGATATGTGACACTACATTCATAAAATTCTAAAATTCGCTATATTGTCCTCGACATTTTTGAATAAATAACTCAATTTTGCAATTTTTTTGAAATGTGTCACTTTTCTCGTGCATGAGCGATATATTGTAGGCCCCCTTAACCTAATGGTGTGCGGGGTACCTACCAAATAAAAGGGCTTTACACAAATTTAAATGTAATTAAATATTTTAGAGATACAATTTATCATTTTGGGTAAACTTGTCTTGTTTGAAGAATTGGAATAAATTTATTTGAATTTGAACACTGGATAGAATGGACTTTCATTAATAAAATACGTAAAAAAGTTTTGTGACCCCCCTTGTCTTGTCAAAGTTTACCAACTGGCCTATTCCTGACTTTATACCCGTATAATGTTATACATACTATTCTGGCCGATGGTGGTTGTTACAGCCCTTAGAAAGAATGCAATATAGAATAAAATTTAAACGCTACTTGTCACCCCGCCCAAATGCTTTATTACAAGTTTCACTGATTCATTTATAGGGTGCGTTCGAATTTGATGCGATAAAACGTCGACACTAGAGTTCTATACAAGAGAGATGGGACATTCCGTCCGGCAATAAATATTTTTTAAATTCTGGTTTTCTTCTACCAGTCTGAGATTCGTCCATTTGACGCGACTTCTTTTGACCAATCAGATTGCAGCCAGGAAACCATAAAAAATGAATTCAATGCTTGGCTTATGTATCACAAAGTTTACTTACACACGATAAGCAACTTCCACCTTTGAGGCAATTAACAAGAAATTTCGAACCTGGCGGCCTTGCGCAACGGAAAAAAATTATCCCGGTCTACTTCAAGGCTTTTATTATAATCCAGTAATATAATTTTAATTTTATCAGTGAAACTGGAAACTAAAGTTTTAATAATTATTTTAAGAAATTGTGGAGAATTAACCTACTTGTCTGTGGTCATTCCTAAACTACCTATTAAATGTTGTTTACGTTGCTATAAATTTATATCTAACGTCTTTTTCATTTTTATTTAGCCTAATTAGAAAGTGTATCAATGTGTGCATGTTTACTACTACATTTGGGATATACATGAGCCGGTCGCAGCAACATTAAACTTGCTCATTAAGTCGAGTCATGGGGCACCTATAGACAGATAAAGGCAAACTGATTTTGGCGGTCCCTGGGCAACCTCGTTGTCCGGTCCCCCCCCCCCCCCCCCGAGTTTTAAACTAACTACTAGCAAAAACCAAGTAAGATAATAACACCGACCGGCGCAAATACTCGAAAGAGTCCAAAAAAATTAGCGTGCGTGTATTTTTTTTAAATTTATTTATAATGTTCACCCCGAAAAGTTTGCAAATGCACAATAGATTTACCCGTAATGCCTTCCCAAGTCCCGCCTCTCCATGTAAATTTCCTATGCTGCATTTTCAAGTCAGATAGACCTACTTTGCATGTGATTGTATACACAAAAGTTATGGGGGTTCCATTCCAAATTTAATGCATTAAAGTCACAAGTGGACATTCCTTATTTATTTTGCTAAAATTGTCGATCTGTTGCACTTTTTACGAATTGACAGCTCCAATGTCAAAAGTAAAATTATTAAAAATTTCTGAATGTTAGTTAATTGTCTTCAACTACTGTAGCACCGTTAGTGGAACGGTTTTAGGGTCATCATAGAACAAAATCAAAGCAATATTTATTGCTATAAATATTATTAGTGCGTTTCTTGAATTTGAGAAATTTATAAAATTTTCTTATTACTATACTGTATTATAAAATGTCTAGAAAGAGTAAGAAAGGTGGAAAAGAACTAAGTAGTTTGAAGTTTTCAAATTGATATGAACACTTCCAAAAACGCGGCTGAGAAAGGCCTATTTTCGCTAAAAATCGGCAAATTTGGGCGCACCTCCTCACGTTTCCTCCCCCCAAAGTCGAACCCTTTGCCCTATCACAACAAATATAGCATGGCCTGAAAGAGGAAGAATAGACAAAGACATTTTTTCTTTTTATAAGAGCCAGACCCGTGTGGGTAAACGCGCTTTCTGGTTTGTAGTTAGTTTGCCGGTGTTGTTGTCTGTATTGTGTGTATATGGTATGAGTTGGTGGTGTGTGGCAAACTGCGATCAGGAGGGCGAAGACACGGGTATACTTTAAATTGAGATATGCCTTCTACATCCGCCCAAAAATGAGCGTCATCCATGAGTACAGAAATCAGGATGGCGCGTAACATGATGGCACGTAACCAAGATTTTTCTCCCTACGTCGATAAAGAAATTTCACTTCAATACATTAGAGCTGCTTTTCAATTTTACGCTATATTCTTCGAGTCTCACTGGAATCCGTTTTTTCTTGATACTCTATTTACCGGTACTCACAAATTATAGAGTAATAGGTCGAAATGTAGGGAGACAGTTCTTCAGGACATGTCGACTCCGACTTTCACCCCAAAAGTTGTTGGTTCAAGCCCTACACTGGCAACATTTTTTGGCCATACTTCGTAGGGTATGTAAAGAAGTTGCGCGATCACGGGCTTTCCTAGTTGAGTGTAAGAGACAGAAGAAAAGGTCAGTATTTATTTATTACTTATATCGTATGCAGGCCCGTAACCAGGGTTCTATTTCGGGGGAGGGGGCTGCAATCCTATGTAGTGAAATATCACACGTCTGGAAAGTTCAATTCTGTCTAGTGTAAAGTCAAAAAATTCCATGGAGGGGGTTGCAGCAGGGGCGGCGCTACGGGGGTGCCTGGCCCCCCAACAGTTTCTCCGGCCCCCAGGGCCCCCCACTCTTGAGATATTTGACATTTTATTAAATAAAAAATTATTGTAATTAAAAAAAGTCCGACACAACTGGTATAAAATAAATAAATAAATAACCGTGTATTTTTCCTAAAACAATTTTTAACCAAATGCAAAATACAGTTTAAGTGCCCCCTCATGCCAGCGGCGTGCGAGGGTAGCACTCAATACCTAAATATACCTAATTCATTAATGTAATTTGTGGAGTTCGTCCCTGGTCCATAGTCTTATAATTGTCCTGTATGTTGGTGTTCTTGTGTTACTGTCAGTGTTGTCTAAGGGGGGATACTTGTATTTGTTCATGTGCAAGTCCTTGGTAACAAGTTACTTACTTCCATTATGGTATGGCTACTCCCCATTGGCGTAGATAGGGCACCCGTAGCATCCCCCCAGGATTTCTGGTGACAAATACATTATGGGGGCGAACGGCATAGTATCCACAATATCGAAAGGGAAATTAATTATTGGTAAACCTATTTCACATGAAAGACATCATGAAACGTATTGGCTACTAATTACTTTCACAGAAATAAATTACTCAAAATGGTTAAAACCCCAATACTTCTGACCTATTTTTTCGAGCTTTTTCTCCGGGGGGGGGGGGGGCAGGCCCCCCTGAGTAGCAGGTTCATTCGTCGGTAAAATCTCAACTGTACTTGCAAAATCCGTAAATCCTCACTAATTTAGGCCTGTTTCTCAATTTTTTTCCCCGGATCCCCCCCCCCCTCCCAGAATATATAACTTGCGCAAAACCTCACTAATTTCAGCCCATTTACCACTTTTTTTTTCTCTTGTTAAATATTCAATGGTATTTCATTCACATTAAAAAAAGAAAATTTAAGTAGGCCTAATAATAAAGTCATAAAATTTGCTGGGCAGACTTCAGCAGTGAATGAGTAATGAATCAAGGTCTTGGGGTCCTAAAGCCCCCCCCCCCCCAGTAATTTTGGGAATTTACGCCAATGCTACTCCCAATGAAAAGCGTTTTATTTGTTCATTGACCCCCCCAGATAGAAGTCATGCCCCCCCCCTGGCCCCCCACCTGAATATTTCCAGCGCCGCCACTGGGTTGCAGCCTCCACGGGCCGGGGCCACACCCATCCCCTGATTACGGGCCTGATCGTATGGTATTTCTTCTCATTGATTGTTTTTTTCTTTCCTGTGAAATATCTTTGTACTCATCTTTATAAGCCTGCGCCCTTCAATACGTTCTATTCGTTTCACTGCCAGAAGAGCTGTAAATATACATGAGACAGAAAAAAGAACAGCCCAGAAAAGACTAGGCTACAAGCAATATCGAAACTCTTTGTCGCGCGATATTGCAACTTCAATCTTCTAGCCCTTGAGCGCCTCGCTCTCTCTCATTACTTCTTCATCTTCTCAACAACACTTATGACAAGCAATTTCGTAAACTTATTATTGTGTAATAGCGTGGCAGCAGAGCGTGCAGCAGGGGTGCCAATCTATTGCCACGAACCCCTCGAACCACTTGGCTACTGTTTTGGCGCGAGGGCTGCAGCGATTGTTCTTAGCCGGAAACTTAATCGATGCTTCAGTTGCACACTGTTTTGAAACAAATGCAAGTAGGAGTGTGCATGAATTGCCTCTTGATTCTTTTGGGTTTGTCTTTTGTTGAGGCCACCTGCTTGTTTTTGTCTCGGAAATTTTGAAGATGTGACGTCTGTTCAGGGACGGATCCAGCCCATTTGGGGGAGGGGGTGGTAATAATAATGCCCTGAAATAATTTTTATGGACCTAGGCCTAATTATAGTTGCCCATAGGTCCCTTGTCCAATGCCAACGACCCCATGGATTTCGGACATTATTTGTATTGTTTCCGTATGAATTGTTGGCCATTGGCAAACTGGTATATGTCCTCGATGTCAACCTATACCGGCTGCAAGCTATGATGGACAAGCTGAGACAAGCTTACCATTGACGCAATGATACAGGCGAAACATGACCAAGCACACATACAATGTCCTCCTTATTAGACCCCTGCATCCTACCTCAATTGCAGGTTCACTGCGCCTTATAAAGTCACGCCCTAATCGTTTTTATCTAGACACACATCATATCAAAATCGCCATTCAAAAAATAATATAGATGTTTAATAACAGGCACGTGTGTACAATGTTTCACTGTTAATTCTCCAATAGTCACATGTAGCCTATATAGGGATCATCACATAGTCACATGTATATAGAGGGTGATGCAGCCACGTGGCCTATTGTCGTCATTGTTCTTTTAACGCGGCCCCATCATATCTCATAAGGCAGTGTCAATGTTTTCATATTTACCCCCCCCCCCCCTCCCACACATTCAATAGAAATATCTTCTCTATTGCTTCGATGCATCATATTATGCGCAAATTGGAGTACCCCTTCTTCTTTGTAACATTGTAATATTTTGAACACATTATAAAGAAAAACGAAAGAATGTTACGGAGGACCAGGGACATATCCAAAGCCGTAGCCAAAATTTTTTTTCGGGAGGAGTCCATCTCAGATGGACCATCTGACGTCACCTGAGGTAAGGAAACCTCAAATCTCAATATATCTAAAACTCCATTATATGTAGTGTACACTGCAAATATTTCGGGAGGGCTCCGGACCCCCTGGACCCCCCCCCCTGGCTACGGCCTTCGACGTATCCAGCCCATTTTTAGATAGGGTAGTTGTTGGTCAAAATAGAACAAGTATAATATGTATAGTATCGTGTAAGTACCGATTAAATTGCAATAAATTAACTTACAATGGATTTAATAAATTTGGGGGGGGGGCAGATACCCCTCTTGCCCCCTGTATCCGTCCATACTTACTACTTCCTAAACGTTGATCCAAAGTACATTGCGGCCTGGATGGCCATGGTACCCCCACCACGCCCATTAGGGGAATTCATCTACGTAGACCTACCTACTAAGACGACGAGTCGACGACCAATGTTCGACTTCTGGAAAATTTCTAAACAACTTTTCATTTCATGATCCCCTGAGCATAAAACCACCCCCTATCACAATTTTATGTAATGTATGTATAGTATGTATTGTATACACAGTATGTACTGTATGTCTGTATGGCGATTTTAGGAAACACTCTAACTTCCGTAGATATTATCTGATTTTGATGAAACACAAAAATGTGACATTCAAATATATTGATTGAGTTCGTTAACCAGCGTGATGCGTCATTTTGTTTCAAGATGGCGGCCGATCAAAAACTTAAAAAATTCATAACTTAATTTACATTGGTTGTGGAAGGAAAAGGATAGCAATGATAGCATATGACTAAAAGCCCGTAGTTTTTATTTACAATATAGGTAATTAACGCTTTTTACGACAAATCAACGATTTAATAAATTTAATAATCCCCAATAGTCTCCTTTGTAACTTTGTAATATTTTGAACACATTGTCGTAAGAGTTAACTTAGTTAAATATCACATGAAAACATAAAAATATCGTCACGACCGGTTTCGACAGATTGTCATTCTCAAGTGAGCAGATAAAACTTAAAATAAAAACAAGTAAGTGCAAGTTATAAACATTAAGTCATGTTATAAATATAAATAAAAATACATTACATATACGATCCTGCTGCCAAGTCCAACAAAGGAGAATTGCTGATAAACGTTATATCATTTAATAGGGGTTTATTCCTATTAACAGCTTCTTTTATTTCATTGGTTTCCAGATTATCCAGCAATTTTCCTTTGTTGGCTATGTGTAATATTTTAAAATTCTTAAAGGTACACGAATTGAGAATGACAATCGGTCGAAACCGGTCGTGACGATATTTTTATGTTTTTATGTGATATTTTACTGAGTTAACTTTTACTACAATATAATCCCCAATATTTCTCTTTGGCCCCGGACACTATTTGCTACCCCCTCTGACCTCTTCCAGCTTGGGAAATTTCTGAATTTCAACCATATAGCCTCATCGTATTTGCGGCAGCTTACTCACTTAACAGAGCTCATTACTATAAAGTCGATGCTATATGGTACTTGAATACGTCGGATGTAAATCAGGGAGTAAACTGTGAGCGATGACGCAAGACACGGGGCGAAAGGGAGGGGGGGGGGGGGCGGAGGGTGGCGCCCACCCCTGTAACCGATACCCTCTTTATGTGATTTTAACTAGCCCTACTCATTATTCCTATTGTCAGCCACTTCATGCTTCGCGACGCTTCACACACAACAAAAACTGCATTCGCTCCGGAAGGAAGCTGACTCAGATGTGCTGGGAGAGCGCAGCACCTGCTGTGAAGGAAAATATAGCCGAAAAATGGATACTACTACTACTTGTGCTGGCCATAAGGGCTAGGTGGACGAGTCTCCCTTCGCCCTTGCTCAAAGGCCATAAGGGCGCCCTTCATAGGACAGACGTTTAAAAAAAAAACAAAAAACGGGAGAACAGAAAACTTAGTGAAAGTAGGTGGGAGCGGACCTTTCAAAATAAATATAATTATAAATACAATAACTTGGAGGAAAACTTATACAACCATTATGTTTTGGTGCACTCTCCTCCGCCCCCTATATATGGTAGGTACCCAACACGCGACACTGCTTCACTCAGGTCCAAGGCCGTAGCCAATGAAATGAAATGGCTTGATACTAGATAGAATCGGATTTTGAGAGGAAATATAATAACCGCTATGTAATATCCAATGAAATTTCTAACCCCCCCCCCCCCTGGCTACGGCCTTGCTTAGGTCCTTGGGTCCCATAGGCTTACGTTTGTTACCCTGGCCTGTGGCCACCGGCTGTAAGATATTCTGATCTTGATCTTAATCTTCAGCTCTTTCGAGGTAACTGAGGACTTCATAGTGCCATTAGAAAGCTAACCAAAATTAGAGAATCAAGAAAAATCTGGACTTTGTGGGATTCGAACCCACGAAGCTCTTCGACAAGTTTCGTTCTATTGCATGTTAGCACAGCTACAAAACTACGATTATTTAAGCGAACAGGTCAAGTCATGTCGATTGAGTCATGTCAGTATACTGGATGGATGGGCTTGTGCCTTTGCAAGGCATGGATCGTGCAAGTTTAGATTTACTTGTTTCTCTAATTTTTGTTATAACGAGGAGCTTTCCTCTTCCTCCCAGTGGTGGCGCTACGGGGGTACCCGGGGGGGGGGGGCAGTTTCTCTGCCCGCCCTCCCCTGAGCTCCCCCACTTATGAGATATTTTACATGTTATTTCTAGCAGAATTTTAGTAATTCAAAAACGTCAGAATTAAAACTGGTTACATTTTACTTAATTTAATTATTAATTGAAATAATTAATTACTTCCAATGAAAAATGTTTTGTTTTTTCATTGCCCCCCCCCCCCCCCCAGATAGAAGTCATGCCCCCATGGCCCCCCGACTTAAAATTTCTATCTAGCGCCGCCACTGCTTCCTCCAAAGGTAATTTAATGACTTATTATACAATATACTGTATATACCTATACCTTATAATAATAACAACTGAAAATTTTGAAACCTATTACTTCTAGCATTATAATAAACTTACTATAGTTCGACTTCGACGGCAAGGTGGTAACGTGCTTGTACTTGTATACTCGAAGCACTCGAAAGAGTTAGCTTTTATGACAAAATAATAAATACGGGTATATCAAATGAACTTATTAGGATTATGGGTAATTTTAAACACCCCCCCCCCCCCCCAATCCTAGATGATTCGCTTCTGCCTGCAATATAACCTACAGTATCTCGCAATTTGACGCCCCAATCACTCTCACATCAAGATTTAGGACAGATTACAAGTTCTATCAATTCTTGTAAATCTAGGTTGAGAGCGGAGGGGGGGGGGCGGCTATAAAAATTGTGCATAAGTCTAATATGGGCGCGAGCGATTTTAACTTTGTAATGGGAAATTTCTCAGCTAACTCACGTGGAAGATTGGATTAATGAAGTTTGGGGAGATGACGTCATTATATAGGCAGAAATCTCACAGATATGCTGACATTTTGAAAGATTGGGAACAGCCCACTTTTAAATGCTGTTGTAGCCTACTTTATTATTATTACAAGTGTCTCCGCCACAGGGGCCCTACGGGCCCCACATGGCTCCTACACCTGCGCCTGCCTTTGGCCTCGCGGTCACTGCTCATGGGCACTGATCATGGTGGGTATCGTCATGGGTGTCAAATGAATCCTCGCGTCGAGAGCTTTCCAATGCGCTATCACACACGATTGTAGCATGAATGGTACGGGAGTTTTGAGTTAAAGAAGGAAGAAGAATTAAAAAGGCGTGTTTGGGGGGGGGGGGGAGACGGTTATTGGCTATAGTTGCCACTTTTTACTAAGAAATTACATGGGGGTGAAGATGGAACGCAGTGAAAGTTTACTTAATTACGGAGGAGAACCGTCGGAAACTCGGACTAAACGCAGCTCGGGCCTTCGGG
Organism: Psococerastis gibbosa; assembly: GCA_963971405.1. Classification (NCBI taxonomy): domain Eukaryota; kingdom Metazoa; phylum Arthropoda; class Insecta; order Psocodea; family Psocidae; genus Psococerastis; species Psococerastis gibbosa. The sequence continues at coordinate 5,060,906 of OZ020489.1, forward strand.
CCTCGCCGTCACTGCTTCTGTAAATTATGTATTGTGGTGGGTGTCATGGATGTCAAATCAATCGTCGAGTAGAGAGCTGTCCAATGAGGCGTCACACATCATGCTATGCTTGGCTGTGGAATTGTTTTTCATCTGTTTTTCGGTCTTATTACACCTAATTGGATATTAATTAATTTTACACTCATAAAACCAACACAGGTTGCTATAAAATTCTTAGCAATGCCAATGATAGTATGCCAAGCTTTCAAAATCAGTATACTGGGATGAAATGGTTGAAAAAATAATAATACCGTATGTAAAAAATATGGAAAATAGGTCATTTGCTGCATTGAAGCAGCACTAAGAATAGATATTGTAAATGGGCTGATTTGGCTATGAAATAAAATATTATGACACATAAATCTACATAACCACGGGTAAATAAAAATTGAAATGAAATGGATATTTCCTTTAACTTTTGTGTTTGGACTGAATTTTAAGGGGTTAGGGGGTGTGCTACTCGGAACAGTTTTTGATAGCAATTCTCGGTATTTAAATTGGTATAAAAAATTGGTTGTCTCTAAGTCGGTTGTAAAGGCGGTTTACGGACGATAGTTTAACGTGACAACGCCTAAATTAACTTAAATTTAATTAACTAATTAACTTAAATAATATATGGCTGGAAAGAGAAAGAAACGTGGAAAAGCCCGTAAAAGCCTTTAAGTAATTTTAATTTTTTATATATAGGTAGACAATAACGCGGCCGAAACAGGCCTTTTTTGAGGAAAATCGTGCGCACCCCCTGGCGATTCACACCCTCAAAACCAAAACACTTGCTTGATTACCAAAAAGCATATCACGGCATGAAAGAGGAAGAATGGACAAAGACATGGGTATAATTTAAATTATTAAGATAGGTCTTCCACATCAAAAAATTGCTTTAAACCCGCCTACGGGCCCCACATGAATCCTACACTTGCGCCTGCCGCGGGCGGCAGCTCGGCCTTCGGCCTCGCGGTCACTGCTCATGGGCACTGATCATGGTGGGTATCGTCATGGGTGTCAAATGAATCCTCGCGTTGAGAGCTTTCCAATGAGGTATCACACACGATTGTAACATGAATGGTACGGGAGATTTGAGTTAAAGAAGGAAGAAGAATTGAAAAAGGCGTGTTTGGGGGGGGGGGAGGACGGTTATTGGATATAGTTGCCACTTTTTACTAAGAAATTACATGGGGGTGAAGTTGGAACGCAGTGAAAGTTTACTTAAACACTAAGGAGAACCGTAGGAAACTCGGACCAAACGCAGCTCGGCCCTTCGAGCCTTGCCGTCACTGCTTCTGTAAATTAAGTATTCTGGTGGGTGTCATGGATGTCAAACAGTAGAAAGCTGTCCAATGAGGCATCACACATCATGCTAACATGAATGGAACGATAGTTAAGAATTAAAGAAGGAAGAGGAATGGAAAAAAGGCGAGTTTGTGAGGGGGAGGAGGGTGGATGTTGGAAAAAGTTTTAAATACTCGTTTCAAACCCTCATTTCAATTGCTTTTATGGACATGTAAGCCATTCATGTCCATTACAAATTTTAGGCTGTAGAATTATTTTTCTTCTGTTTTTCGGTCTTATTACACCTAATTGGATATTAATTAATTTTACACTCATGAAACCAATACAGGTTGCTATAAAATTCTTAGCAATGCCAATGATAGTATGCCAAGCTTTCAAAATCAGTATACTGGGATGAAATGGTTGAAAAAATAATAATACCGTATGTAAAAAATATGGAAAATAGGTCATTTGCTGCATTGAAGCAGCACTAAGAATAGATATTGTAAATGGGCTGATTTGATTTTTTAGATACCCAACGCTATGAAATAAAATATTATGACACATAAATCTACATAACCACGGGTAAATAAAAATTGAAATGAAATGGATATTTCCTTTAACTTTTGTGTTTGGACTGAATTTTAAGGGGTTAGGGGGTGTGCTACTCGGAACAGTTTTTGATAGCAATTCTCGGTATTTAAATTGGTATAAAAAATTGGTTGTCTCTAAGTTGGTTGTAAAGGCGGTTTACGGACGATAGTTTAACGTGACAACGCCTAAATTAACTTAAATTTAATTAACTAATTAACTTAAATAATATATGGCTGGAAAGAGAAAGAAACGTGGTAAAGCCCGTAAAAGCCTTTAAGTAATTTTAATTCTTTATATATAGGTAGACAATAACGCGGCCGAAAGAGGCCTTTTTTGAGGAAAATCGTGCGCACCCCCTGGCGTTTTACACCCTCAAAACCAAAACACTTGCTTGATTACCAAAAAGCATATTATGGCATGAAAGAGGAAGAATGGACGGAGACATGGGTATAATTTAAATTATTAAGATAGGTCTTCCACATCGGAAAATTGCTTTAAACCCGTCCACGCAATTCAAATGGGATTGCCGGAAATGCATCACTTTGTGTTCCACTCCCGTTTAAGGGGTGAAGGTATGAATTTGAAAATGTGTGTTTATACTCGTGTCCCAAGGGGACCAAAGACGTAGGCCACAAATGAGGGCCCATCGAACACCCTAATTAATTTTTACAACACAGTTTATCTCTCGAATACGGAACTGTGTCGCATTAGGTCAGCGACGGTAGAGGGGAATAATTCCACTTGTTCCTCTTCTATATACGGAGCTCCGAAGTACTCTAGACGCTTCCTCCACAGCGCTGGGCATCTGAAGAGCAGATGTGACGAGGTCTCTTCCTCCTCTGCGCAGTGCCTGCAAGATGTATTTTCCGCTGTGACAGCGTGAATAGTCAATAAGTGCTTCTTAAAAGGGCCGTGTCCTGTTAAGGCTGCTATTACTGATCTAACACTGTTCCTGCTGAGTTGTAGCAGTTTTTTAGTCCAGGAAGGACAAGGTTTTTGTATCAAAAGTTTTGATAGACCCTTGGCATTTTTACGCCAGAAAGTTGCGACCTTCCTTCTTGTCTCTTCACTTGCCCTTCTCTTCATCAGGGAAAGCGCTATCGGCAGCAAAGGCTCAGGGCCAACGGGTGCTGTTTCCGAGCCTTCTCTAGCTAGTGAGTCTGCTACCTCGTTGCCTTCGATGCCCTCATGCCCAGGTACCCAAATTAGGTCAACTGAAAGCCCCAATTGATTAAGCTTTCTCAGAGTTTGCTTACATTGCAGTACTGTTGCAGATCGAGTTACTGGGTTAGCGATTGCGAATAAAGCCGCTTGACTGTCGGAGCAAATCACAATTTTTTCCATGTGGTAGACTTCATTTTCCAATGTGATCTCCATGGCTTTCATGATTGCAAATACCTCCGCCTGAAAGACTGTCGCCTCCCCAATGGTATTGCTAATGAGAGAGCTGGGTCAGCGCAATATATTCCGGCTCCCGCGGCTCCTTCCAGTAGGGATCCATCTGTGTACCAGATTCTACCTTCTGGGACAAAACTTCCGGACAGCCATTCTTCGCGCGTAGGGAAACATGGAATAGGTACTACATCTAGGATAATACTTTTTGACATGTAATCCTGTGGCATTAATACCTCCTCGATATTTATTTGCTTTTCACTTATGATGGATGAGTGACTGGTGTACTGGGTATTGTTTTGCCACAATTCGCTGCAATTCAGCCTTAGAGCCGACATAAAGGCCGCCTCTTGAATGGTTAGTTCTAGAGGTGGAAAGTTTAGAGCTACCATTAAACTAGCTGTAGGGGTTGTCTTAAAGGCCCCAGTGCAGGCTACGCATGCAAGCCTTTGCAGTTGACTTAGGATTGTCTTTGCAGTCTCCAGTTTTGTTCTTGGCCACCAAACCACAGAAGCATAGTTAATTATTGGTATGACCATCATCTTGTAGAGCCAGGTCATAATTCGAGGTTTTAGTCCCCAGGTACTACCACAGGTTCTTCTCAAAGTCCACAAAGCATGCACTAGTGGCTTTCTTAACTATATTTTTAATTTGTAAATTCCATAGTAACTTATTGTCAAAAATTACTCCTAGGTACTTAACTTCTTTCTTAAATGCGATATTCTTCCCAAAAATTGTTATTTCATTTAATTGTTCACTTCGTATGTGTTTATTGGTAAAGAGCATAGCCTCCGCCATTTCTGGGTTAACTGTGAGTCCTTGGATTTCACACCATCTTTGGACAGCCCTTAATGCTTCTTGCATTCTGTGCAAAATAGTGGGTAGGTGAGATCCTTGTTGCACAATCACAAAATCGTCCGCGTATGCCTGAACGAAGAATCCAGCATCTAGTAGAATGGCCAGTAATAGGTCAGCAATTAGACACCTAAGTAATGGCGAAATCAAACCGCCTTGGGGACACCCTTTGGTTATAAAGACAGATACTTTGCATTTGCCTCTAGTTGCAAAAACTAATCTCTGCTTTAGCATTTTTTCAATCCACATTATTAGATAATGGTCAATCCCTCGATTTTTCAAAACTGTTACGATTGTATTAAAGCTAGAATGGTCGAAGGCTCCAGCAATGTAGCCTACTTAGAGCACCACATGTTACTAATTAAGAGGAAGCAGGCCGTACACATTGGCCACCAGTGGCGGATTTATCAATAGGTAACTGAGGCAATTGCTTATATCCGCGCGCGCGGACACTCCGCATACTGGTACATTAAAGATTTTTTAAACTCTATAAATTGTATAATTATTACACAGTTTGCTGCTGAGGTCCAATCTAGGAAAATTTAGTTAAGGATAAGAAAGTAGGTTATTTTGATTATAATTTTTTTTTTTTTAGATACCCCCCCCCCCCACTATAAATCCAATAATTAATTATGTCTGCGACTAGGGCATTGTCTATATCCGCACAAAGCGAAATCCGCCCCTGTCGGCCACCCCTGGATCACCACAAAATAGGTTGGCTTATGTTAAGTAAAAAAAAAAAATATTTCAGTTTTTTATTGAAGTTATAAAAATTTGGTTCACTCAATTGCTAGAGGACTATTTCATGCTTGGTCCTAGGCCTACTAAGAATATTTTTATTTTTGTGCAGGGATTTTTCTGATAATATACAACAATTTACCGAATTATCCAATTCATGGACAAATTATGACAGTAAAAATTAAAAAGACACCTGCTAAAAAAACCTAATTATATTAATATAGTATCAAATCTTTATAACTTAAATAAAAAAGTGAAATAAATAACATAAACCAAAGGACAATATTGAAGCCAAGTTTTATAGGGAAAAGACTGCTTTTGATGCCAACCAAGTTCAGATAGATGCGCAACTAGTCAATCAAAGAAAATTAGTAATGGCGCCAAAATCTAAAACATGAACATTTAGAAGAGAACTGCTTTTGATTTCAGGAAATTTAATTATCTTGTGAAAATCGACATCAAAACAGCAAAAAACTGATTTGCAGGACTGACACCTTTCTACACGCAGGGGCGTTTCTACCCAACTTGAAGGTGTGTGCGAAGCAATGGCGGATCCACGGGGGAGGTCACGGTGGTCATGACCCCCCCCCCCCTCCCCAATGAGTAAATTCATAAGATAGTAAAAATAGTTTTTACAAAAACGATTCGCTGGAGGGTGGGGTATAGGCTGCACACCCCCCTAAATTTTCCGCTGGATCCGCCCTTGGTTTGCTATCTCCCCCGTCCCAATATTTTGAAGTTGGAAGGCTCCTATACTACAGACTTTCCACTGTTCCCAAAAATAAGTTCTGGCGCGGCTTTTGAATTTCAAATACCGGATCCTGGGCTCGCCTAAGTTGTTGACGCACTGTAGACTGTAAGTAACCGAAATTAGAGAATTAAAAATAATCTGGTCTTGGCGGGAGCCAATATACCTACAATAACGTAACTCGTTCAATTTAGTGTTTCTGAACAAAGCTGTAAAATATTACTTGAGGAATTTGGGTTTTCTAGAGGAAAACTGCGAAGGTACGGAGAGAGGTCTGATAGCTCGAGGGGAGTTTACAAAGTTCGGGGGGGGTTAAACAAGTTTTGAATTTTACCCAAACTTTTCACCAGCTGCCTTTCATTTTTGATATTTTCAACATTTAACGCGGCGGATTATGACTTATTAACCAACGCCTTTAAACCTAGAGGCTTTACCGAAAATTGTGTCTACTTTGAATTAAAAAAGAAACTCATATAGGGGTGAATATTTTAATACTGGTATGGTCTAAGCCCTAAGGATTTTAAAGAAACCTTTCTCCACAGCGGGAATATGGCAACCTTGTCAACTTTATTTTCTCTACATGTACCGGGTGTATCAACAGTGCCGTATTAACCCATGGGGACTTGGGCCCATGGCCCCCCCAAAAATGCATAAAATTCCGGCCCCCACAAACGAGATTTTTTTCTAATTAAAAGTTGGTGGCAATTTCCATAAGTGAAACGGTTGTTTTTTGCTTCAATATCGGTATGTTGAGCCCAGCATATTATTGGACATTGTCTGTTTGCAAATAAACGATTATTTATTTATTTATTTATTTAGTTTGTTGAGCTCTATTAATATACTATTAAATGAGGGAAACTTAGCCTATGTAAAAAAATTATAATTAAATCCCTTTTATACAATATACCTATATATATTATACACTTACCGAATAAAAACTACACCAGGACACGCGCAGATTCAAAAAAAGACTTATTAACATTACACTAATTAAGAAGATATACACTAGGTTATTGGTTCTCCAGTTGCCTCTTTCCTGCCTCTGATTTCCGAACCTACTCCTATTTAATACCTCGGTTGCCTATAGGCTGTCTGACGTCGGGCCAGACGGCTGCATGCTCATTCTTAGGAAAGCCTAGTGCCGCTTATGCAGCACTGAGTTAGCCAAATGCAGCGGCAGTGGCGTAACCAGACATCAGAATACCGAATGGTGAGAAATATGAGTAAGTTGGAGGTAAGGTGCCCATTCCATTGACCGGCTAGGGCTATTTCCAAAAACGGTGACGTGGTAGCAGACATTCAAGACTTAGGTGGCGTCTCCACCGACCTCGCATTGCAGAATTGACGGAAATGTTTATTTTCCTCTATGCCATAGTTAAAATTGATCAATGATCAAACAGCAAAATCACAAAGAAACAAACTAAAATTAAAAAATTGCTTCATAGGATATGTTAATTACAAACATTTTAATAGATTTCTATAAAAAGAAAAACAAACATTTCCGTCATAAGGCGCCCATTCCATTGACCGGCTACGGCTATTTCCAACAACGGTGACGTGGTAGCAGACATTCAAGACTTAGGTAGCGTTTCCACCGATCTCGCATTGCAGAATGCAAATGACATTGACGGAAATGTTTATTTTCCTCTATGCCATAGTTAAAATTGATCAATGATCATACAATAAAATCACAAACAAACAAACTAAAATTAAAAAATGGCTTCGTGGGATATGTTAATTACAAACATTTTAATAGATTTCTATAAAAAGAAAAACAAACATTCCCGTCAATGTCACTTGCAATCTGCAATGCGAGGTCGGTGGAGACGCTACCTAAGTCTTGAGTGTCTGCTACCACGTCACCGTTTTGGAAATAGCCCTAGCCGGTCAATGGAATGGGCGCCTTAAGATGTTCGGTATCTCGATATGCGGTTGATATCGATATATTGTGTTCGAGTTTCGAGAGAGCGGCCATTTTTGTGTTCAAGAAGGAGAAAATTTGGGAAACACAAAAACATTGTACTAATATTTGATATTACCTTTTATTCATGAAATATAAGCCTTTTTACAGTCAAAGCTAAGTTATTAAGATCCCAGACAAAAGGGTTAGTTGGACTTCCATTTCCTGTTGTGTTAGTTGTCATTAGGGGCAGGGCAGTCATCGAACAATTAGGGCGGAGCCAATTGTGAGGGGAAGGGGTGACTTTTCAGGCTACGCCCTGAGAAGAAGTGATGGTTTAGTCCTGATAAGAACTGATGGTTTCTTTACGATTGATTCATTGCTCTTGTATAGTCTTCCCTCAATTATTGAGTAAATCTGATCCCCTTGAGGATTCGAACCACCGTTCTCCCGATTGATATGCAAGCTCTCTAACCCTCCTCGCCAGAATATACCAGTTTGAAACTTCTGCTTGAACTTTTTCCCTAACCAATGGCAACCATATCGTTTCTTATATTATCACGCTGGTCTGGCTTATGGGATCAGTAGGCCTACTCAGGGCCTTGGCTGTTGCTTCCTTTAGCTTCCTACTCTCGAAACCTTTCTCCCTAATAAGAATGATCCTTACGTTGTTCCATTTGATTTTATGCTCTTCCGTACCTCTAATGATTACTATCACAGCAGCCAGGCGCGGATCTACGGGGCGGGGGCTATCCCCCCATTAGGTTCCTCAAAACACGTAAAACCCCACTATTTCAGTCCTATTTTTTACAATTTTTCTCCCGGGGAGACCCCCGGGCCCCCCTTGTGCTCAATTGTATTACTTACCTATAATATTATATTATAATATTATTGCTCTGAAAATACGTAAATCCCTCCAATATTTCAGCCCTATTTAAAAAAAAATGCAATTCATCTTTTTTATTCGTTATTAATCTTAGCCCCCTCCTTGGTCTCATTCTAGATCCGCGCCTGACACCAGCCAATGTAAGTTCAACTAACCCTTTGTTAAATAATATTACACCATTGCCATTAACCTTTATAAATAAATTACTTTTCATATTAAGTCATTATGAGGAATGTTAAGTGGTCAAAGTTGGATATGTTCGTTTTCATAATGGACATGTACCAATAGAGTAGTGTAGAGCAGCAGATAGAGCCATAACTACGCTATGTTGCCTTGGTAATATGACAAAAAAATCATTAAGACCACAAGACATGGGCAATCTACAGTAATACACCTACCTTTGGAGCTTAGGTTAGGGTACCTAGTTCACTCAGTAGCTTTAAGAATGTAATTAAACAATATATCTTAGATAACGCTTGAGACTCTCTCCGGTCTTATAAAATGGTGACAACAATGGACCCCCCCCCCCCGTGTATATTTTCTTTTTCTTTTTTCCTCTCTTCTTTTGTTTCTTCTCTATTTAATTTTAAGCATCTATCAATAATTAATACAATATTTTTGTTTTTTAAGGTTAGCATAATAAGAAGACTTCATAGTCTTATATTGTTCGCCTTTTGTTTTGTTTTTTTTCAATAAAGTCGTTTTCAATTCAATTCAATTCAATTATATTTATTTATTTATTTAAAGAGGTCACAAGCGCTAACTCGGAATTTTCAGGTGTAACCATGGGTTGAGTTGCACATCAAAGGAAATCCGTTTTAAAGACATTTCATTTGCTATATTATTATTTAGAACTTGCGTCTTAAGGTGCGCGATTAATCAAATAATTGCCAAAGACAACGAATGTAATTTTTCATCTTTAATTAATTTCCTCTTCTACGTTTCCTCCCTGTGTCCTTCTGAACCACTAAAACCAACATTTTATATTTTTCCTTTTTATAAACATTTACTTTACTTTAATTTCCCATTCAAGCTGTTGTCAGGTATTATCCAAGTTATCTATAAATAAAATAAATATTTGTGGACAAAGATCTACTTGTACTGAAGCTTGCCCTGCTGACGGCTCAATCGTTTTTCAGACATTGTTGGTATTGTTCCCGAATAAATTTCTAGCCGTTGACAAATTCACTCCTCGTTGTCTACCCACACCGACCGCAAGTGCTAATTGGTACGCTCAGAGTTGCTTACTATTGACAGTGTAGCAGGCGGTAGATTGACTTAATCAAACCAAATACGGCAACCAGCAGTCTTCTATAACGTTAGTCTAAATACTGACTACTAAATACAATACTTAAATGAAGATCCGACTAATTTTAGTAAATGCCTATATTATTTATAGCTGAAACGCCTAACAAGAGCCTAGTATTATTCCACCCCGATAGCAGAAGCATATAGTATAAGGTGTCCACAGTATAATAAGCTTCCCGCCTTTTTTTAAAATCTTAATCCGGATGCCGGATGCGCGGGTGTTGCTCGCGATACGCGCCAGTTTTCAAAATTCAATGAGCAGATTCACACAATAAGTATAAACTGCGGGGGGACAATGGAGTCACTCAGATGGAACAACCCCCTAGCTACCCCTTTCCCAACCCGAATTGTTCTTCACAACCATGCAATTTTTACTGTACAATAAATCTTCTTAAAATTGTAGTGAAATGATCAAGATTTTCGCGTAGCGTCTCCATGAAAGCCGCGGAGAATTTTTAAATGAAGGGGTAGACCGTGATTTGGGGGTTCTTGGGGGTGGTTTTTTGGGAAATTTTCCTCGATGGGGGTGGTCAAGCGGTGAAGATTTTCCAGCATTTCTCCGGAGTTAACAATGAGGTGGTTTCCCTTTTTTTTATTAATTTTGGCCAGTGCTAAATTTTAGTAAGCCTCTTATCTTATAGGGACTATTCGGATTTATCTCTCTATATTTGTAGCTTCAGTTCACGTCAAGAGTTGGAGAAGCAACTTATATCGATATCGTATACTAACTGAGAATCGTATATTATAGTGGATTGTTGGTTCCATCATTCTCCCAGAATCTTCGAAATAGCCTACCGGAAGCCTTACCGACTTGACCAGACACGATACTAAAATCATAATTATTTATATTATAGTGTATTGTTGCCTGTTGGCTCCATCATTCTCCTAGAATAGAATACATTCGCCGAATCTATATCACACATACTCGAACTGTTCCTAAAAATACCAGACAATGTTATTGTTGGTTCCATCATCCTCCCAGAATCTCCAGGCCTACTGGAAGCCTTACCAGACCTTACCAAGGCTGGAAGCGATACTAAAATCGGATAACTTATTAAAGTGTATTGTTGGCTACATCATTTTCCTAGATTAGAATACATTCGCAGAGTCCTCCATGTTCTTTCTCTTTATCGCACATACCCGAACTGTTCCTAAAACTACCAGGCAGTGTTGTTGTTGATTCCATCATTCTCCCAGAATCTCCAGGCCTACTGGAAGCCTTACCAGACCTTACCAAGGCTGGAAGCGATACTAAAATCGGATAACTTATTAAAGTGTATTGTTGGCTACATCATTCTCCTTGATTAGAATACATTCGCAGAGTCCTCCATGTTCTTTATCTTTATCGCACATAAAGTAAAGTAAAGTAAAGTAAAAATGTATTCCTCCAAAACATTACAGAATATTTTCATTGACACCAATTTTCAATGCAACGGCAATACAATACAATATACAGTACATAAGAATAAGACTGCTTGATAGGCCATTCACCCTGTGCAATGAGAAACTCGTGTCTGCACGGATGGATGGAATATCAAGCATCAGGACAAAGAAAAGAAATCAATGATAATTGAAAAGAATTGCGGAGAGCCCCCACACTATGAGAACTCTCGTCAAAGTGGAGGGCTAGAGCAACGATCGTAAAACTATCTGTGCGAAAAAAAATATATATACTGTATATTGTTTTTTTTAAATATACTCGACCTGTTCCTAAAAATACTAGACAGTGTTATTGTTGGTTCCATCATTCTCCTAGAATCTGCCAGATGGCCCACTGGAAGCCTTACCGGGGACTTCACTAGAATTACTAGTAACGATACTTAAAATCGTATAACTTATTAAAGTGTATTGTTGGCTACATCATTCTCCTAGATTAGAATACATTCGCAGAGTCCTCCATGTTCTTTATCTTTATCGCACATATACCCGAACTGTTCCTAAAACTACCAGACAGTGTTGTTGTTGGTTCCATCATTCTCCCATAGAATCTGCCAGATGGCCCACTGGAAGCCTTAACGGGGACTTGACTAGAAACGATGCTAAAATTGGATATTATAGTGTATTGTTGGCAACATCATTCTCCTAGATTAGATTACATTCGCAGAGTCCTCCATGTTCTTTATCTTTATCGCACATACCCGAACTGTTCCTAAAACTACCAGACAGTGTTGTTGTTGGTTCCATCATTCTCCCAGGATATCCAGGTCTACTGGAAGCCTTACCAGACCTTACCAAGGCTAGAAGCGATACTCAAATCGGATATTATAGTGTATTGTTGGCTCCAATGTTCGTTGAGAATAATATACATTGCTGGAATCCTCGATGTTCATTAGGATGTGGAAGTGTGAAGATAGATGGAACTGCCTGTATCTGAAGAGGTAACCCCTGATGGCCCTGTTCACTGTTGGCTGGGCGAAGTATAAAATTCGACAGTTAATTCGGTTTTAGAATCTGCCTGATAACCCACTGGTCACTAAAAGCTTGATCGCACATACCTAGGTATATAAAAGGTATATATAAAAATACCAGACGGTGTTATTGTTGATTCCATCATTCTCCTAGAATCTGTCAAATGTCCTACCGGGGACTTGACTAGAAACGATACTGAAATCGTATGTTATAGTGTATTGTTGGCTCCATCATTCTCCCAGAATAGAATACATTCACAGAGTCCTCCATGTTCTATAGGAGTGTGTATGATAGATGCAACGGCCTATCAGGGGTTCACGGTTGGATGGGTCCGCCCCTTTCTTTGCATGTTAAGCGTCCCCCTGACAAGTTTCAACCCCCTCCTGTCAATACGCGTTCCCCCCCCCCCTCCCCACATTCGTTAGGTCCCCTCCTACCCCTCCCCCTAAATCCCATTTCGCCCTTCCTGTCTGCGCTTTTCAATCCCCGCGAATGTTGTCTATCAACTTTGTATATAAGATATGTGTATCTTAGATGCTATTTGTATTTTTGTAAGAATAAGCGCATTTTGGGTTTATGGGGTTTTAATTGAAGCACCTAGAGGCCAAGGGGTGCAAGTGGCAAAATTAAACATTCGAGATCAATGCGGCTAAAGTACGATACCCCTTTTCCACCAATTCTAGCATTGTCAAAATGACCGATCCCGATGCGTCTTAATGGTTTCTACTTTCTAGGATACAAAGCGGCTAGGGTAACAGCATGGTGCACGTAACTCCAAACAAGGACGGATTTTGCCTCCAATTTAAGGGGGTCCGGACCCTCTGACCCCCCCCCCTAAAATATTTATTCAATCCAATACGTACATATTTATTTGATTGAAGAAATATTTGGAATGTTGAAATGTTGAAATATACGATTTGAATCTGAATTTAGGTAAATTACACTTTCCAATTTATCTCAGGTCCATATATTTATTGGATCGAATATTGGAACATCGATGATTACTTACTTCAGGTTTATTCTTGGTGCTAAATAGAGTAGAATAATCAAATGGGCTGCTTTCCACAAAAAAAAAAGATTTATTGTTTTTTTATAAAAAAAAAAATATTTTTTTTGGAAATTAAGGGGCCTAATCCGTGCCCAAGTGTATTACACACAATACTATAGGCCTACTATTATTTTTATTTTCATCGTGCTGTAGTATTGTATTTTAGGCGGGGTTTCCACATACGTCAATGGTCAATGGTAAATATGCTGGTTTTGACGTGGTAGCAGACATTTTTAGTATGTCTTTAATGTCTGCTAAAACGTCAATATCACAATTACCATTGACCATTGACGTATGTGGAAACCCCGCCTAACTGCCCGTGAAAAGTCTATATGGAATTAATTGTCTTATATCATCAATCAATCCAGTCGCAGCAGCCGAAATTTAACATCTAATATAATCTGTTTCGTAACCTTATGCTAATAAATAATTAGGAAAGCAATCAAATCATGACGTATACACGGGTTCTCTCATAGGCGGCAATTCCACCGGTGGATTTACTTCATTTGTGATTATGTCACTGACGTTTGTTTTGTTTTAAGGAGACTATTATGTAGATATCTTTATTATAAATTAAGTTATAATATGGTAGAGCCTGTCTGCTACCATATATATTATAGCTTAATTTATAATAAATAAGTTAAGTATCTACATACTACATAATAGTCTCATTGAAAACAAAACAAACGTCAGTGATATAATCAGCACAAATGAAGTAAATCCGCCGGTGGAATTGCCGCCATACCGGCTCTTACATACTGCTTATGTTTCACAAAAATCTCCACATGAATATTTTCAAAAATAACAAAATATAATGGAAGGAAAATAATAAACGGCGAGTTTTCTCTGATTCCATCTAGCTAATGAGAACCGCGGGCAAGCAGCTCAGCACTGTGCTGTTGATTCAGCAGCGCTCGACTTATTTGAGGTTTTAAAATACTTGTACCATACTGTATGTAGACTTATTCGGTCAAAATTCATTTCATCCACCAGTAACTGGCTACATCCAGATTTTTCCGGCCAGTGATTTTTCGTTTGCTTACGGTGTGCCGACTGCTGACGGTTTTCATATTTTCCTAATTTACTCAGAATAATGAAAACGAGAGGTTCCGTGTGTGTGCGGCAATTTTAAGGCCTATAATTTTATATATTTTGCTTTAAGGGTATTTTTTTTTTTAACTTCTTCAACTGCTTCCTGTGTATTTTTTCGATAGTGGAAATTTCAGTTTTAATTTTCTCCTCCTCCGTATGTTCTAATTTCTCTTTTGTAACTTAAGGTACAGATGAACAATAAAAAAGTAACTACAGCGAATCGCGCCTCATTTATAAAAATATAAAATTTAATTTTTAAATGATAATTTTAAAAGATTTTATAACCGGGGGAGTGTCTTTTTTATTGATAATAATTCTAGTTTTAGTGGGAGTTGCGTTTTTGACATTATTAGAACGAAAGGTTCTAGGGTATATTCAAATTCGAAAGGGCCCTAATAAGGTTGGCTGGCTTGGTATTTTACAGGCTTTTAGAGATGCAATTAAATCTTCTTCTTTAAATGCCTCTTCTATCGAAGATTGGCGATCGCCATGGCAATTTGGACCTTGGAGACTGCTACTCTGAAAAGGGAAGTCATGCCAAGCCATTAGGCATTTGGTATTAGGCATTTTAGCATTAGGTATTTGTAAACAATTTATTTGTAATACCCTCGCGTCGGTCCTGCACCTAAAGCACTTGTATACGCCAGGCATTTCCTGTTTTTCTCGCTGGGGAGGTAGACTATTTGTAAACAATTTTGAATTACTCGTACGCTCGCTCCGGTCCTCCTATTTCTCGCATTGGAGGGGTGTTTGTAAACAATTTCGCAACACGCAACACCGAAAGCACCTGTGCACGACAGACATTTCCTATTTCTCTCATTGGAGGGGTATTTGTAAACAATTTTTAAATGCGCTCGCTCCGGTCCTCCTATTTCTCGCATTGGAGTGGTATTTTTAAACAATTTTGTAACACGCTCGCTCCGGTCCTACACCGAAAGCACCTGTGCACGACAGACATTTCCTATTTCTCTCATTTGGAGGGGTATTTGCAAACAATTTTGTATTACGCTCGCTCCGGTCCTGCACCCAAAGCACCTGTGCAGGACAGACATTTCCTATTTCTCTCGTTGGGGAGGTATTTGTAAACAATTTTGTAATACGCTTGCTCCGGTCCTGCACCCAAAGCACCTGTGCACGACAGACATTTCCTATTTCTCTCATTGGGGAGGGGGGATACAGGAGCCAGGGGTGACCAGGGGGAGAGGGACTGTCGAGAGCACCTGCCCCATCACCGCCTCCAACCAACTGGAAAATACCAGCTAAATCTTCTTTTTGCATTTGCCCATGCAGGGCTTTGTTTGCGGGGGCCCGGCAATTATTCTGAGCTTGACATCTCATCTGTTCCTTTCTTTCACTTGGTCGGAGGGGTTGACAAATTTTTTTACCCTTATTTTGCAAGGTCATCTTTGTTTTTTTTAAAAATTTAATTGGGTAACCAATTGCATTTCGAAATGTGGTGTTATCGCCGCATTTTGAGAATACCTTGGCAAGACCATGTAACTAATGAGGAAGTCTTAACCCAAATAAATGAAAAAAGGACCCTTATTGCATCCATATCCGCTAGGAGGGCACGCTGGCTCGGACACCTGCTTCGGCATGATAACATAGTCAGCTGCGTCATTGAGGGGACCATGGAAGGCGTAAATCGACGGGGATGGCCACGAGACGAATATCTCCAACAAGTTAAACATGATTTGGGGATAACGTCCTATGTGGAGTTGAAGAGGGCATGTCAAAATCGCGGAGATTGGAGACATCGCTGCAATATGTTGCTGCCAACCAGCCATCATCCGGCTGTAACTTGAAGAGAGATTGTCCAAGAAAGTGGAAACGTGATCATGTACGAATAGAGGGGGAGGGGGCAGCTGTGGCAAGGTGCTAGCGTGCTTGCGTACTTGTGCGAGTCTCAACACACTTTGCGGTTGGAGACGTGTAGTAACTCGACACAAGTACCTATTAGGTGACTCAGTGAGGGGATTGCTCCCTCACAAATTTAGTAAATATATTGTAAGCCAATTTATTTGCATTCTAATTTAATCGATACCTCCTGTTACAATGCGTCGATGGTAAGCTTGTCAATTATCGCTTGCAGCCGGTGTAGGTTGACTTCTTCTTCTGAGTAGTACCGAGTAACGGCGACTGAACAGATATACCTAGGGCACTCTTATTCAGTCTTGGGGCTGGGAAACTGGCCCCGAAGGTGGAGAAACTCAATGAAAAGTCGACGCAGAAGGCAACGGGAAAACACTGCATTACAATTCCCTCGTATAGTCATCATGATGACTACAATTGCCATGATGATCGCCAATTCTCGATATAAGTATATCTTGGATAACGCTTAGACTCTCTCCGGTCCTGTAATAATGGTGATGACAATGGATTTCCCCCCCCCCCCCTATATCTTGTATCCTTCTTTTTTACTACTCCTCTGTTTCCTTCTTCTCTATTTAATTTTAATTAAGTTATAATAGTTCACAATGTTTTTTTTTCTGGTTTTTAAGGTTAGCATGAAAACAAGACTTTATAGTCTTATTGTTCGCCTTTTGTTTTGTTTACAATAAAGTCGTATTTTCATTTCATAAGAGGCATTTGAAGAAAAAGAAGATGGGACCAATATACCACTATATAGTAAGGTCCTTCAGAACATTATTATTATTATTATCCGGGAACCCCAGTGAAAGTAAATGGACGGTAATTTAAAGCGGATGATAATTAAATTGCAAATGGTTTGTCAGCCGAGATTAATTACTGTTCATTGTTGCATATATACTTAACGTAAGCGGGACATTTTTAACATATAACGTGACAAAACTAATAAATATCTTCTTCTTTATTTACAAGCTTGCGGATTATTTTTAATACCGTGTTAAAAATGGTTTAAATCAGGTCCAAAAAATACCTTATAAATTATAATACCGTTAAAGTGTAATATGAGGCATAGTGTGCTATTCAACCATGAGGAATGAAATACTGTAGAATACTAAGGCAATTACAATGCAACATAGCAGGGACGGTTTCAGAAAAAGTTTTCGGGGGGGGGGGCGGTGACCTGAAAAATATCGCGTTTCCCTTACTTGAGTAACAATTTCTCTTCATTTCCTTCAAAAGTCCATTCTATCTAGTATAAAGCTATTTTTCTCGGGGGGGGGGGGGGGGATCCGTCCCTGCAACATAGTATATAACATTATATACCTAATATAAAATAATATAACATGAAAAAAACTACACATTCAGACAGACAGTACATACAGACAAACTTTATTGGTGCGGGCTCCTCCTTAGGGCGGGAAATTTCTACGGCCAGCTTCCCTTTTAAAAGATAAAGAAATAAGCAGTGACAAGGCTGAATATCTTATCTTTAGAGGGTGGGTAGATCTAGGTGGCCTGCGGGGGGAGGGAGGAAAGGGAAGTTCATTTTAAGGCAGCATCAATATTCTTTGCACGTGAATTTCTATTCGGAGATATTGGGTTTTCATCTCTTTTGTCCGTTATCTTTCATATTACTTTTGCATTA
Source organism: Psococerastis gibbosa (assembly GCA_963971405.1). Lineage (NCBI taxonomy): Eukaryota > Metazoa > Arthropoda > Insecta > Psocodea > Psocidae > Psococerastis > Psococerastis gibbosa. The sequence continues at coordinate 5,078,698 of OZ020489.1, forward strand.
TCTTTTTCATTGCGTTCTTTCCTTTCTTTTAATATTTTTTGTCTGTTTTCCTGCTTGTATTCCAGTTTCCCGAGTAAGTTTAGTTTATAGGACAACTATTTTATACACCTCCGTACCCAACATGTTTTTTTTTTATTATTTTAAGGAGGGAGCCAAAATTGAAATGTTTTCCAGACTTTTCCTGTACACGTATAATTCTGTGGCGCAAAAAAATAAATAAATAATATAAATACTAATTACATTATTTATAATTATTTGTTATGTAATGTAATATGTAATGTTTTTGTTTTGTAATAGTTATGAGGGCCACGACGCAAGTCCCCTCCAAAGTGTGCACTTAGTGGGGCACTTGGATATTTATTTATTAATTGTATTGCGTTTTTTGATTAATAAATACTTACTTACTTACTCACTTACTAAAAGTAATATTTACAGCCTACTTGCAATTGCACTTGCATATACAGTACAATGGTACAAGGGTACCTACATTTTGTGTTTCTGTACAGCAATAAAAAAATTCAATGTTGTGCATAGCTTACCACGAATGAAAACTACCGGGCTTTCGTCTCCATAAGTAACCAAACTGATCATGAACTTACTTACTTAACGTGTCCGGACCTAGGACTATAAATAAATAAATAATGGCTAAGTGGAGTTAGGGCTATCTAACTACTAAGGCCCGGGACCGCCTGCTCTACATCCCCTCCGAAGCATGGCCACAAAATATGGGACTATACAATATACAATATACAATATATATTTCAGTTAAATTATACAATACAAGTTAAGTATAAGATAAAATCGTCAAGTCGTTTGAAGTCTTGAACCAACAACCTTTCGGGTGAAAGTCCCGTACCGCCACTCTATACATGTCTTGACTATAGTAGCCTAACTATTAAGTTTCAACTGGTAGACTAGCAGCTAAGATATTGCATTGCATTCTAATTGATACGTAGTATAAGGAAAGCTTTGTGATGGTCGAAAAGTTCAACGGATTTCAACGGATTTACACGTTTTGAGGTCCCAGGAAACAAAAAAGGTGGTTTTTACGAAATGTCTGTCTGTAGCTCTGTCTGTCTGTCTGTCTGTCTGTCTGTTCATCTATTTCCGGGCAAACTACTCAGCCGATTTTGATGAAATTTTGCTTGTAGGTTTACAAAAATCATGCCTCGGGAAATTTTTATTTATTTTGTGCTAACTCAATTTGGGGGGGGGGGGGGTTTATTCTCAATAAACTCAAAAAAAAGTCTAAAAAAATTATTTCTCAAAAACGGCTCCAACGATTTCTTTTAAATTCACTTATATTGTAGTCGTTATTAATGTTAATAAAATGCAGCGGGTCGCTTACCCCTTGATAGTTTTCTTCGGGGGGTAAAAAAATAAAAATAACTAAATTTTAATGAAAAATGACTAAAAAATAATTTTTCTGCGGAACCTTTCTATCGATGATTCCTATCTTCGGGTATGTTTTAGGTGTTTAATAGAGTAACAAAACCAAACAGGTTGATTTCCCAAAAAAATATTTGGTTCTATGCAAAAAACATATTTTTTTAAAGAAATTATGGAAAATTCAATCTCAAATACTTGCTCTGTCACTGTTACAACTGTTACAATGTATTGGTGTGTTCGTTCCAGAATATGCAATCGAGTTTTAAGGGGTTTTTAATATATTGGGGTGGACCCCCCCCGGGGATCCGGAATTTAACCATAGGGAAATTATTTACTATGAAATTACACATTATGTCTATCTACTAATTTATATTAATGAGAAAGCATGTTCGAGTAAACTCGGACCGGTTCTTTTTATTTATTTTCACCACCCTGTATGATTTGTATCACCTACCTATACAGGGGTTGAAAACATAAAGGTGGGATAATGACTTTGAGTGGGGTGCAGGTGGTTACAACGGCAATAGTCGAAACTCGAAGGGGTGGGTTACTCTTAAGTAAAGCCCGCCAGGGGAGGATTGCATTGCGTCAAAGGCAATCCCGTTTGATTAACAGAACACTTTTTAAAAATATTTATATGTATAGGTAATAAGCTTCAAATTAATTTGTGCCGCCCCTAAATTAAAAGCAGACAGCAATTGAGAAGCAGGTAAGGCTGGATCAGTTATCGCTTATATTACAGCATTATACCGTGTATATCACTGACATGTTTCTTCTTCTTTTAATGCTACTTCTTGACGATTTATTGACTACTTATTGACGATCATCATGGCACTTTGCACCTTAGAGACTGCAGCTCTGAAAAGTGAAGTCGTGCTCTTGCCAATAAACCACTACCTCAGGTTTTTTAACCAGGATGTTTTTCTTCTGCAAGGAGCCCTCTGTCCTCCTATCCTCCCTTGGATTATTAAATGCAGAAGGCGATGCTTATCGTTCCTCATGACATGACCGAAATATGTTCGTTTCTGTTTCTTAAGCGTCAGCAGGACTCCTATCTGTACTTGGTTAAGTCATGCCTTCGCCTGTTTCAATGGTAAGATTGTCTCAGCTTGTCTATTATCGCTTGTAGCCAGGCGCGGATCTACTCGGGGGGCTATGTAGGCTATAAGCGTAAAACCCCACTATTTCAGTCCTATTTTTCACAAATTTTCTCCCGGGAGAGACCCCCGGGCCCCCCTTGTGCTCTGTTGTATTAATTACCTATAATATAGAACCCTTATTGCTGTGAAAATGCGTAAAACCCCGATATTTCAGCCCTATTAAAAAAAAAAATCGTATTTAATCTTAGCCCCCTCCTTGGTCTCATTCAAGATCCGCGCCTGCTGCTTGTAGCCGTTGTAGGTTGATACCGAGAACGTACACCAGTTTGCCAATGGCCTAAAATTCATACGGAAACAATACAAATATTGTCCGAAATCCACGGGGTCGTTGGACAAGGGACCTATGGACCACTATAAGTAGGCCTGAGTCCGTAAAAAGTCCTACAAAAGAAATATACAAAATAATCGTGGGCAGCAATTCGACTTCTGCATCCATTCGCCTCTACTTAACTTCTCTTCTTCAAGTTACAGGTTACAGCCGGCTGGCTGGTTGGCAGCAACATGTGGCATCGATGCCTCCACTCCCATAGATCCAGGCACGCCCTCTTCAGCTCCACGCATGTATCGCCTCTACTAATGACTTAAAACTTTTAACTGACTAACTTAACATTATAACCGAAATTAGGAAATCTTAACCGCTGGACCACAGGTCAAACTCTTCTACATACATACTCAAATTGCATGTAAGTGGAGGATTTACCGAACCGTGAAAAACTGTACCTACAGCAGCATACTGTTACAGATGTAACTCTCCAATCCCAGTGACTAAATAAGAATCCGCGGTTTTTATGCCTTGCCGGAAAGAAATCGGTTACTTACGCCTCGATGGTGCGTGGAACAAAACAGTCCTTCACCCTTTCAATTCCTTCCATCCAGCCTCCAATTTAACTAGTCTACTCGAACACATGTTGCAAATGTGTATGAACGAATACTGTAAATTTGTGAATGTGTGAGAAAATGAACGGGCTGCGAATTTGAATTATAAATCAATAAATATATATTCCTTTTATTTTTTTTATTTTTTTCTCTGGTGTTCTGGGCGCGGTATAATAAATATTATAACTTACCTTGGCTGTCATGTACAGGTACAGTGGTTATAGGCTAAATAGGTTATTAATAGGTTATAAAAGCATTTCATTGTACTCTATTTTTTGGCTTATCTCGTTGGAGTGGATGTGATCCTACATGGAGTCAATTTTCTACCGTCATTTCAGTATTTCAGCAGTCAACTTTGCTTATTTATAGGCCCCCTACCTATCCTTCCCTAAATTTGCCCATGCAGATAATACATGATTTACAAGACGGGGGCATTTTCTTTTGAGAGAGCTGTGTAGGGATACGGCGCAAGGGGGAGAGAGGAATCCGGAAAAATTGGATTTGCCAACCACATGCGTATAGCTTTCTATTGGTAGGTACTCACATTTGCATGTCAAACTACCCCCTCCACCCCCCCTTTCCCTACCAGAATTGATAAGGAACCTTCCCATGTCTTGTGCAGGCTGATCTATTGAGAAAGGGATGATTTTGAAATTTCGACATTTTTCCAAAAGAACCGTATTACTTAGAGGGGAATTGGTATTCAAGCTGAAATTGGACGTTTCTTGACATAACCTTGCTCAAGGCAGTGGCGTAAATAACACCCCCGCAATCGCCGCGTTGCTGGGGGGGGGGGGGAGGCGTAATTCGGCTCCAAAAGATAATAATATTATTTATAAATCTACGTAATTAATAAAAATATTCAATTTTAATTTGTCAAATTCCGCTATTGACTATAACTAATAAAAAAATATGAAATAATGAGAGAAGGTAGGGCGCACATAGGGTTTGGCGGGGGGGGGGGGGCAGCATTGCATTGGGGCGCACTTCAGTTCCCAAAAATAATAAAATAATTTAGAAATTTATAACATCATCTCGTTGACTGCCGTGTCCGCCAACTTTGGCGGACAGAACATTTTCAATGCGCGCCACCCGTGTTATGTTGTTCATGCTGGGAAAGTCGCCATTTTGATCCAAAAACACCGCATTATTCATCCGCTCTTTTAAAATAACGTAAGCTAAACACTGTAATATCCAACAGAATTGGTGGACGCAACCTTCTAGTGAGGTATACGCTGTCTCATACTAAAAAAATGCTGTCCGCCAAAAATGTCGGACACTGAGCTCTTCCGGAATTTTGATAATTTGGACTGGCAGTCAATGTGTTAATTAATAAAAATATTAAAATACAATTTAACTTGATTTTTTTTTTTTAAGGATAGAAGGGACGGTACCTACCTTGTCAGGACATGTGTAGTGGTACAGACGGTGGAACACCCGAAAGGTTGTTGGTTCGAGTCCTACACTTCCTTCATTTCTTCCTCTTCCACTCGGGTAGGGATCGGGCATCTCTAGCTCAGCCAATCTGTTTTCAAGACTGCTGAGGCTACCAATCTCACTCAGAAGGAGGTACTACAGTGGTCAGTGGATGATTTATATTGGCCTTCTTTTGCCAGCCGTGCACAGGGATGGTCACGAAACGGTAGCAAAGAAAACCCTGCTGTTTTTCAATGTCCCTTAGGGACTGCTCATCAATTCCAATACGCAATGGGGTCCCACCATTTTCTTTCTTGGAACTGACCACCTTCCAGGAGCTCAAGTTGATCTCTTCCTTCTTTTGGGCCGCTAGAAGCTTGATTGATTGATTGATTGATCCCATCGCCACCCATAATCAACTGACCAACGCATACCCACTATGCATTCAAACAATTTACCATAATATGAAAACTACCAGCTGTAGTTCAAATAAAAAAATTTCCATAATAGTGTGAAAAGAGCGGCTACTGTTGGGGCACGTGTCGCGTTTTTTAGCGCACGTGCAGCAACAGCAAACTGTCGCCTTGTTGCAAACGACTGTCGCCCCTCTGCAAACGACACCGACAACTTAATTTGACTGTCCACGTGTCCCCCCTCCTCCCCTGCCCGTTTGTTTTGCACTCCGCCTCTGCTACAAAAGATATGACTATTAGTTACAATTACCCGGTTGGTTTTTTATCGGTGGCATTTTTTATACGCAGTTTGTAGTTTTCATATTTTATATAGAATTTGTTTTGGATTATAATGTAGTGGAAATGTTTTGGGGAGGGGGAAGTGTGTTAGGCATTGTGTTAATTTAATGTAAAGCGTTAAAATTATGTACAGGGTGGTGGGCCTATGATCTGGGCTTTTACTTAGTATGAGATAGACAGATTGCAATGTAATCGTTTCTGTAGAACTTATAGAAATTAAATGATGGGCATAAGCTACAATGGATTTTAGAAGAATTCGGACTAGTATTATTAGGTATGCAGTCGTCATTATTAAAGTGAGCGTTTCGTTAACAGCTGCGGTTGACGTCATCAGATGCACTATAAGTAATCTAAGAAGGTTATAGCTTCAATCTCTGCCAGGGCTTGGGGTGTCTGCGTCAAGAAAACCCACTTTTTTAGCACCTGTGACGGTATTATGGTACCCATTCAGCATTGTGGTTGGGTGGAACTAGGTGGAACTTTTTCTTTATAAGGTTAGCAACCCCGACAGCCGCTTTTTGTCTTTGTCTGTGTTCAGACCTTCTTTCTTTCACATTGAGTTCCGTTTCTCGATCTTCCAATCCGTTGTCCAGCTTTCTACCAACCAATGGGGGGGGGGGGGGCTGAGGTGAGGTGGCTGTACACAAAAGCCGAAATTGGCTAGCGCCCCCCCCCCCCCTCACCCAATGGTCATTAGAAAGCGACGGCTGAATCAGAAATGCAGAGCAACGCGTCAGCACGACAGGAAACCCAGCAGTTTTGTCTCCCTTGTGTTGTGGTTCCAAAAACTTCCGGTCAGGGCGATTAATGGATCTTAAGAGGAAACGCCCCCATTTATCACTAGCAGGGGGGGGGGGGGCATCAGCAAGTCCATTTTGGGAGTGGAGGGGGGGGGCAACTACTACGGTACGGTGGGGCACTTCCGCGGTTGACTCTACTATTTTGCAATTCAATGTCACTTGATTGTCCTCCTGAGCTTTTGCAGCTTCTTAGCGTCTATTTTGATGTTAATCAGGACCGAAACAAGCCAGGGCATGCGGTTGAGTATAATTCCGATTTCCTATTCACAGTATGCATTGGGATTTAAAGCTTGGATATCTAAGCTTCTACGCTTCTCAGTTGGCGCGGATGAGCCTGTACTTACTTAATTACTTCACTTTTTCCGCGCCATTTCCTCATGGAGGGTTGGCGGTAAAGCTGCGGCATTTCTAATGTAGGCTATATTATTTAATAGTAGTATTGTGGTTTTCATTTTATCAACCGGTAAAATGGTTTTTCCACTGGACAGTCAATGCCAGTCAAGGCCGCAGTCTGGGGGGTTCATGGGGGTTCCTCCCCCCCCCCCCGCTCAAAGGAAGGCTTGACACTAGATAGAATCGGATTTTGAGAGGAAAAATAAAAACTACTATTTAATATCCAATGAAATCTCCATGTAAAGGACTCCCTCTGCATATACAACAATGCAACATGTGTATATATACTACCTATAGGCAGGGCCGTAGCCAGAATGTTTTCGGGGGGGGGGGCTCTATCTGGGTCTATCTGACGTCACCCGGGTAAGGAAACCTCAACATACTTAAAAATTCTTCCTATTTAATGTACGTTGCAAATATATTTATTTATTTTTTTTTTGGGGGGGGGGGGAATCACTGGCTATACGGCCTTTTGCATAAGCTATACAGACAGCGTGTGTAGAATCATTTTCATATAAGGGATAGTAAATGTGGTTTGCAACATAATTAACAATCCCCTTTCATGATGGCGGTCCAACAGTGCATAGTGCATATCAAAGGCACCAGCTTGCAATTGTTTTGCGGCCGCGCTTTTGATCTGAATTGCATTGAACTTGACATTATTAGCCCATAATGAATTTAGCGGTCGACTCCTAAGTTCCCCCCCCCCCCCCCCATCTCCCCCGCCGCCCGCGGCGCAGATTCCTTTGAGATGGCCCTGTGTGTGCGAAATTTGATTGTTGTTGCCCAGACGGGGAGATATTGAGTTAGAGCTTGATGGGGGGGGGGGGGGGTATGTACTGAAACATGTGATATTATCGCCCTATTGGGATAATGTAAGTTAGCAAAAAACTGCGCAACTGGATGCAGAAACGTTCAAAAGGGAGTAAAAATGTTATAATTGTAAAGGCTTTCACGGCCGGAGTTACGTGATGAAGCAGTAGAATCCGGGATGATAGGCCATGGTCGTTGTGGAAGTGTACTTCCAAACGTTTCGTCAGCACCAACATCAATCATTTCACCAACACTTCAACGTACAGACTACCAGGGGCGTAAAGTTGGGGGGGGGGGCACGGTCCAACTTGCCCCCCCCCCCCAGCTCCTTTTGGGGGGGCTTAGCCCCCACCCCGCCGCGAGCATTGTAAGACGTGCTGGTTCATACTTCATGGTCCCCTTTACAGCAATATGAATATAGGCATTCCTTTCTTAGCTTTGTAAAATCTACATCATTCTAAAACTTTACGCCTCTGCAGACTACTGTACAATGCATTTGTACGTTCTAGGCTTGAATAAAGTGTGGAATACCGGCCCAGCGAACCTGGTCCATTGATAAAGTACAAAAACGATTCTTACGCTATCTATGTGAGTTATCATGCTGTATCGACAGAGTAGACAACGTGGTAGTAGTCAGACGTTCGTGGCACGGGTTTAAAGAAAGTGGCAGAACTCTATTCTAGTGCCACATTTGTTTATATTTTTTGTTCATTTTGGTTATTATAATTTTATGTATTTACGGTAATTGCTTGTGATAATAGATTATACAAAGAAATTTAAATACTACAAAATTTTAAACGCGTGTTTCAAATCAATCGACAAAAACAAATATGGCGGCGGTCAAACCTGAGCTATAGCAAGGTAAATAACACGTTAACCAACTTGGAAATGGGTTTAGGATAGCACGCTGGTTAGCTGGTTGTCGGGTTATCGGTGTGTTAACTTAGCTTGATATAACACACTTAACTAGGTATAACTCGATAACACGAACACTGTGAAGACCCTTTATATTTCAGGCGTCTGTCCTATCCATCCTATCCACACTACAGAGACCATCCAGTTAGGACAGATCAGCTGCAAGTGGAGTTTCAAATGAACTCTCGAGTGTAGAAGGGCTGTTGCAGATTGTATTTTCTTCTACAAGTTGATAAACAGTCAAATATAGTCATATACAGGTAGTGTATTCCCGCTATTCTCGAGAGAGTCCATCTCAAAGTAAAAAACCACGAATACTAGATTAAAGACTTTATTCAGTACTGTCAATCCCAACTCAAAGCCACCGCTCAGATCAATTAATAATCACAGCGACGTCGATCCACTTGCACTGAGCCTGCACATGTATAAATCAGCCGTTTTGGAAACGTTAACTTGATTCCGTGTTTCATTTTAATGTTTAAAGACATACTGTATTATGTGACATTAACTTTACTCTCATGTAAGTGCTATTTGTTGCAAATTGATTGTTTGAATTTGCCGCCACTCCGCGCGTGGTTGTAAGGAGGTAAAGACGGGATGCGCAAGAGTACAAGGAATAGAAAATAATGTAATATGTATAATGGCATCATGCATCTTACTATTATCTTTTGATTTATTATTTTAAATGATTTCAATTACATTGTATTTATTAATTAATTATTTATTATTTAATTGGTGTTTTTCCATACCCAATACTATTTACCTATCTATTTCTTTTATACAAGTTACTTGGTATAACTAACAGAAATAATTAGATTACTCGTGACTGCGATTTGAGACAGTTATAAATAATAATAATAATAAATAAATATTATAATAAACGGAAAAACTCCAATTTTGACAAAGTTGTTACAAGTGGAATAATAACAGTACATATGGTATTATAACGCATGTTGTAAGGCTTTCCTCCTAATGCTATTTAGTGATTCATGGAATATATCAATGTCACACTTCTGGTTGAGAATATTGCACCTGGTTAGCATTCTATTAAGTCCGAGTTCTTGTAGGTAGTTAGTTCTGTACAAATTCATATAAAATAGACTTTTGCTCCGGGTGTTTGAAGGGACATGGATATTAATATTCACTAGTAGGGAAGAACATTGAAACCTATTTGATAGGATGTTATAAACAGCAATAACATCATACATGTTTCTCCTGTCAGTTAGTGCGCTGATTTTAAAAAAATTCAGCAAATATTTATAAGTGAAATTGTTCCTATTGACATGTTTCTTATAGCAATAATATCTTATAAATTTTCTTTGCACATTCTCAATTTTCATAATTTGGCAATTCAGGTATAGTTGAACGAGTACCAAATCGCATATAAGGTGTAACTGTACTACAGTGGGTTTCCCTCTGTAGACGGCAGTTCTTGCCGAAAGCGCTCAGGGTTTTATACTAACACAAGTGGGTTTCTTAGACAAAGTTAATTTCTTAACGATTATTTGGGTTTTACTAATTTGGGTTGTTTTAACAAGTTTTTCTAAAACTCTAAGTTTTTGTTATTTTTTGTTTAGGTATAACTAACTACATTTAGGCTATACAAACTGCTGCCAATTTCCTTACGAATGTAGCCTACACTATAACCATCTAATATTTAAACGAAAGAAACTGCAAAATCTTTAAAGTGACTGATGCTGAATTATAATAATATGGCTGAAATTATCCATTAGCTCTATTTCAAAATACTGTATACTGTCAATTGTTCAAGTATATAGAATTATAGACTCACAGTATTCAAGTCAGTATTGTTACATAACATTTCCATGCCGTTCCCCATCCCAGCACCCCTTTCAGAAACAATCTAAAGGTTTGATCTAATTCGTGCATTATACTAGCTAATTGATTTTGTGTAAAATAGACGGAGAGCTGGTGATATCATGACAAGAACAGACGCGGCAGCATTTTCCAGTCGACTAATCGTCTCTGCTGCTTGCATGACTGCATTCATTCTGCTGTTGCTGCTGCGCCCCCCCCCCCTTACCGTCGCTGCTGTCCCCTATTCAGCATTTGGGTGCAAGTCCAGTCTCAAGGCCGTAGACAGAGATGGGGGAATAGGTGGCTATGGACCCCTTGCGAATTGCAATAATAAAGATAGGTACTGTTCTGAAAATTACGGCTGCACTATATTAAATAGCCTAATAAATACCCAGATTCCCCATCCTGTTCCATTCAACATTTAGGTTAATGTTGAGTCCCAAGGCCGTAGGCAGAAACGGTGAGTACGGGCTCAAGACCCCGCACTAGATGTAATATAGTAATAGAGGTACAGTTGGCAATGAAAATTACACACAGGTATTAATGATTAAAAACTAGATTTTTTAATTGAATGAATGAATGAATGAATATATTTTAGTACGATACAATGAGACAATATACAATATAACAACAATTTATAAAAATCACGCCACTGGGCAAATGCCCGAGTGTGGCCTACATCCGTTAACACAACGAAATAATCAGTAAAAGTTTGCTAGCTAGGCTACAATAAAATAGGTATACTCATGTTTAATTTTGTTTTTCGCACGTATAGTAGCATTGTATACAACTGTATATTGTTATAAATGGACTTTACAAAGTATCAAATGTCAAAAACATCACGCTCCGGTTGATTGGTGTAGCCTTTACTGAAGTCTTTTCTCGTTGTAACCCACAGTGCCGGGCTTGGCCCTGGGGCCAGGAGGGCCATGGCCCCAGGGCCTCCACAAAAAAGGGGCCCCCGCAACGAGCCGCAAAACACAAAATCGCAATAGATTAAAAAAACAAAAACAACAAACTAAAACAAATAAATGAATATCGAAAAAATCGAAATATTTGGCGGGAAATTGGAACGTGCCGTGGCATTAATGATTAATCGAGTTTCTCTATTGTATTATTTATATTCTGCTCTATTTTGCTTCCTGTGTCTCTATTTTATAAATGACAGTGGAATATTCGTGCAAGACTTTACTGGCCGAGAAAGGGTCCCCACACAATTGCGGCCCAGGGGCCCCCACGAGGCGAAACCCAGCTAGTGGCAGAATTTTTTTTTTTGGGTCCAGTTTTCATAAAGTTGGCCCGCGTACGATAGGTTTTCGAATGGGGTGGTGTTTCATTTGGCGCTCCCCCCCCCCCCCGGTACTGTTTTTTAAAAGATAGGGCTGAAATAGTTTGACGGCAAAAAAATTTGATTTTGCAGACGATAACTTTATTAACAAAACTGGAAAAAGGGGGGCCGGCGATTTTTTTTAGATAAATATCGAAAAAATTTGCTATTTTGCTCAATTTGGGGGGGGGGGGGGGTCCGGACCCCGCTGACTGAGGTTATTCGTGCCCCTCTGGTTTTGTTCCTCCTTTGCTTATCTTATGGAGTTGTGTTATCTTCTGAACTAAGTCTTGCTTTGGCTTCGCTAATGCGAACTCTCATTCACATTCATAAATAGTATATATATTGTATATAGGCTACAAGTCGCTTGACCTATAACAAAAATGAGAAAAAATAATCGGCACATTATTATATATACTATTATAACCTGCAGCCTGATCGAGGGGATTATAATACCGGGGTTAAATAAATACCCTGGGATTGTAACTGTAAACAAACAAATTTTGAATAGCACTTTCCATTATAAAATTATCTTGTTTACATTTTTATTACCAGGGGATTAAATAGATACCGGTATTATAATCGCCTCGATCAGACTGCTGGTGGCGCTCACAAATTGCGCCAAAAAAATAAGTTCCGTTAGGGCCCAGTTCCTGGCTTAAATTTTACAGGCCATAAGGAGCAGTTCCGTCTTAATTTGCGCCCGAAAAAAAGGGAAGCATGTTGCAACATGTCGGGAGATAATCTGTCTGGTGCCACGTGGCGGTCGTGGGTTCAATTTCGTCTCGACCGATGTGTGCAGTTAGTTCCACTCCATTCGACTGTCAGAGCCCGCACTTTGACGATTTAATCACAAACTGCAATTATTCCTCCCTCTTTACTTCGCCAAGTGTGCTGACATTCTTCAGTTTAAGTATGCTGAGTAATACTATACCGTAACTCATTAATCGCCATAGATTTTAATTTGGGACCAATTTGATTTCCTCTTAAGAGGTAGTTTACCGTTGACGTTGGGAACGCCGGGCACAAAAATAAAACAGACTCAGTTTTCATGAAAAATATATGACTTACAAATTATTTTTTCAGCGGAGTCTTTCTATCGGAGCTTTCTAACTTCATGGATGGTATGTTTTAGGTGTTAAATCAGTCCCGGATTCACCCCTGGGGGGGGGGGGGTGAAACCCAGAGGCGGTCCCAGACCTCATAAAAGAGGGAGGCACTTGACAGTGGCGTAACGATTGATTTTAAATAAATAAATAAAATAAATAAATAAGGACTTTTTGTTGTTTCTATTACTAAGCCAACCTAGCGGAGTTAGGGCTATAAAGCCCTCTGATGAGAAACCAGTAGAATCCGGGCTGATGGGCCGTGGTCGAGCCTCCACCCCCCACCACCCCGCATCTTAGTATAAATTTCAGAGCACAACCTCCTGCCCTCACAGTCGCTGCTGAGCCTCCGAGATACAATCTTAGAAGTCTGCGCAGTTCCACTGAAGATGTCGACCGCAGATGTTGACGAAACGTTTGGAAGTTCACTTTCACTTCGACCACGGCCCATCAGCCCGGATTCTACTGGTTCCTCATTCGACTCCAGCCGTGAAAGCCTTTGCAGTTATATTATAAAGCCCTCTCTTACACTAAACTAGGAAGGCCCGGGCCCGCCTGCTTTACATGCCCTCCGAAGCATGGCCAGAAAATGTAGCTAGTGTGGGACTTGAACCAACAACATTTCGGGTGAAAGTCAGAGTCCGTACCACTACGCTACATGTCCTGTTTTCGAAGGGGGCGGTGAATAATTTGGCGCCCCTCCACCCATTTTCATAAAAGTGAATAAAATGGGGAAAGCCGTTCTTATGGACCTACGCAGCTTTTAAATTAATGACCTTAGTTCGGTTCGGAGGATATAAAGGGGGGCCCAAGGGTCTCCCACGGAGAAGTTTAGCGAAAACAGACCTGAAATAGTTTGATTTTACGAATTTTTGATAGCAGTAACTTTGAGAGTTTACAGGCACTTAATATAATTGCGAACGATGGGGGCCCGGCGGTCTCCCCCGGGTGAAAAGTTTTGAAAAATAGGCGTGAAATATTGGGGTTCTACGCATTTTCAGAGGAATAAGGTGTATTAATTACAAGAAATTAATATAATTGTGAACAAGGGGGCCGGAGGTCTCCCCGGGAGAAAATGTTATTTAGAGGCAAATAATTTACTGCCTTCCAAAGGAGGGGGGGGGGGCAATTGCCCGCAGTGCCGGTCGCTTCTGCTGCAAACTCCTCTAAAAGTCATATAAATCTACCAGCAAAACAAATGAAGAACACATAATTTCCAACCAATTTCAAAACTTTTAATTTTTTATTATTTTTATCTAAAAAAATTAGTTTTGGTGGGGGGGGCGGAATTTTAGTCATTTCTGTGGGGGGCCGGGGAGGTGCCCATGGGTTAATCCGGCACTGTGTTAAATATAGTGTAATGCAACCGAACAGGTTGCTTATTTTAATTTTTCCTACTTTTTCCTTTATTGGTTAGTGTGCATTTTTTTAAATTCAAACAAAAACTTCTTTAATCTATTTAATTTTAAAATTATATGAGACTCTGCCTCAGAATCATTATTTATTATTATTATAATCCGTTCTACAAAATTTGAAGAGATTACAGTAAGCAAAAACAAATGATAATAAATAAATCAACTTTTATTTGCATATACTAGATTAGTCCAATAAAATGAATAAAATGCAAATCTTATAGAGAAAATTGACTACAATTTTAAAAATTGCTTCATGGTACAAAATTAGGTTTCACTAAGTTTCGTAAAATATACAGTATATATACAGTATAGCCATCAAACTATCGTGACAAAACATCCTGCAGCTCATAGATTTATAGACAATAACAATCAAATTATAAAAAGAAAAACATAAGAAGATTGAAATTATAAGTAATAAAATGAAAAGTAATCTTTCATATCAAAATCTGCCCATACAGCAATCGGCCACCATAATCAGTTTAGGGCTACAAACTAAAATCAAATTCTCTGCTGGAAAGAAATCCATACAAGTCATCATAATGGGGTTCACCTCGATAGGGGGGGGGGGGTGTTACACCCCCTCCCACTCAACATAGAGGCCAGGAGAGGTGGGGGAAGGGTGAGCACTCGGTTACCCGATAAAGCTACCCGCTCAGCTGTGCCTAATTTACAAATTACATTTTAATTGCATTGCCTGGCCTCGCGGGCTGAGCCCTCTCCAATCTCGGGAAAAATGGATTTCGAGGTTTTTGTTTTTGAGAGAGTGCTGAATGAATGCTGCTGACTCGATCCCAATTTGAGTTTTGTGTCTGCTAACAACCTTTTTCACCGTATTGTTCCCTTTTGTTGTTTATATCAAGGAGGTTTCTGGTAGATTGTTTAGTGTGGGTGGTTGTATAAAGGAGTTCAGCTACCACAGGACAGGTTGTCGACTGGAGTGGCCACTGTCATATTGATATACAGTGGCAGAAGGTAGCCAGTTACGCAGGGCGTAAGGGCTCCTGGCCAAATGGGGCCCCCGCAGAAAGGAAAAAGAAACGTGATTTGTTTGGGAATTTCTGAAAATATATAAAATATAAAAATTAAAAAAACTAATTTAAGGAAAGAATATGAAAACTTAGGCCTAGTGTTAGTAGGCTAATTGAAGAAGAAAAAAAACTGTAGGGAGCCCACGGCTCTGCTTTCCGTAAGGGCCCCCAAAAATTTGTCACGCCACTGCTGTCATAGTTAGGGGGAGGAGGTGCGCTTGCTTCTAAATGGCGCGGGTGATCCAACAAAAATTGGAAGAAACAATGAAGACGTGTTTGAGGTAATTATTCTAAATTATTAAATTATATTAAAAAACCAACAGAGATGCAAAGAGTGATGGGTTGTAACAAAATATGTAATCCGTGTATAGGCCTACAGTAGCTTATAGTACCGTCAAACCGCCTATATTGGGTCAGAGAGTGTATTATGGGTCAGCGAGCTAAAATGTTTAAAACAATTTATTCTAGAACCACCCACAAGCATCATGGCGATGTTGATGTCTGTAAACACAGTACAATAACTAACGTAAATAATTAAGCCAAAAGTGTGGTACTCCTATAATGCTAAGTTAGTTTATTTTAATTCCTAGTTAAATTTGAAATATTTGAATTCCAAAAACCCTGAAAAAACTTCAGTTGTAGGCAATTACTGTATGTGTTGGAACCAGGACTCTCTTGAACTTCTTCCTTCTTTCCTGAATCTCTACTGCAACTGCAATGGTACTGTCGGTTGTGAAATAACTGCACACTTGTTGGTTTCAAGAAGAAGTGATTCACAATATTTATGAAAATAGAAAATACAGACTAACTTAGACCTTAACTTGCCATGCTTATTAAATTAGCCCATGCACAAGGCCGTAGCCAACGGGGGGGGGGGGGGTTCATGGGGGTTCAACCCCCCCGAAATGAAATGTCTTCATACTAGATAGAATCGGATTTTGAGAGGAAAAATAAAAACCACTATGTAATACGCAATGAAATTTCCAAACACCCCCCGCCCAGGCAAGTGGGTCCTACACTATATGTTACGTGTATATACTTATAGTAGAAGATTGCCAAACAAAACTTACGATTATACTTTATTTGAGTCAAATAATTTGACATTGCCTTTATTCTACGTCATGCAATGTTAGAAAGATAGGGTTACCAGACTTTCCAAACTTCAATTCCCAACAGAGAGCAAAATGTGGGCTTAATATTAAATAAATAAATAAATAAGGACTTTTTATTGTTTCTATTACTAAGCCAACCTTGCGGAGTTAGGGCTATAAAGCCCTCTTTTACACTCAACTAGGATGACTCGGGACCGCCTGCTTTACATGCCCTCCAAAGCATAGTCAGAAAATGTAGCCAGTGTGGCCGGGACTCGAACCAACAACCTTTCGGGTGAAAGTCAGAGTCCGTACCACTACGCTACATATTATTCTTTCTAGTCTAATCATTGCCATAAAAATAGCCTTTCCATCCATACGCTTTAAAGCGTTAAACCTGTTTCTATTTTGAAACTTTTAAAACTTTTTTTTAAATGAAAGCCAATTAAATTTAAAAATTTACATTTGTGAATCCCTCCCGTTTTTTTTAAAAAAATTCCCTGACCTATTCCTCCCGGATAAATTAAAGTAAAGTAAAGTGCATTTTATTTATCGAGAAATACATTCTACATACATTTCATTAGAGGTTCAGAGGGGCACCTTTGGGATTAAGTCCCGGACTCTTTTTCCCAGAGCTTGAAATCCCTCACTCTTGGTAACCCTACAGGAAGATCATTATGATCTGTCGACTATACACGTGCCGTAGGTATACAAGAGTCGGTAGTAGCCTACAACAGCGGCTAACCCATTGAAAACCATAGGTTAGGCTAAGTTTAAAATTAAAAAAAAAATTCCCAAAAATAATATAATTTTTATAAAAACATCCGTAGATAACGGCTGTATGTACAATAGCTTAGGACTGGCTACGGCACTGCCACGCTGACTGCTTACAAAATAAACCCCATACAGGACACAATACATAGTCATCAGCCATTTTCCCAGGGAACAAAAAAATGTAAAAAAGGGACAATAAAAACAACCCCTTGCTGGAAATCGCTTTATTATTTTCACGCATAAATATGAAAATCAATTTGTTAAGATGAGGAGACGAATTCGTCATACAACAAACTAACAATGTTGCCGTCAGGGACGGATTAAGGGCGGTACATACGATACATCTGGAAAATATGCAGCCTGAAGGGTTATTAGATAAATAGATTTCTTGTCATTCTTTTAGATTTAAATCGTTGACATAGGCTACCCCTGGATCACCTCAAAATAGGTTGGTTTATATTTTTGCTTTCCAATTTATGCGTCAGCTAGGTAGTATAAGGAAAGCTTTGTGATGGCCGAAAATATCGATTCCCAGATTTCAACGGATTTACACGTTTTGAGGTCCCAGGAACCAAAAAAGTGTTTTTTACTAAATGTCTGTCTGTCACTCTGTCGGTCTCTCTGTCACTCTGTCTGTCTGTCTGTCTGTCTGTCTGTCTGTCTGTCTGTCTGTTCATCGATTTCCGGGCAAACTACTCAGTCGATTTTGATGAAATTTAGCATGTATAGGTTCACAAAAATCATACCTCGGAATGATTTTTTTTATATTTAGGGCTAACTAAATAATTAATCAAATAAATAAATAAATAAAAGTAAAATGTAAAATATGAGTGTAAAAGTGAAATAACTTGATTTAGCCCATATAGGCCAATAGGATGTCCTCTTACTTAAGTATCGTACCTATTTTTTTTTTATTTTATTTTTTTTTTTAAATTCAACCGTCGTTATTGTTAACCGCAACGAAATACAGTATGTTCTCCAAATATTATAGGTACTTACAAGCGTATTTGGGAGCTTGATATTTTGTTGTATCAAAATCCCCCTTCCCCTAACCGAAATCTGAATTGGCCTACATATGTATATACAAAATTGCCCATTATCACCATTATTTATCTTTCCAAAACCCGTAAAACCTTCAAAATTTCGCTAAAAGGTGGTATATCGCATGCACAAAAGAGTCTGCGGTACTGAGCCACATCAATCACAAGATGGTAATATGCCGTCAGGCCATTACAGCTGAAGGGTTGTCATAAATTCACCCCGTTTTCTTATGTCCCGCAGTAATAGCATACAAGGGTTGCATTTTTCGTCACCCTTAGCGCTGGGGTCACCCCCTCCTGCGAAAGGCTTCCTTCCGCTTTCATTTGCATTGCAAGAGATGAATATGCTTTATCATTGTAGACCGAGCTTTTTGACCTTTGTCCCTTTCGTTGTTCGCGAGTTGACTTTTAGCCTATATGGGCTATATGTAGTTAGATTATTTCGCAGAGCAATATTTTATAGTTAGGTTCTGTTGCTTACTGTGCACCATGCTGAGTATATAAATGTTTACTATTTTCTTCTTCAATAGTCAAAATACTTTTTTCATGTATGTACACGGTCATTGAGACACATAGGCTATAGTACCAATCGGGTGCACAGTGTTCAAATTGCTCGGATTATTTATACGTAGCTCAGTAGCCGTAATAAGTTATATTATGCTATAATAATATTAACAATATTATATATATATATTTTAAATTCAATACTCGTTTCATTCATTCATTCATATTTCTGTATGTTGCCCACTGATAAATGACCTATCAGAGCACGCCTTGCAGCCACGGCGGGATTTGTTGTTGTTCTGTTGCAGCCCAGACCGTCTGGGCCAGACGTAGAGCGAATATCCGATCTCTGCTATATAGAACTCAATGCAAGACCATTTTATACCACTATTTCCTATCAGCTATGACTGCGCCAATTGTAGTTAGCGACTTCGGTGGCAAGGTGGTAGCGTGCTTGTACTTGTGCGAATCTCCACACACCTTGCGGTCGGAGACGTGTCGTAACTCGACACAAGTACCTACTAGGTGACTTAGTGAGGCGATTGAAGAGGTTAATCGGATGCAATCATTAAAGTGTTTGTACGCGATTTAACCTTTTATTTTATTTTAAAAAAAATAAAAAAATAAAAAAAAAACTAGCATAGTTTAGGTACCGAGTAAATAAATAAGTAAATATTGACTTTTTTGTTCTATTACTAAGCCCTGGAAATGGTCTGACCATAGAATAATATTTACTATAGAATGCTAGTCGGTATAGGGCCGTCTGTGATTCCAAATAGGAAAATCACATGAGCCGAGTCACAAAATATTTGCGTCCCAGTTTTAACCAATCAAATTAATTTATTAAGAAACAATTGTGAGTGCATTCGAACGTTCTATAAAACTTGGCCAACTATTGGCTGCCTGTTTTGAAGTTTTGAACATTCATTTTCAAAACAATAACAACGCAGCAGAAATGAGCATAGCCTGCCAATCGAAATAAGCAGACTGGCATTCCTATGCTTATACATAGGATGCAGTATTTCATGGCTTTGTGATTTTTTTCATGATTTTGGCCACTTGGTAGCGCTTGGGTGTTTCCCGCACAAATTTAAAAATTGAAATGTAGTAGTCAATATCAATTTAATGAGTCATTTCATATTAAAAAATCTATAATGAGCCAAATTTAATGAAACCAACTAGTTTATTGTATCATTCGCACACCTAGGCCTATCTAAATCTAATATCTATATATATCTAACAATGGTCAATGCAATGAATATTTAAAAAAAAAATGCCCGTGGTATCCTACGCAGTATGTATTAATGTATGGAGGTATCACATACAATACTTCAAATTATGTTCCAACATGAGTTTAGAAAGAGTACCTACCGTGCTTTACGTTACGGCAAGCATTCATTAGGGCCTTTTCGTACAGGTCATTGGGGGTTTGGCATTTTAAACCAAAACCCTGTATGGGGAAAGTGGCAAAAAAAGTCTTTGCGTCGTGTTAGCATACTGTCACAGTAGAAGTAGACCATGTATTGGACATTTTCACAACCCCTATTTATTCAGACAGGTAGTTCCTCACTAACGCAATACGGTGACACCCACCATGTTCCCTTCCTTTTGACTCTGTAAGCCATGGGTGACAAGTGAAAACTCAAGGTGAGTTCCATGGAAAAGGCTTTTAAAATACAGCAAAATGCAATAACATTAATGTAATAACAAATATACAGTAATTTACAGTGAAGAGGACGGAACACAACTAATATTTTTGACTTTTTTCCTTCTGGTAGAAATTGTCTTGCATTAACTTAAAGTTTCCACTCGAATTTCCTTGCTTCAACATTTTCTCTGGTGGGACGAGACGCCTCCTCTGCTCCTGTTCCTCGGAATCTGTTGCCCTAAAAATGTCAATAATATTAGCCTACCGATACATACCAATTAAAATAGGACAACATATTTTGTTTTAGTTAATGTATGCTGCAGTGGACCCATAGAGGGAAGTCACTGTCACAAATTATTACTTCGCAAGCCCCATGCATGCAAAGGCTTAAAAATGGTTCTCGTAGGTTGTACAGTAACTTGTTGCACTCGGTGTGTTTGGGGAGTGTGCTAAGTGACTTAATTTGGCTACAAGACGGCAACAATGCAACACTTTAAGAAGAATTAAAGCTATTGTGGGTTTAATATAAATTACTTACCTTTTAGATGTATTATTGTAGGCCTACTTTACTAATAAAATAAGTTCGGTTGTTGGATTGAAAACTGCAAACTATGCTACACATTATGCAAAGTACAGTAGGCCTACAATAATACATCTAAAAGGTAAGTGAGAAATTTATATTAAACCCACAATAGCTTTAATTCTTCTTTAAGTGTTGCATTGTTGCCGTCTTGTAGCCAAATTAAGTCACTTAGCACACTCCCCAAACACACCGAGTGCAACAAGTTACTGTACAACCTACGAGAACCATTTTTAAGCCTTTGCATGCATGGGGCTTGCGAAGTAATAATTTGTGACAGTGACTTCCCTCTATGGGTCCACTGCAGCATACATTAACTAAAACAAAATATGTTGTCTTATTTTAATTGGTATGTATTGGTAGACTAATATTATTGACATTTTTAGGGCAACAGATTTCGAGGAACAGGAGCAGAGGAGACGTCTCGTCCCGCCACAGAAAATTTGAAGCAAGGAAATTCGAGTGGAAACTTTGAATGCAAGACAATTTCTACCAGAAGGAAAAAACTCAAAAATATTAGTTGTGTTCCTTCCTCTTCAGTGTAAATTACTGTATATTTGTTATTACATTAATGTTGTTGCATTATGCTGTATTTTAAATGCCTCACCTTGAGTTTTCACTTGTCACCCATGGCTTACAGAGTCAAAAGGAAGGGAACATGGTGGGTGTCACCGTATTCCGTTAGTGAGGAACTACCTGTCTGAATAAAAGGGGTTGTGAAAATGTTCAATAGGCAACATGGTCTACTGTGACAGTATGCTAACACGACCCAAAGACTTTTTGCCACTTTCCCCATACGCAGGGTTTTGGTTTAAAATGCTTGCCGTAACGTAAAGTACAGTAGGTACTCTTTCTAAACTCATGTTGGAACATAATTTGAAGTATTGTATGTGATATTCCATACATTAATACATACTGTGTAGGATACACGAGCATTTTTTTTCTTTTAATATTCATTGACCATTGTATTGTAGATAGGCCTAGGTGGGTGAATGATACAATAAACTAGTTGGTTTCATTAAATTTGAGTCATTATAGATTTATTAATATGAAATGACTCATTAAATTGATATTGACTACCACATTTCAATTTTTAAATTTGTGCGGGAAACACCCAAGCGCTACCAAGTGGCCAAAATCCGAAAGTGGGACGCAAATATTTTGTTACTTCAATCATGTGATTTCATGAAAAAAATCACAAAGCCCTGAAATACTGCATCCTATGTATAAGCATAGGAATGCCAATCTGCTTATTTCGATTGGCAGGCTATGGGTCTGACTGATCAGGCGTCCCTTGCAGCTATCCCTATCTGATGCGCATGCGCGTACTCAGTATACTACAGATAATGCCTTACAAAATGCAATAAAATCCTACCAGGTATCCCCACCGCCTTCACAACACTCCGTCCCCCTAAAAACAGCATTGGCGTAAATAGGGGAGTCCTGGGGGGGTCCTTAGCCCCCCCCCCCAGGTCCACCCGTAGCCCCCCCCCCTGGATTTCTGGTGACAAAGACGTTATGGAGGCTGAAGGCATAGTATCCACAATAATGTAAAGGAAATTAATTCTTAGTATGCTTATTTTACATTTAAAAAATCCATAAAATATATTTACTCAAAATGCTTAAAACCCCAATACTTCAGAGCTATTTTTTCCAAATTTTTCTCCGAGGGAGACCCCCGGGCCCCCTCTACGGTAGGCTTATTCGTCGTTAGAATATCTCAATTGTACTGCTTGCAAACAATTGGCGTAAATAGAGGGGTCCTGAGCTAATTAATCCTGGGAAATTAATTCTTGGTATGCTTATTTCACTTGAAAGACATCATTACAAAAATCAACATATTGACAAAAAATATATTACTCAAAATGCTTAACAGGGACGGTTTCAGAAAAAGTTTTCGGGGGGGGGGGGGCGGTGACCTGAAAAATATCACGTTTCCCTTACTTGAGTAACAATTTCTTTTCATTTCCTTCAAAAGTCCATTCTATCTAGTATAAAGCTATTTTTCTCGGGGGGGGGGGGGGGGGGGGGACCGCCCTGATGCTTAAAACCCCAATATTTCAGACCTATTTTTCCAAAATTCATCACTTTTTTTCTCCGGGGGAGACCTCCGAGCCCCCCTCAAAGGTAGGTTTACTTGTATGAAAAACATCATCTGTGCTGCTTGCAAAATGCTTAAAACCTCCCTAATTTGGGCCTATTCATCAATTTTTTTTCTGCGGGGGAGACCCCCGGGCCCCCCATCTCCAGGGTAGAATATTCGTAAAACCTCACTAATTTGGGCCCATTTATCAATTTTTTTCTCCGAGGGAGACCCCCGGGCTCCCCTTTCTGCAGAGTATAATGTGGATAAAACCTCACTAATTTGGGCCCATTTACCGATTTTTTTTCCCCGGGGGATCAAAGTCTTGGGGTCCTAAAGCCCCCCCCCCCCCCCCCAGAAATTTTGGGAATTTACGCCAATGAAAAAAAGAGATATATGAAAGGCAAAAATCCTGAACATCAGGAAATGACTAAAACACGACATCTTGACTTAATCCGAAAAGAAATGAAAAGTCAGGGGCAAAACAGTTGAATGCTCTCACCAGGGGATGAACCACAATATTATAACCCCCCCCCCCCTCACATTCAAATAAGAACCAACAATTCATTTTAATTTCAAGGAAAAATTATTTTCCCAATTTGGTTGACTAGTTTTCAAAGGATTTTCTCATAAAACGCTGTCTTCATTTCGCTTGTTCTCGAGAAGAATGGAAGCAGGCCTTCTTCTTCTACTCCTACATCATCTGTGGCTCAATATCCTCCACAAAGGGTGGTTTTTACCTTACCCCTCCAACCTGGGGGCGGGGGGGGGGGGATGGTTGCCCCCTTTCTATTCTATCAACATCATTCTCGTCTACGGGGCTTATAGAAATTCAGCTTTGCTCATTTTAAGAATAGCTTATTCCGATTGTATCTTGCAAGTCAGATTGTCGTTTTTTCAACAATATCTGTTGTAGTTACTTTTTTGTATGTTTTTAAGAACTTTATTTGCATTTTGTTTCAGCCTGCAATGTCAAATTTCATCAGGTTCAGGGTTTCTTATACCCTATACAGTATCTGGATAGTGGATATTCTAGACAAAGGGTGGCTTTTCAGCGGGGTTACCCACTTACCCCCTTTGTATTCCATCAACATCATTCTCGTCTCTGGGGCTTATAGAAATTCAGCTTTGCTCACTTAAAGAATAGCTTATTCCCATTGGATCTTACAAGTCAGATTGTCATGTCTTCAATAATATCTGTTAATTGTAGTTATGCAATCCTTAACCCGTGAATTAAGAAGTAGGGAGGCACAGGAGAAAATTTTGGATAACATATTTTGCATGTTTTCAAGAACTTTATTTGCATTTTTTAGCCGACGGAGGGAGAGCCTACATGGTCTTTTGCCTGCAATGTCAAATTTCAGGTTCAGGGTTTCTTCTACCCTATACGGCTATACAGTATCTGGATATCCCAGATAAAGGGTGGCTTTTTAGAGGGGTTGCCCCCTTTCTATTCCATCAACATCATTCTCGTCTATGGGGCTTATAGATATTCAGCTTTGCTCACTTAACGAATAGCTTATTCCTATTGGATCTTACAAGTCAGATTGTCATGTCTTCAAGAATATCTGTTGTAGTTATGTAATCCTTAAACCGTGAATTAAGAAGTAGGTAGGAGAAAATTTAGGAAAACATATATTTGTTTGCTTTTAAAAATTTTACTGGCATTTTTTTTAGCGTGCCTCTCTCCTGCAATTTTTAACTTGGAGGGTCATGTTTTCTTCTATACTCTATCCAGTATCTACTTACGATACTTTTTCCTCACTTTTATCCCTAGGTGGGGTCAGCGATACAGCAGGTTCCCTTCCACTCCTTGCGATTCTGAGCTTCGGCTGCAGGTGCTCTTAAAATCCTGAGGTCTTGGCGGACTTTCGCTTATTCTACTGTTAGTCTGGACCGTCCTCGTGCCTTAATTCTCCTGCAGGTTTAAATATTATTTTGGGGTTTCTTTTACTCTATAGGTACAGTGTACAGCTGTGGTATGGAGATATATCCTCGAAGGGTGGTTTTTAGGGAGATTGCCCCCCTTTCTATTCATCCATCAAAATTTTTCCGGACAGTTCCTCCCCAGCATTTGGTGATTTGCGTAGCCTTTAAATAAGCATATTATCTATTTGCAAATATGTTTTTGAGGAAATAAAGAAGTATTGTACTGTATTATTCCGTATTATGTAAACAAAATTCTTATAGCCCCTACAGTAGGGGCCTCCGATTCCGATCAATTCCTTGATTTTAGAATCGAGCCCAGAATCTGAAGTTGGATTCGTTACACGAGATCACGTCTGATGAAGACTCGATTTTATTAGCAACATCAGTGCTGGGTGCGAGATGGCCCATCCTATTTTTATTTATATATAAATAACATCCTTTCATAAATCAACAAAAAATATTTCTCATTTCCCATTTTCACGACGTGTGGAAAATATAAAATTTCATCTTAGAAAATATTAAGACAATGGACAGAAAATTGTGGCGAAAATGAAAAAAAAAGAACGGTCGGGTAGCCTTTCTGACTGACACAACTCGGCTAATGCAATTCCCCGGTTTAGTTTTGTTTATTGTTTCCGACTCAGCGAAGCTGAAAGCAATAAATTTTTATTTTTACCAATTCCGCGGGCCCGGGAGATGAGTTTTTATAATTTCCTTTTGTTTTTTACTTTTGTGTCTCTTTCTCCTGAAATCTCATTGCTCCGTCGTCACGGTTCACTGAATTTCCCATTCCATTCAAATCTTTCGATCACCAGCCATCTTTCTGTTGCTGCTGTTGTATAGTTGTTTCGTTTTTCTTTTCTTTTTTATTGCAGTCGTTTTTGTATCGCTGACTCGGACGAAATTGTCGGGTTTTGATGTCTTAATGTTGTATTATATAAAGGTTATAGCTATAGTCTTAGAGTCTAGGACCTAGACAGACACGTAGGCCTACAAATGCAGGATATTCCGTAATAAGAATAAGAGAATATCATCAAGGCAAGGCTAGTGAATTTAAGGCCAAACCGGAGTGGGTCACGTGACTGGCCTGGAAATATATTTCTTTGCAGGGGGTTCGTAATATATGTTTTAAACCGCAGGGGTATAATAAAAATCGATAGAAGGGTATAGTATACGCGTAGACATGCTTACACTATTGACTGAACCAAAAATTACAATTACATTAGGTCTAAAATTTGTGCATGAAGCAATTAAAAACATACCTTTTAGAACATTTTTACGTGTCCCACAGGGAAGAAAAACCTCCAACTTTTGTAATGAAATGCACTTCAGTCAGAAGCTCAACACTTAATTAGACAGTAAAGCGCCAGAAATAGGTAAAACTGCAATTATTTGAAATAATACGTACAAGTCAAATACGGACCAGGTACATGACGCGGGGCTTTGTTTATGAAATGGATACGGTATTCTACCATCTCGTGGCTGGAGACCGCTATCAATATGGCTGCTAGTGTAGCCTGCAGAAGCTAAGTACAGAGTTTTTGACTGGGTCCAGGTATCCGCTTTGCTATGCTGCAATGTGTGAGACTTCGATATTTTTTGTGTTGGTACTTATCTCTGATAGTTGGCTTATGGTTAACGGGTGCCTCGTAAGGCATATTATGGCTCCCGCCGCTTCAGTTCTATTATTTCTATGTATTCAACACTCAACGCCCAAGTCCACAACTCTCCGGCTTGGCCTTAAAGGAAATAATATTACACATTAAAATGTATAGGTATAATTTTGAAAATAATATAATAAGAATTTTAATTAATGCCTACATCCGAAGAAGAAATTTAATACTTTAAATATATAAGCTTTAACTTTAAATACATAGCCGAGGATTAATGATCTATCAATATGAATTTCCCGCACGTTTTGCACTCATTTCTTTAAAACAATTGAACAAAACCCGGTATTATATTAATCTGCTGGACTAAATCATACTTTTACATGGTTTTAGTCATAGTACATTTCTCTAAACCCCCGTCCGGGTCGATCCTTGTGACTTGTGCCAATGCTAAACTGCTAAACATAAGTTATTTGTTTGCTCACATTTCTTGGTTGTCGGTTATCCTTCGAAGTCGGATGGTAATCGAATAGAGCTTGGGGACAAGTCAGCCTGCAATTTCCTACTTGTGCAACCACCCTATTGTACATAATATAGCCTGGAGTTGATTTTGGAGAAATGTCGAGGTTTTCCAACAAAATCGAGCGGTGCATACAAACTGGTTGACATAAGTTCTGTTGGGAGCCCTTGTCCTTTTATCTTCCCTTGGGGCTTGGATGCAGAAGGCGACATTTTTTTTTGATTCTCCTGACATGGCCAAGTATGTTAGTTTCCTTTTCTTAACAGGCAGACCCGCAGGAGCAACTTGAATTTAGTAACCAGTCACCTCAGCATTAGGGACACGACCTCTCCAAAATATGAGCAGCATTTGTCCCCAATTCAAATGCGCCGATTCAATTTTACATAGCTTGGAAATTGTTGCACAGTTCTAGATTCCACTCACATTAATTTATTATAATAATAAATAAATGAACGGGCACACTCATAATGGTTCTTTTACTCTTGTAAAGAAATACGATTGATGCATTGCCTACAATAGTCATTAGGTACCGTACTGTTATTTGGGGCCCAGAGTAATTTCAGCCTACAATTTGTCAGTTATGCAACTTTAAAAATAATTTATGTTGCAATTGTCAATATTAATGTTTGAATCTGCAATGCTGCCACCATGAGTATCACATTGTTTTGGGGTACTAAGACCCTTCCCCGTGTTTTGGCAACAAGGCGCACGGTACACAATGGGGTCCTAGACCCCCCCCCCCCCCCGCCGGTATTTTGGCAATTTGTTTCTTAGTGTAAAATTCCAGGCCGGTACAGTACCTAATTAATGAGTGACAACAATGTTTGCTGCGTCATCATAATTATATTCAGCACTATCACCCGAAAGGTTGTTGGTTCGAGTCCTACACTTCCTAAATTTTTTGACCATGCTTCGGAGGGCATGTAAAGTAGGCGGTCCCGGGCCTTTCTAGTTGAGTGTAAGAGAGGGCTTTATAGCCCTAACTCCGCTAGGTTGGCTTAGTAATAGAACAAAAAACGTCCTTATTTATTTATTATCACTCATTGCTCTACGACAAGCGCAATTTGTTGCTACTGACAGTTGGCCTACCAAAAGGCAAAAACCTGTACGGCTGACTTCATACCCACCCTTTAAAAAGGCTGATGTGAAACCCCATATAGGTTTTACGTTCAAAGCAATATGCCTTACCAAATATTTATGAATTTCTCACAGCAGGCCGGATATTTGAAATAAAAATATAAGGAAGATTTTTCGAACCAGATCGAGGGGGCCCCACCGCCCCCTCCCCCTCTTTGTAACGGACAAGGGCAACGTTCGCTTCCAGCAATAAAATACCCAAGTGAAATGTACCGTAAGTGGCGTCGACGCGGAAATAAACCCCTATACTCCGCCCATGCTGAGCTTATTTGTCGCGGGGTCTTTTAACGTCAAAATTATGAGGTCAAGCTTTTTTTTAGTTTTTCTCTTCCAAGATATAACTTTTCAAGGGGGCCTTTTGAGGAGTTTCCTGGGTTGGCAAGAATAAGTGCGAACGGTTCTGTATAGAGGTGCTGAAAGTTGCTTTATGGCCGTTGTAGCCTATAATGTGTCCAGTGACTTTTCCATTTTGTTTCTTTGTTTTCATTATTTATTTATTTCGGGGGGGGGGGGTGTATAAGTGTAAATATATACCGTATGCTCTTCCGCCTGTGGTGGCTTATGTACGTCCCTTTCCTGCCTGTATTAATTGGCCTACAAAATTTGCCGGCCTACTATGCTATTTGGGCCCTATGCGACGACTAATACTTAACATTTAAGTGCAACTTATCTTGTTATTATTTTTGTTGTTATTGTTGAATCGGATGACGTAGTTAGTAGGCAGTAGAGATTTATTTACATCATTATCAAACTCGCAGTTAATAAGAATATTAATCATTAATTCTCGATTAAAAAATAACGGCTGCAATTTTCGGTGCTTTCGCCCCCTTTTCACATTATTACAAACATTTCGAGGGGGTCCACCCCCCCCCCCCCCTTTCGCCTCTACAGTCCAAAGCAATCACCTGATACCAAGGATGCTCTATATAAACTGGATGCGTAACTTGGAACTAGCCTAGGATTATAAGCTAAGCATAGATGAGAATTTTTCAGATTCAGGATTCAAGCAGCCATTTGCATTGATACCTTCTTTGTATGTTTGCATAGCCTTTCCCGTTGTATATCTAATTTTTTTAAATATTTTAAATAATTTTAAAAATACTGTTTAAACCATGTTTACATAGGCTTTCCCGTTGCAGATATCATTTTTTTAAATAATTTCTAAAGCTTTAAAATATTGTAATTTTAAGCTAGATTTACCAGTTTAATGCTTAAAGTTATTATTTGATTTGAAGTACAATAAAATTTTGGAAACCATGCAAATTGCCGCGGGAATCCAGCCGACTGGTAGGCTGTGGTGAGTCCATATGTTTATATGTCCATGCCTGATACTGATACACAGGCAATGAATGCAGGCAAAATATTGTTGACGACAGTAATCCTTATAATATGAAGAAAAAGAACAAATCTCAAAATGCACAAATTTAAATCAAGGAAAATTAGGCTAGCTAGAAAACCTGCTGACGAAACTTATAAATTTTGATTTTGCGAGAAAAAAGTTGATACATTATACATCTTTTCCCTTTGGTCCTAGCCGTGCTGATTGGAAAGGTTGAAAATCAAGAACCCTACAATTTCAAGTTCTAGGAATTGGTTTTGCCTAAAATTAGCAAAACGTACGAAATATTGTAACAAAAACCTACACCTAAAAGACGAGTTAAATCTAATTAAAGTTAACAATTACAAAAGACAAACAATAAGGTACCTTACATCTTCACTAGACTATTACTATTTGTATTATTATTTTTAAGGACTTTTTATGGATGCAGGACTTCAAGTCTTCTTCTTCTTCCGGCAAAACTAAGCCGTTGATGGGCTATGGCCTGCTCAACCACACTCCTCTTGGTTTTGCACGTGACGTACAAATTAAAATATTGAAAGGAATGAAAAAATATTTAAGGCAGCAGTGAAAAAGCACATAACCAACATTTCCGATAAAAAACCGGCTTGCCATATTGTTTTAGATTTTTAATTAAGGCCAAACCGGAGGGGGTCACGTGACTGGCCAGGAAATGTCTTTGCAGAGGGTTCGTAATATATGCTTTAAACCGCAGTGGTATAGTAAAAATCGATAGAAGGGTATAGTATACGCGTAGACCAAAAATTACAATTACATTAGGTCTAAAATTTGTGCATGCAGCAATTAAAAACATACCTTTTAGAACATTTTTACGTGCCCCACAGGGAAGAAAAACCTCCAACTTTTGTAATGAAATGCACCTTAGTCAGAAGCTCAACACTTAATTTGACAGTAAAGCGCCAGAAATAGGTAAAACTGCAATTATTTGAAATAATACAAGTCAAATACGGAACAGGTACGGGACGCGGGGCTATGTTTACAAAATGGATATTCAACCATACCGTGGCTAGAGGCCGTTATCAATATGACTGCTAGTGTAGCCTGCACAAGATAAGTACGCAATTTGGCGGGGAAATAGCCTGCACAAGCTAACTACTAAACTACAGAGTTTTTGCCCGGGTCCAGGTATCCGCTTTGCTATGCTGCAATGTGTAAGACTTTGATATTTTTTGCGTTGGTACTTATCTCTGATAGTTGGCTTATGGTTAACGGGTGCCTCGTAAGGCATATTATGACTCCCGCCGCTCCAGTTCTATTATATTTCTATGTATTCAAAGCTCAACGGTCAAGGCCACAACCCTCCGGTTTGGCCTTAACGCTCTTTTTTAACCTTTTAATTTTGTTTCTGTTTTATAAGTACTACTTTCAACATTTTATAATTTTATGAGTACGACTGAATAATTTAAGTATTTTAATTGTATATGTTAAATGTATCCCGGCAACACAAGTCCTATTGAGGAACATAGGGCCGGGATAACTAATAGTATTGTATAAGTGTAGTTTTATGCAAACAATATATACTTACTACTACTACTTACCAACGATCCACGAACTACCAACAAGCGGAGGCCAGAGGTCAAAACGTAGGTGAACTTTTCTTCTAATTCATATCATATCATATCATAAATAATATGATACAACCCTTTATCTCGGTTATTATGAGGAAATATGGAAATATATGTTAAATGTAATAACGTTGGGTTAAAAAACTTTTGGGTAGCATTATTATTTTTAATTTTTTTGGCAGAGCAGGCCAAGGTCTTTCACGGGCCGTAGTGCCAAGAAGTAAGGGATGTTTCAGTTCCGAAATCGAACAATTAAAAACACCAGAATGTAGCTAACATCGTCTTCTGAGTTACACCTGGCTGGAGCCTTGATTTACTGACTAGCTAGCGATTCTTAGAGTTACAGGACATGTCACACAGGCTATGGCAACCTATCTTACTATACTAGTAAGGGGTCGGAGAGGTTTCCATGGTGATAGTAAAGACTTGCTGGCTGACTAGGTAGCGCCTCTCAGAGTTCCAGGATTCCATGATCCGCCGGCTGCAGTCTTCCCTCTTTATAGTAAAAGAAGTGGTAGACGAGGAATTGGACAAAGGAATTTATTCATCGCCATCTTCTGAGTTACGCCTGGCTGGAGCCTTGGCTTGCTGACTAGGTACCGCCTCCTGAAGTTCCAGGACATGCCCCACAGGCTGTGGCCGTCCGTCTTCCCCTATTATAGAAGGCTGGATGACGCCAGCCCTGTGAACAAAAAACGTCAAAATAAATTTAAAATAATTTATCTCTAAATTTTAATTCACTATTCACTAAACCAGTCCGTCCGTCTGTTTGTCCGCCCCCCCCCCCCCCTTGGAAGACTGCAGCATAAATGAAGGCGTTAAGTCGTATTAAAAAACTAGATTTTATAACGGGAGAATGTGTTATACCTCACTCTTTAACATGAATTTTTGTATCTGCAAAATATTTACATAATTTTTATATATATATATATTAAGTTGCAGAAATCTCATTTATGCGTCTTGCCATACAAAATTTTTAATGATGGTGCCACTCATTTTTCATAATTACAGTTTAAAAAAATACCCTTTCTTTTACCGTTGGAGAAAATAATGGAAAATGAGTGGCCAACCATTAAATATATTACATGATGTGAAGCATAAACTACTATAGTTATCTGCAACTTAAAATAGTTATCTTTAAAAAAATGGTCAAGGTAGCTTAAGAAAAAAATGAAGCGTGTCGGATTTTGGGGGCTTATCTACCCATATTTTGTCCAGCTACCATATTCTCTTATGGTCTATTGAATATAGAAATTTCGAATTTTGTCTAAATTTTACAATCCACAATATCAAGGTATCAAGGACGTTCAATGACTATGCAGTCAATAAGCTTAGGCGGCTATTCCACCGGCGATTTTACTTCATATTTGATTTTGTCATTGACGATTGTTTTGTTTTCAGGAGACTATTATATAGATACTTAACTTATCTATTATAAATTAAGTTATAGTATGATAGCAGACTCTTTTTAATCACATTTGACGTCTGCTACCATATTATAACTTAATTTATAATAGATAAGTTAATTATCTTCATAATAGTCTCCTTAAAACAAAACAAACGTCAATCAATCAATCAATCAATCAATCAACAAAATCAAATATGAAGTAAAATCCCCGGTGGAATAGCCGCCTTATGATTTCTTTTTGAAAATTTGAACTTGGCGGAATTGTTAAACCCAAGTTTTGAAACCCTGTATTTTTCATGGTGTTTTCAACACTCCACACATGTTATTTTAATACTATATTATTAATATTAATTATTAATGAAAAAAAAATTAAAATTTATTATAACGTGAGCTAGATTCAGAATTAATTTCTTTGAGCTGACGTTTTTGGTGCATGCTAACCTGGATAACTTGTCGATCATATTGGCTAATTTGACTGCTTCATACTCCTTTTGCTCCTCACTCATGCCTTCAGTCGGGTCTTTCCGTGGAGGTTCGTAGCACCCGAGCACGGGGTTGATTCTGAAACAAAGAAAATATGGTATAACTGTACAGTAACTGCTATGTATTTTTTTTGTGTTGTTTAATGTATTTATATATTATAAAAAAAAAATCAAAGAAAAAAGGAGAATGTAAGTGCAGTTTTTTCCTGCTACGATCTTCCATTGCAAACGTACAAAAAAGAAAAAGAAAAAATACAACTTAAACTATAAATCTATTTCAAATTGGGCGTCCATATACAAAAGTTGCGCGTTGACTACTTTCCGGGGTAGTGGCATAGTCCGTAGACAGAGAACTAAATGAAATGGAATGTATAGGTTCCGGGAGAGATTTTGCGCCTGACCTTCACTGATAGGGAAAACGTGGCTGCCGGCCATGTTGGTGATCACAGTACCTCAAATAGCGCAGTGGTCCAGAATTAGGATTCTCTTTAAATTGGTTGTCTTGTGAGGGCATTGTTTTAATGCGGTTATGCTTACGACCGTCCTATAGTATATTTGCAGTCTTCTTTCTCGGCAATAATTCTTAAGTATCCGCAGTTTTTTTTCAACGCCTGTTTTCAGCATTTCTGCTATTACTTTTAACTTCATGCTCTTGCATAATAAGGCAGTGTTCCCATTTTAAAGAGTCCACTAGAACTTTCGTAGAAACACTTGCAGCAAGCTTACCTTATATTTTTGTCACATGTTTTGTATTGTATAAATGGGCTCGGAACACAACGCAACGGTTGACAAAAAATATGGTAAAGGTTCAGTTTAGCTACCCCGGCTGGGTGATAGAGCCAGCGGATGAATAATAAACAATTGTAGTATTTACTTTGCTGTCTTTTGCAATGTTTTGGGCTCTTTATCGGGTAGCCAATGGGTCCTTGCTTGACCGATCAAATCATCAGATGACTGGATTTCTATATTTTGGTTTCATTAAGGCATTTACCTTCCATGCGACCGCGATGCCTTCATTGTTTATTCAAAAAGCCACAAATTGTAGTCGCATGGTAGGAAAATTACTCATGGCAAGATAATGGCTATTCAAGAATAATTCAAAATAGATTTGCATTCGTTTGGCACCCATTCCACATACGTACAACGTCAATGAAAATTATGAAATTGAAGGACATTTCAATTTCTCATTGATGGGGGCCATTCCATAAGTTTTTCAAAAATTGACAATTTTCAATTGAAGCGTATGCACCAAATTTTTGAAATTTGTTTGCATTTGTTTCTTGAAATTGTTTTTGTTTTCTTCGTCGCCTTATTATTTAATCCTTATTATAATTTTTATACAGAAATGCTTTCTTTTTAGAGAAATCAATTAAAATAGTTGTACTTGTCATATCACATGACGCCATTTTTTAATTTTAGATTGTTTGTTTCATTGTTCGTGATTTTACTCTATTATCAATTGATCATTGATCAATTTTAACAATGGCATAGAGTAAAATTGAAATGTCCTTCAATTTCATAATTTTCATTGACGTTGTACGTATGTGGAATGGGCGCCTTTGGAACATTTACTTTCCATTTGTAAACAAAAATATCACCGCAATGCAACTTTCAATATTAAAAAAGTACACTTTTGATTTCATGTAACTAAAAAACTATTCTTGACCGACCTTTAATTTTATCAAAACAGGAGTTCTTTTCAACTAAGGAATCGACAGGTAATAAAATTTTACGATTTTGTTAGGGGTAGCTAAACTGAACCTTTACCAGAAATATCACATGCTATTGTAGAGTGATAATAATGTACTGTATAATAATTGTGTACAAAATAATCATTAATACACAACATCAATACTTACTGATCTGCGTATTTGGAGTATTCTTCGGTTTCCGAGTCGGAGTCACTGGAAAAACTGGAAGAAGAGCCCGCGGAACGGCCACCAGCTAGCAAGCCTCGGTCAGCTAGCATTCCAGCCGCATTGCCGTACCCTGTATGCTTAACCATCCGCGAAACTGAAACATTTTAACATATTTTACCGAAAGTAGAGGATCTAGAAAAGTAGATATAAAGGGTGCGTAAGACTTGCTATTTTTTACCTTTGACCTATTGGTCTATCTCCCTGGTGCTTACGACTTGCTATTTGGAAGAACTGCGTAACCCTGCAGGTAGTTTTAGCAGTCATCACTGTCCTAAAGGTCAAAGGTCAAAATAGCAAGTCTTAAGCACCCTTTATATCTACATAGAAAAATCTGGGCTTGGCGGGATTCGAACCCATGATCCATGAAAAAGCCTCAATTACAAGGTTACTACTCTTATCACCAAGTTCTATTACAGATTGATTCGTTTGCCATTACCCCCAACGTTTCAACGCTATCGGCAATAATCAGCTTATAGTTCGGCGCCATTTATTCTATTTGAATATCGTTGCTCTGCAGCTACCATTACACTTACCGTTGCATTTGCAGAGTGTAAATATGAAGTCGGAGACAATGTCTTTAATCATGGGACATGGCGACAGTAGCAGACGACAGAGGTGCGCGCGCATCGAGTCACCCTCTTCCGGCCGCTTCATCACATCCCTGCGCGGTGGTAGTATCCGAGCTTTCAGCAGTTTCCGTGCGGCGCGCTGCTTTCGCGCCAGCTGACGAAGAACCGTCAATACTGGGGATAATAGCTCTTGCTTGGTCCGTGTTTCCTGAAAGTGACAAAGTGAATAAAAATCACCATTGTTACATACTTAAGCTCAGCGCACAAACGTAGATCTACAGTACTGCTGACAGAACTGTCATTGGAGCAAATATATTGGTGCAAAACACATACTTCAGCAGATTTTCCTCCTCTCAGGTTCTGCTGGTGCCCTGCCTTTACGCTACCCGGCAAAAATATACGAGTCTGGGACACAAGTCACCAGCAAGTAAAGACCTGCACGGCGTCTTGGTATCCAGCTTCCAAAAAACCCTAATGACAAAATGAACCAGCAAGCGGCAGGATCTTCTTCTTTAAATGCCTCTTCAATTAAAGATTGGCGATCATCAAGGCAATTTGGACCTTGGGGACTGCCGCTCTGAAACGGAAAGTCGTGCTCTTGCCAAACTACTGCGGCAGGTTTTTCAACCAGGATGTTATTCTTCTTGTGGTGATCCCAACGCGCCTTTTTGGCTTTGTGGCACCGGTTCAGTATAATTTGTTATGTTTTTTTGATAAATACATGCATTATTATTATTAATATTATTATTCTGCCGGCGGCAGTGAATGTCCTATCTCTTCTACATAGAACTCTGGTGTATCCCTTGAAACAATGATTTCCGCAACATCTACCATTAGCATGCTTTCTGCCAAATAGTAAGGATAAACATTCAAGTCTATTCCTTCTTTCTGGTCGGCTTAGAATTCTACATAGGAGGGATGGGACATTTTAGCGCGCCAGAAATATAAAAACCCTCGGGCCACCTGGTACGTTTTTTCAATGGCTGGTTGTAGGAGACCCATAAATTCATATATATGTATTGTATATAGAACTCTAGGTCAGCTTTCCTAGTGGTGATCCCAGTGAGCCTTTTGGCTTTGTGGCACCGGTTTTAGTAAAAATTGAAATATTTTTTGGATAAATATACGCATTATTATTATTGTTACTACTAATTCTCTACTTGACCATTTCATACGAGCATACTTAAGTGTTCTTACGTCAGCAAGAGCCAGTCTCGCCGCGAGGAAGTCCACGAGTGAGATGACCGCCTCGACATTCCTACCCTCACACTCGAGTTCCTTGGGAAGATCCGGTGCTGCTGCTGGTGTCAGCTCGCCATAGTACGCGACAGGTACACTGGTCAACAGGTCGGCGGCGTGTCTGCAAGTGAAATAAATAAATAATAAATAATGACTTTTTGATCTATTACTAAGCTTACCAAGCTATAAAGTCCTCTCTTACACTCAACTAGGGACACCCGGGACCGCATGCTATACATGCACATACATGGCCAGAAAATGTAGAAAGTGTGGGACTCGAAATACAGTATATTATTAAGAGGTTAAGATGGTTAAGCATACAGGGTACGGGAATGCGGCTGGAATGTTAGCTGACCGAGGTTTTTTAGCTGGTGGCCGTTCCGCGGGCTCTTCGTCCAGTTTTTCCAGTGTCTTCGACTCCGAAGAATACTCCAAATACGCAGATCAGCAAGCCATGATGTTGTATATTAATTAAATAAATAAATAAAGAATTTTTATAGTTTCTATTACTAAACCAACCTAGCGGAGTTAGGGCTATAAAGCCCTCTCTTAAACTCAGCTACGAAGGCCCGGAACCGCCTGCTTTACATGCCCTCCGAAGCATGGCCAGAAAATGTAGAAAGTGTGGGACTCGAAACACAGTATATTATTAAGAGCAAATCGAAGTACCAAGTCGATATTCACAGGAAATATCAATCGCAGAGCCGTCAAAAATAGCCTTTATATTAGCTGAAATGTTCATCTGCATTTCGATACAAGACATGTGTCATTAACTCCAATTGGTCACAGTCCTTGAGCTCCTTCAGGAATACTACCCAAATCATTTTGTGTACAATCAAAATTCAATAATTGTGGCCATTCTGTGTTAGAAATCATGACATAAGAACCGGTCCGAGTTTACTCTAACATGCTTTCCAATTTAATAATTAGTAGATAGATAATATGAGTAATTTCATTGTGAATAATTTTCCTATGGTAATAATGGGAATGCATAATTTCTTCAAAAAAATAATTTTTTGCACAAATTCAAATCTTTTTTTTTTGGAATGCAACCTAGTCGGTTGTGTTACTCTATTTAACACCTACAACATACCTGAATGTAGAAATCATCGATGGAATAGTTCCGCAGAAAAAATATTTTTTTAGGCATTTTTCATGAAAATTTAGTTATTTTTATTTTTTTACCCCTAGAAGCAAACTATCAAGGGGTGGGCAAGTGACCCACCGTGTTTTGTTAATATTAATAATGACTACAATATATGTGAATTTAATAGAAATCGTTGGAGCCGTTTATGAGAAATAATTTTTTTAGGCGTTTTTTTGACCTTTTTTTGAGAATAAAAACCCCCAAAATTGAGTTACCACAAAATAAAAAAATGGTCTCGAGGTATGACTTTTGT
Source organism: Psococerastis gibbosa (assembly GCA_963971405.1). Classification (NCBI taxonomy): domain Eukaryota; kingdom Metazoa; phylum Arthropoda; class Insecta; order Psocodea; family Psocidae; genus Psococerastis; species Psococerastis gibbosa. The sequence goes on from OZ020489.1 coordinate 5,116,764, forward strand.
GAACCTACGTGCAAAATTTTATTAAAAATCGACTGAGTAGTTTGCCCGAAAATCGATGAATAGAGGGAGCGACAGACAGACAGAGCGACAGATAGATTGATAGACATTTCGTAAAAACCACTTTTTTGGGTTCCTGGGACCTCAAAACATGTAAATCCGTTGAAATCTCGGAATCGAACATTTGGACCATCACAAAGCTTTCCTTATACTACGTATAAATTGAAAAGCAAAAATGCAGAGAAAAATTTCTGAGGAATGTATCTGTCAACTGCCAATGCAATGCGATGATCATATACTATATACTAGTAGATATTTTTATTTTTTATCATAGATAGTAATAGCCTTTTTTATCAGAATAATTTTATTTGAAGAACTACACCACGACATTGTTAGGAGAAATTATACCATTAATTTGTACAATGAGAAGGGAAGAAGCCTAACATTTTTTTTAAATGTGATATTCTCATGAAATATCGATCGTATACCTGCCAAAAATATCACACCCCTTAGAAGTTAAAGTTTCCTCTACATTTCAATAAGTGACATAGCACTGATTAGCCATAATTATTAAGCTTGATTTGTGCAAAAGATGGCTGGTGAGGACTTCAAAAACTGTGGTCATTTGGTGCTTGTAACGGCCATATCAAAATACAGAAGAGTATCTCTTCCAAGAGATGCGACATTTGTGAGAGCTCTACTATATTTCCTCTGAAATACGACTTAGTAAAAAAAGGCGCACAGTGGGAGTGTCCGATCTTAAGTATGAAGAAGGCCCCATCCTTTTCCGTAAATCCCTAGTCAGTATACTAGTGTATAACACATAGCATATGCCTGTGAGTAGTTCCTCGTTCTTTGGCGAGGCTTCAGACACCAGGAGATCATGCAGTATGGAGGTCAGTCTCAGCCAGAGGGACTCTTCTTCTGTATCCTCTGCCCTAAAGTCAGTTCTCCTCATCAGCATACTAGTGTATAAAACATAGCATATGCTTACCCTCTGAGTAGTTCCTCGTTCTTTGGCGAGGCTTCAGACACCAGGAGATCATGCAGTATGGAGGTCAGTCGCAGCCAGAGGGACTCTTCTTCTGTATCCTCTTCCCCAAAGCCAACCCTTCTGATCAGATTGAACAAAACTTTCAGCAACTCAACGCTTAACTCCACGTCGCAGTCCTGAATCAGACAAACTCAGCTAATCGAAATTTGAATTATAATGCACGTTAGTTACCTGGTTAAGGGATAGATTTCAAAATATCTTGCAAACAAGGAATGGTTGTGTATTTTTGACTAAATTAAATATTTCTTGTTCCATAGCCGGAAAGATTTGTAAGTGGTCAGATGAAAAATTCATAAAAAATGCAAGGGTTCTCTGATAAAAGTTGTCGATTTTTCATACTGATTGACTAATATTATATAAAATTGATTTAATGTACTGTATCTGGTTTCTCTGAAGTAATAATAATTCAGATGCGATAGCTAGTATTTTTTTTATGAAATTTTCATCTCATGTTTGCGGCTGTGGAGCGGGAAATCAATTGTTTCGACTTGTGCCCTTCTTGTTTTTATCCGGTATGACATAATATACTTATAAACTGTATATTGACTTAAGAAAAAGATCACGTATAATATAATATTTTATTTACGTCAAAAATCAAGCCATTAGGAGGAGTCCGTAGATGGTGGAGCGTCGTGCAAAACGGAGATAACTCGGGGAGTGTTGGTGACCAGGCGAAAGCCCACCAAGGGCTGCAGAGTCACAAGAATAAAAATAAAATCTAAGATTAGGGCAGTAGTTCTCTTCAAAATCACAAATTAAAGTATTTTATCATTTATTGAACATATGCCTGTCATAATGCCAGAAGAAACGAGGACTGAGAATAATTTAGGGAGATTTAGGACAGTCTGCCATCAGTTTCTGGGGAGTGAAGTGTGAGAGTGAATGAATAAGTGCCTGATTTGCTACATTAATATTTTCTCTCTTTTTCTTTTGTTGTTCTTTCGCAGTAAAAATTTTACATATTAATTTTTAAAATAATTTGTAACCCTCAATAGTGAGGAACCAGTAGAATCCGGGCTGATGGGCCGTGGTCGAAGTGAAAGTGAACTTCCAAACGTTTCGTCAACATCTGCGGTCGACATCTTCAGTGGAACTGCGTAGACTTCTAAGATTGTATCTCGGAGGCTCAGCAGTGACTGTGAGGGCAGGAGGTTGTGCTCTGAAATTTATACTAAGATGCGGGGTGGTGGGGGGTGGAGGCGGAGTCATCCTCGCTCCTGATTGGCTCCCTACTATCTCAACCTGATTTCCAGATGATGACACCAGTTTCTTTGCTTTGTGTCATCATCTGGAAATCAGGTTGAGGTAGTAGGGAGCCAATCAGGAGCGAGGATGACTCCGCCTCCACCCCCCACCACCCCGCATCTTAGTATAAATTTCAGAGCACAACCTCCTGCCCTCACAGTCACTGCTGAGCCTCCGAGATACAATCTTAGAAGTCTACGCAGTTCCACTGAAGATGTCGACCGCAGATGTTGACGAAACGTTTGGAAGTTCACTTTCACTTCGACCACGGCCCATCAGCCCGGATTCTACTGGTTCCTCATTCGACTCCGGCCGTGAAAGCCTTTGCAGTTAAACCCTCAATAGGTTAGCTGGTAGAGTAGCCCTTCGGGACTAAAGCCCGCCTAATATAAAGAAGTTTTTGATTTCATTTCATTTCATACTTGTGTAAACAATAACTAGTTTCTCCTTATTTTAGCCTAAACTAAAGCTGTTTGTGAGTAATTACTATATTTTAACAACAATATTCACCTGCATGAAAACATGGTGCTCATTACGTGGGCTTGGTTTGCTCTCTTTGAGAATGAGATCGAGTGCTTCAGTAACATAAGTAACAGCATGGTGATCCTCCTTTAATTGTGTACTGAAAAATAACAACAATAATAATAAAGTACTATAGCCATACCATAGGGAAACCGGTTGTGTATTAAAATTTATACTTTTATGATTTTCTAAGTTATTTTTTTTTCACAATGAGTGACAGTAACTTTTAAAAGTTAAAAATTTTAAAAATGTGTACAATAGCCTATAATGTCATTTTTATGAAAGGTTTTTCACAGAAGTAGGCATAACTCATTTCGGGCAATATTCATTCATTATTAATTTCACAGGTAAATTTTCGCAATGGGCTTGTGGTCTTTTATACCTAGTTAAGGGTGTTATATCAAGTTAAGTTAACACACCGATAACCAAGCTAACCAGCGTGCTATCCTAAACGCACTTCCAAGTTGATTAACTGTATTATTAACTATTTAGCTAGCGCTGCGATCGATAGCTCAGGTTTGACCACCGCCATCTTTGTTTTTGTCGATTGATTTGAAACACGCGTTTAAGATTTTGTAGTATTTAAAATACCACAAGCAATTACTAAAAATTATATTAACCAAAATGAACAAAAAATATAAACAAATGTGGCACTAGAATAGAGGTCTGCCACTTTCTTTAAAAACGTGCCACGAACGTCTACCACGTTGTTTACCCTGTTAAATGTTTTCGATATAGCATGATAACTCACTCCCGAGGTCTACTCACGATTGTGTGTTAACTTGGATAGCACATCTAACTCGATAACACCTAACACCCCTATTAGTACTACCAGTTTACTTACCAAACATTAGGACACAGGGCAGTAATCAGGAACAATAGCTTCATATCGAAGAGTTTGACAGGGTACGGGACTTTTAGCTCCACATACATCCGTAAGCGCGTCAGTATGCCCTCAGCAGCATGGCTTTTGGCCACCAGTGCTACGCAGGCGGTACTGTTGAAGACTAGATTACATAGGGCTTTGACTGCGGCCAGTACTATTTCTTCCCGTTCAGCACAAAATTCACCACTGTAAAGAAATTAATATATGTATATATTTATTTGTAAGCAGACCACAAAGATACCGTTTCGCCCTCTTTTTGGTTATTTTTAGAACGAGAACAAAAATCTTATTTAGTATCCAAGTTTCTTTCTAATCGGAATCTTCACTAACTGATTTCTATCGTGTATCAATTTGCAGTATTTAGGGAACCTACTTGTAAGGTGTAGCGGCGAGCTCTTCAACTGTACAAAGGTCCGCCTTGCGCAACAGAATCTGCATCTTTCTATCATCTATCAGGTCTAGCAGTCCAGTTTTGTCCCGACTGAAAAGATAGAAGATTAGATAGATAAACATACAACGCAGAGGCGGCACGAAAGCTCTTCTTATACTTTGGGGTACGTTTTTTGCGTAGGCCTCGTGGCCTATTATGAACCACTACTACTCACTAGTCAAGACCTACTTCCTTAATTAAGAATCTGGATTTTGCCGAAATTTGACCCTTTTCAGGTTATACTTATCTTAGCTGAACATAGTCTTATTTGGTTTGCTCGAGACTAGGAGAAGCTGTGTCACAGTCAGATCTTTTAGACGCCAACGACAAGGTTATCCAGGCCGCAACGTTTTGGATCAACATGTCCTAGGCCCGGAGACGTTAACTAAGTAAGTAAGTCTTATTTTAATTCGCTATGATCCGGGTATACCTTACCCTGGTATAGCCACTCAACAACCGTATCTCACAATCGCCAATTCGCGAAGCAAAGATAGGCGTTGGCCAGTATCTATGTAAGGGTGGTTTCCACGATCTTTGGAAAAATTTGGGCAAATTTTCCACTGTCTTCGACTTTGGCCTTACAGTTCGAAGAGAAATTTGGGCTCTCGCACGACCTGTCTCCAGACATCCAGGTCCTAGATCTTCCACAACCAAGCCGCTATTGATATCTTCTCCAGCAGCCCGATCATGGCGATTTGATTCCGGGGTTAATATAATACCCTGTCACGTGATTGTATTAATTCAATTGTTTAAAATAAATGAACAGTAAATTTCAGATTTTTTTTAAATTGTGATGTTGGCAACACTGAAGAACTGAACTGACGCGACGTTAGTATAAATACCAAATAGGAATAAACATTAAAATGAACAATTAGTTTTAATTTTGAAATGTATTGCGAATTATAAATAATTTGACTTAATCTGAGGGAGAAACTCACCAAAAATATGGCCGAAGATCATTCAATTGCTTAAATATACACAATTTGAATTTCCCGCGCTTAGCAGTCTTGCGGCAATAACCAACATAAAAAATTTGAATAATGGGGTCACCTGCGACGTTTATTCATTGGCTCGGCACAGAGAAATTCAAATGTATATTTTTGGCGGGAAGCGAATGTCCCATGTCTCCTAAATAGAACTCTAATGAAATCTAAGACCGTGCAACATCTCAATCAACTTAAGGCGTATTTTGTTACACGAATATTTTACATTTGAACACAAATCCGTATTAGAAGTTGGACCAATCAGGGAACATGGGGAAAAGAAGCGAAAAATGGAACAAAATGAGCGTATTATATTATATTTTAATGAATTCAAATTAAAGGCGCCAATCCAAAATTTGAAAAAAGAAATGATATCAATATCACCCATTATTAAAAATAACTTGCAGTTACATTAAAAAAATAAACCCTACAAAAAGTTACACCAACAGCATAACATTAACCATAAACACGTTAGTCGTCACAAATCCAAGATGTCAGCGTAGGCCGTAAAACAAATTTTTGTAAGCCAAAATCGTGGCAAAACTAAAAAACACTTATCAGAAAAAAAAAATGAATATCTGATCTATCTCCCGAGCTGTGTTGAAATATTATTGAATATTAAATACTAATCCAAATCACTAATCCGGATTAAGAATCGAACGTTTAATAGGCTCCGCCCACTTTGGTAACAAAATGCACCAAATCAGGTAATCCAAATTCGCATTCGTGTAACAAAATACGCCTTTAATGTACCTGACAATGCGAAGGCAGTCCAGGCAGAGCGAGTGGCAAGCTTTGGCGTCATCATTATCCAAATGCTTAAAGATGACATTAATCAGAGATACTTTCTTCCCACCTTTATTTAACTCATCGAATGTTTTAACGCTTGCATTCTGTAACCAATTAAAAATATAATAATTAATAATATAGATAAAATACCAGGGGCGGACCAAAACCAGAAGGGTTATGTTAATAAATGACAGTACACTAAGGCGGGGTTCCACCGACCTCGCATTGCAGAATGCAAGTGGCATTGACAGAAATGTTTGTTTTACTCTATTCCATAGTTAAAATTGATCAATGATCATACAGTAATATCACAAACTAATTAAAATTAAAAAATGGCGTCATGGGATATGTTAAGTACAAACATTTTTATAGATTTCTATAAAAAAAAAATTCTAATTGCCGTCAATGTCATTTGCATTCTGCAATGCGAGGTCGGTGGAAACCCCGCCTAAGTCTTGAATGTCTGCTACCACGTCACCGTTTTTGTATTTAGCCCTAGCCGGTCGGTGGAATCGGCGCCTAAGGAATGCGGAACTGTTGCCATGCCGTCCTAATTTATTTTGAATAAATGATATATTAGGCCATTATATCTACATACGGTATGTGTTCTGCACCGTTAAAACAAAAACAACAACAAAAACCTACAATAACAAATTCAATTCCAAGCTTATAAGTTTACCTAATATAGTTTAAGGACTCCATGAACTCACTCACATAATAAAGACACAAACCCTGGAGCAATGCCTTCACCCCTTTTCTGAAGTTGGGTGCAGTAATATTGACGTCTTTAAGGGAACTTGGTAACTTATTAAAGCGTCTTAGTCTCATTTGCTGGACAGTAATCAACTAATTACCAGCCTAGTGGCTTAGTAACGAATGCATGAGAATTACGCATACAATTTCCTTTCTATCTCCTAAGTGACAATTAGAGAGGGGGGGGGGGGGAAAGCATTGCAAGTTTAAATTTAAAAATGTATATCTTGAGAAATATTGATCGTGGAGTTATAAAAAATCCCTTTCGGCTCTGGCCGATCAGGAGTAGGGAGATTCCGCAGACCCTGTTTTTCCTCTACGCTACCTGCGCTATGTATGTAATAAAATAAAATAAAACTTCATTATTTTCCCGACCACAACATCAACACACAAAACACTTGTGTTCCAAACAATGACTACTATGAGCTTTTACTTATTAAATTATTTTTACTTTGACTGGACGTCAACTTGAAATCGTTGATTTGTCGCAAAAAGTGTTGATAACCATTATCGTAGGTAATAACACAAGCTGGTTAACGAACTCGATCAAGACATTTGTGTGACCATTTTTTGTGCCAAGTTTCATCAAAATGAGATAATATTTACGGAAGTTAGAGTGTGTCCTAAAATCTATATACATACATATATTTGTATATATATACATATTTATACAGTATATACAGATATATAACATTTTGAACGGAGGGTGGATTTAGGCTCAGGGGGTCATGAAATGAAAAGTTGTGCAGAAATTTTCCGAAAGTCAAACATTGGTCGCCATCTCAATTGGTAGATGAATCTCCCTAAAATATTGGGACAAACGGAAGATTTTTGAGCATTTCATACATATGATTTTGGATCTTTTCCGTTATCATCCCACACGGCTGGTATTATGGTATTAGTGGCAACCGCTGCATGCTGGATCATGTCTTAATAAACTCACATACTCAAAAGGTCGAATCCATGTGGGGAAAGCCACTAAGACGAGCAACAAAAAGCAATGGGGAACAGCTAGGACAGTGGTCGACAGCTATTTGTGCGAATTTTTGTGGCACCAGCGTTACAAGGATGCGTCAGCAATCGAATAAATTTTAAAGGATCCACTTTCGGCCTAGATCGTACAATATCGGCACAGACTGTCCACCTGCACACCAATCCGGGAGTCCCTAGACTTGTTCAGGCGACACCTAGGCTAATATTGTTTCATATTATGACTCAATACAGAGATTTTCTATTCTATTCTAATCAAACCCGCCCGCCGAGCGTGTATCATGTGTGGATGTGAGGGCACAGTAGTCTGCAGTCCAGGACTCTACTTAACTACCATGAGGCTATTACAAATATACTGGCCACAAACGGTGAGCACTCCAACAACTGTAGGAAGGGTCTGCAATGAGCAAGATATGGGCTGGCTGTAATAGTGCGGATAGCCCCTTTTCTGTAGTAGAAGTATCTTGGTTACTGCACCCCTGCTGAGTGCCCCCACGCTACTAGGACTATGGGCGAAAAAACTGGCTTACTTCGCGTGTCCAGGGAAAAAATGAAAGTGAGGTAAAATAATAACCTATTCAGACCTAGAAATGTCTATATGAACTTTTTCTTTCAAGTTTTAATTTGAAAATATCAGGTTTTCTTTAGTGGTGTGAATAAAAATAGCAAAACAACATTTGACAACGAATGTCATACGAAGAATCCTCATGATTTTCTCCATATACCCTTTGTTAAACTGAGCTAAACTACGGCTTAAGGGTAAGATTATTTCTAGGAACATATTAATACGTACATTGCTTATGAATCTGCGTAGAATTTTACAGATATCATCATAATTTGCTTCAATTTCAAGACATCTCAAGTCGGCATCCTCCATCTTTATTGTCATTCATGCACCCTGCAAAAGTGCCAACATAAAAAAGTGAGAGTTATTAAGTTATTATTGTTGCCAACATTTAAAGTTGGCGCCAAAAAGTTTCAGTTAAAAAAATAATGTATTCTAATAATTAAAAATTGCCATTAATTGGTACGCAGGAAATAGCTGCATTCTTTTTAGCAGAGTATTTACCGTGGATGATCTATCTGTATCTACTACCAGTAGTACCTATTTTTCGTTTCTCGTCAATGGACAATTTTCTTCTATGTGACGAAAAAGGAGAATCCGGGAAATAAAACATTCAGTAAAAATGCACGCAGCACGCAACTGACTGGGTTACTACTATTCTATTGTATAATATCTGCTTGATGAACGTAGTTTTTAAAGAAATAGTAATTTCATTACGAATAAGTTTGCATTTTCTGTGAAGTTGTCACCTGATTGGCCACTATCATACCTTTCTGGTTGTGAATTAATTTTATATTTTTATTCCACTGGGACGGTCAATATTTGTTTACACTAGTTAGAAATCCCAGTCTTAAACTTCTTAAGATTAAGTAATATTTATTTTTAAATATGGCGTTTACAAATAAGGTAAAGAACCACCCATAGTTCTAATTTGAGGTTAGAAGCTTTATTCAGCTATGCAGTATTAACCAATGAGACTTACTACCAAGAGGAGGCACCACCATCAAGCGAAAAGCGCCATCACATGTTGAATCCACTGTAGGTGCCTGTCGCATAAGCTAAGTAATAAACAATAAAACTTGGCGTAAGCCTGCACTCAGATCAGCACTTCTTATTGCGGCAACACACTGGGCTCCGTCTAAATACTAAATCTCGTTGGTATTCTCACTGGCTCTGTACAATAGTCTAAAAATAACTAAGTTTCAATAATAACAATAGAGAAATAAATGCAATAACTACATATACTGTATAGTCGGTTTACTTATTTTGCGGCCATTTCAACTCATGAAGATTCACATGCTGAATAGAGGAGAATAGCCTTTCCCATACTTAATGAAATATTGTAAGAAGATCCACCCTGACCCTTAAAGGGCCCACTTATATCTGTCTTATAAGAGTAACTGAGACAGACTTAACTTATAAAGTATATTTTCCCTAACTTTGCTCCTGAGTCCAGCTGGAGCAGGAATTCAAACCGAACATGAATGTATATAGTTATGAGTAGAACAAGAACAACGTGGTTCACTGTGGATCATTGCGTTGTTCTTCTTCTACTCATAATGTTCTCAAAGTTCCACGAAGTCACCAAGGAAACTCTCACAAGAATGTATATAGTGGAAGACTTTCTAATAATGACTGCATTACGAATTCACAACAAAGGTTATAATGATGTAACTGCAAAGGCTTTCACGGCTGGAGTCAAATGAAGAACCAGTAGAATCCGGGCTGATTCTACTGGTTCTTCAAAGGTTATAATGGTTTAGGATAAAAAGACGCGTTTAACTTGAATGCATAGTGTAGGGTATATTCCTATTTAAAAAAAAAAACAAATACGTTGACCTCTCATTATTGTTTCCAAGCACACGACCTTTCTAGGCTTTTCTTAGAAGACTGGTACGCGCGGGTACTTTGGGGGTCAGGGTGGATCTTCTTACAATATTTCAATAATTGGAAAACTCGATTTCCCTTCTATTCCCCATGTGCATGTAACACTGCCATTTTTTAGATGGACGCAAAACACAAAATTCGACTGCATCTTGCAATTGGAATATTCATATAGATTTAATATTTATGAACATAGAGAGAAGCGCCTACTCTTAACAGTGTTAAGAGGCGGTGTAGAATGGCTTAATTTATTAACAAAAGTTAATTAACCATTGTTTTCTTATTAGGGTGTATTCGAAATCAGTGCGCTATTGTATATGTTTTTTTTTCCCCTTCGTGGGGCCTACTCGTTTGAGTTCCTATAAGCGTCGACCTAGAAGGTCTTTTGCTTCCACGTTTGCCGTCTACGCCCATCTTATAACACCAGTCTTTTTGATAAATTCTAGTGTTTTTGTGATGGGATTAGATCGGATGGTTTCCTCTTCAGACCTAGGGTGGCCAAGAGTTTGGTATCGAGTTTGTCCCAGCGCTTCACATTCAAAGAGAATGTGTTCAGCTGTTTCTTCTTCAACTTCACACAGTCTGCATCTACTGTCGTTTTTCACGCCAACCCTATGCATGTGTTTGTTGAAGTGGCCGTGGCCCGTAAGCGTGCCAACCACCCTTCTAGCTTGCTCTCTACTTAAAGAGAGAAGCTGATCGGTGAGCTTTTTACTAGGACCCGGAATAACCTTCTTAGCAAATCTGCTTTCCGGGACTTTCTTCCATTTCTCTGCAGTTTTTCTCTGCGCCCATTTTTGTACAGAAGTACGGGCCTGGCAATAAGCCATACCGTACTTAGGTTCTGCACCAATGAATGGCGTTTCTGCACCTTTTCGAGCCAGCTCGTCGGCTCTTTCATTCCCATCAAAGTTCGAGTGCGCCGGGACCCAAATCAGCGAGACTGAGTTTTCCCGACACACCTTTATTAGGAGGTTGATGCAGTGCCACACCATTTTTGATGTGATCTTTATAGCCTCCACAGCCTTAATCGCTGCCTGCGAGTCTGTATAGATAATAATGGTTTTGCCCTTGCATTCCATTTCCATACACTCCTCTAGGCATTTTATAATGGCCCTTTAATTTCCCTTCTATTCCCCATGTGCATGTAACACTGCCATTTTTTAGATGGACGCAAAACACAAAATTCGACTGCATCTTGCAATTGGAATATTCATATAGATTTAATATTTATGAACATAGAGAGAAGCGCCTACTCTTAACAGTGTTAAGAGGCGGTGTAGAATGGCTTAATTTATTAACAAAAGTTAATTAACCATTGTTTTCTTATTAGGGTGTATTCGAAATCAGTGCGCTATTGTATATGTTAGTTAGGTACCAAATCGCTTGACTCATATCTGCACTTGGTTAAGTCATGCTTTCGCCTGTTGCATTACGTCAATGGTAAGCTTGTCCATTATCGCTTGCATCCGGTGTAGGTTGACGTTGAGGAAGTGAACCAGTTTGCCAATGGCCAAAAATTCATGCGGAAACAATATAAAAAATGTCCGAAATCCATGGGGTCGTTGGTATTGGACAAGGGACCAATCACATACAGTACCTCTTCCTCCTTTTACAGTAACAATTTCCCAGCAGTCAAGATTCATAGGAATGTAATACCAATAATGCTCGTAAATAGCAATGAAGTATGCCCACGTCCATAAAAACCCCCTCAAATACTAGTACTAACCTACAGGCTACCATACTGCCTCTCGCACATGCTTCGAATACCCCTTAGATAAACACTTTTTACATAACTAGCCCAAACAGCCTGTAAATATTTGAATATTTAAACAACAATATTTAGCATCCTTCAGACTCGAAGTTTCGATTGTTTAAGATTGTGATGTATGCCTTTTAAGCTAGAAAAAAACATGGTAAGTACCACTGTAAGAGCATTAAGGGTACTTTTTATACTAACACTAGTAGGTTTCCTTGGCAAAGTTAATTTCTTAGCGTATATTTGGGTTTCACTAACTCTACAGTAATTACCACAACGATGTAATAATACATAGTTAATACATTTTTTGTTCACAGCCTAGGTCGACAAAAACCTTATCAAAGGTTCCTGAATACAGTAACTAAAACCTATCAAAAGGTTTTCGACTTGCCTAAATTAAAATATATGCTACTGCTACCAACTTAACTTTGTCATGTCAAAATTTACTTCAACTTCCGTAAAAAATTCCATAGAGAAATTACGTTAAACTAATAATTTTAATTGGTTGGGCATGGTTGAGCCCCTGATCTGATTGGTTGTTCGCAAGCATTTACGGTACCAATACGAAAGCATTTTGATTTTGATTGGTATTAGTATTTCAGGAACCTTCCTGAAGCTTAATATATTGCTATGATCTAGTTTCTATCGGCCTAAGCGTTTAGGTGTTTTACACAACGATAACAAAATAGAAAAGGATATAATGTCTAACCATAAGCTACTTATTGCTGATATGGGGCAAACATCAACGGGAAACGTCATGGAAATTTTTCCAAGTTGCAACCTAAAAAAAAACGGCAGGCAAATGAAAAAAAAATGAACAATTCATAAGTCAGCAAAAAGACAGCAGAATTCAGGGGCAGTAAGTTCTTCGACCTTGGTTCCCTAGCCATCTCAATAGCTTGATTTTGAATGTATTGGGCTGAGAACGAGAGCCAACCACTTAGACTAGGATAGAACTTTTTGCTGTAACATTGCATGCGTGGATGGCCATTCAGCTAGACCGGTTTTAAATTAAATTTTTCCCGTCTAAAAGGCATATCCCAATCTTAATCCTACTACCTACAAGGTAAAGGTGTGCCTACATAAAAATTAATTGACATTCAATTAACTTAAATTATTAGGATAAATGAGGAGCAAACTTTCAAAACGGCACAAATCCATTTTCGTAAAATGTTCAGGAAACACGAAAAACATAATTATTTTGGCTTTATCATAATGGGAATATAAGATTTTAACCCTTCAAAAGACTGGGTTAAAAAATTTTCTTTTGTTTTGATTAGCAATCCTGATTCAACTCATCTTCAAGATGGAAAATCGATGATAAAATCAATTTTTAATTTTCATGGATTTGTGACGTTTTGAAAGTTTGCTCCTCAAATAACATAGCATTAGTGGTACAGTAGTAATAGTAGTTTTATGGTGACTCTCCGACTACCAGAATGTAAATACAGTGCGGAACTACTCTCTAGACAAATGTGCTCATTGTTACTGCTTTGCTCACATACGCAGATACGATCGTAGATAGATCACATATGTATTCACCTAGATGGGAAACAGGCCGCTATCAATATAGCCGCCTCTGCATCTGCATTTACTGCATGTCAACCCTATGCAACACAAGCTAAGAAAGGACTCTGTAGTTTGGCGTGATGACGTCAGCATCTTTTAGACTGGAGTGTAAACATGATAAAACACATTTTGCAGAGGCAAAACTCCATAAGGAACGGCACGGGGTTGACCAATATATCGTAAGGTTCATTCCATTTAAGTAATAAAGAACAACATAAAACAGCAGCGACTACTGTATGTTTCAGCTTTCGATAATCGATAAATTGAGACCCGAAAGACACCGTGTGAAGAGCCGGGTCGATAAGTCACCTGATCCGACATGAGGGACTCATAAACACCATATCAGAAGGCACCATTGAGGGCACAAACACCAGGGACCAACCAAGAAAAACGTACGCAGAAGACAATAAGCAAGGAATGAGAGGCAAAACTTACATAGAACTCGAGAGAACGGCCCACGACAGAGATGAACGGAAAAGTTTACGGATAGATTTCTTAATCAAAAGATAGAGACTCAAGAAGAAAATTGATGGACCACCCCATACAGATCACGAAAGTTTCGAATAACTCGGGGGCGAAAATTTCTTTCTCAACAATTTCAAAATATACAATGGAACACAGCTAATCACAGTAATCACAATAACCTTCCAGAAAAAGCTCACCGTCGTTATAAATTCCGCGTCGAAAAAATCCTTAAAAATAAACAACGACAAAACATATATAGAAAGGCTAAGCAACTCCGCTACGATCATATAACGATGCCACGTATGAACGGTCAGCGCGACCATCAACAGCTCAGTTAGTATAAGCGCTGTAAAACTAATCGCAACAATGTGTATAAAATCATCTTCAAACAGTATAAGCGCGCCATACATTATAATCCCGCCTTGACAGATGCTAATCAGCACCCATAAGAAGAAAGTCTTGAAAGAGAGTGACCTGCCTTTGGAGAGTTCTTTATAAAGTTCCGGGTACGTGAGAGCTACGTGTGGTGTTACGTCTTGATCGAGGACTAGCGAGAACACGGGGAACATTGTGTATACGGTGGCGTAGCCGACTACGAGGAAACCCTGATAGAGGGCGACACTGGAGAAGTAGAAAACGGCGGAGAAGATAGCCTGCATGGTTGACATGATGAGGCCGCGGTGCATGACGAACTGGGAGAGCGCGGCGGAGCGTTTGTAAGAGTTCCGGCCGTGGACCAGTAGAAGGCGCTGCAGGTGCGAGAACTGCGCGATGCTGAAGTCGGCAGCAAGCGAGGCTTGCAGGCCTTCCCTGCCATATATACCGATGCCAGCGTCTGCTGTTTGGATCATGCTGACGTCATTTCCGCCGTCACCAACCGCGGCTGTTCGTTTTCGGGTGTGACGCTGGATTAGTCGCACAACCTGTAAGGATAATTATTTTTAATATTATTTTTATTATTATTTTTCGTTTGAAGGGCTGTTATTGGCCTACTTACACCGTTGAACGTTGCTCAATGTCAACAACTCCATTGATTTTCCACGTGATTTAGGCATTTTAAGCCATTGGCCATAAGTCGTATAGAAACTAATAATTCTCTCTTTCTCTCTTATACCTTTACAATTAATTTACCTTATTTACCTTATATTACATATAATTACTTATCTATATATAATATAATTATGATGATTGTTCAATTAATTGAATTAATTATTATAATTATATTATAATCTACTTTTTTCCTTGTAATATCCCTGTGTACCTTAATTTTTAAATTCAAACCCGTAACAAACGGGAAACAAAAATAGTTATGGCATGTATTTGTTTGGGCCTAGGGCCTCATTGGGTGTTGCACCCGGAGGTACCTGCGCCGACACATAATTTGTTCAATTTTATTTTTTTCAATATATTTCCCTCACATGAGGACAAACAAAAAAAAAAAACAACTTGTTAAAACACAGTCCTCGACTTGGAATAACCCGCAGTCCGAGCAATTTGAAAACATTGTTTCCTCCAATGTACTGCTATGTTCGATGGCCTCAATGACTGTGTAAATGACCGATAGTGCCGGTAACCTGTCACACTTGCTGGTCTGATGAGATTTGACAATCGTGTAAGGCGGTTATTGAGTTGCAGGTGAAAGCCGTAGTGTAGTGGATAACCACTAGGACTTACGAAAAGGACGTCAAGGGTTCCATCCCGTCATCTATTCACCTCTGTCTAATTATAAATAATTATTTATGTGAGAGGCTGAAGCCAAGTGGTTCGGAATCCACTATAATCAGACGGTCCCCTCATTCATTTCATAACAAGCCTTAGCGCAATTAAGTTGAACCCATGGCCAAGCAAAGAATCAAGCGAACGACAGAGGTTGAGTTATGTATGAATTGAGAGGCTGACACCATGAAGGGGGTACTAACAAGGTATAGTTAAAGAAAGACAGGTACGCGCCTTCGATGTCAGCCTACACATACAGTTTACAATCTCCCGTTGCCGCTAACTCATTTCCGGACTTGTTCAAGTTGAACTAACGCCTGCTCCAATGCCAAGTTCAGTTGTTGAGGCGTTAATAGTTGTTAAGTCTACTGTACCTGTGCTTTCTGGGTGGGTGAGCACCGGCAACAGACAACAGCCGGGCTCCGACAGGCTAGCTCCATCAGCTCCTCCTCATAAAACTGTAGACAAACGTCGAGGGAGTCACCAGAAATGACCAGGCACGCGTCCTGTTTCCGCCGGAAGGCGTTCAACTCGAGATGCGCTTCCGTTCTGGTTTGAACCGGTTTAAACACATGAAGGGTTTGGGCGCGGGAGACGAGCTGAGAGCTCTTGGCAATGCACTGCGCAGTCTCCAGTTTATCACCCGTTAACATCCATACCTGCAGAAAATCACACAGGTTGATAAAGAGATAGTTCCGGTAGCCATTTTGGTTACAACTTACAACAAACTAGGTTAAGCCTGGCGCATACTTTCAGACTCTACAACAGCATTGACCAAGGCCCTGAGTTCTATCCTGTTTATTCGCGCACTGCTGACTTATAACACTTGTTTACCTTAACACCAGCGTTTCTCAACAGTTCCAGTGTCGGCCTGACTTTGTCCTGCAGACGGTCTTCAACCCCAGTCAGACAGACCAGTTCCATTTCTCTTTCGAGACTCTCTATAGCAGCATGGACCAAGGCACTGCGGTCGGTCGTGTTGATTCGCGCACTATTGATTTTCAACTCAAAATCCATGTACTGCTCCAGAGTAAGCGACTTCTTCGCGACTACTAGCGTTCGCAAACCTACAATTAAAGATAAAGTTGGTCGCAAAGAATTTTTTATACGATATGCTGTATATACGCCTGTACATCAGTGCTTGTACTTGTACGAACTCCGCGAGTGGGAAACCGAGATGTCTGGAGGAGTGTTGTTGAGCAGACCAAAACCCATCCAAGGCTGTAGAGCTAGATGAAGAAAGAAGATTTGCATCATGAGCTATAGTGTAATTTTTGTTTGCTGCCTCTGGGTTCAACTTGTTGGCCTTGTTTTACCTTGCCTTATGAGTCTTATCGATCCACAAGCAAATGACGTCAGATCCAGTTAACAAAAATTGCACAATGCATAATGACTAGCAAAATGGAAAATAAATGTCAGAATGTTTAATTTAACACATGGAGCTAATAAAACTATGGAGCCACCATGTCGTATTTCGGCTGTGCTGCAAGACTGAAGCCATGACCACGCCT
Organism: Psococerastis gibbosa; assembly: GCA_963971405.1. Taxonomy (NCBI): domain Eukaryota; kingdom Metazoa; phylum Arthropoda; class Insecta; order Psocodea; family Psocidae; genus Psococerastis; species Psococerastis gibbosa. The sequence continues at coordinate 5,133,882 of OZ020489.1, forward strand.
ACTTATAGGTGCATCTTGGCGGGAAATTCAAATTTAATAGTTTTATTATATGTTTTCTTTATAGTTTTCTTTGTTGTTTCATATATAATTATGTTTATTATTTACATTTATTGTATATATTGTTTAAAATTTAAATTAAAAGTACTCCAAGTTCTGCATAAAAATATTGCTGGTTAGCTGGCATGATTTTCCGTTCTAAATAATCTTTAAATAATCAAATAAAAAATAAAATGTTAACATGGTATCAAATGGCAAAAGGCTCAATCTGGTCCTATACTACGGAAATAGCCGAAGTCAAGCGGCTTCAACCCGAATGTTTACGATGAGTCTATAGTTTTACTATGTCTATAAGCGTATTTCTTTGGCCTACGATTGTAAAATTTTTACTAGAAAATGTTACAATTGTCATTTCATTGGACCAAAATGGGCGGAGCTTGTAAATTTTTTTCCCCGTTTTTCCCCTCTTTCGAGTTTACGATTGTAAAATATTTTATCAACCTCGGGGAGGTTAGTAAAAAATTTACTTTTGTAAACTTTGTTTTTGTTGACGTTTTGATCATTGAATTCAACAAGTTGAGGTTATGTTTTGCGATTTGTGGTGTGTACCGTGTGTAGATGCCGTATTTTTATTGTTGTTTTTACTGAGTTATACGGATTTAATCAAATAAAAGAATGGAGGAAGAGAAAACTTAGAACTGAAAAAAAAATTATAGCTTGGCGGGTGAATATAAAACAAATAACAAAAGCATATTGTCTTCTGCTTCAGATTTTACTTTTCGCATTTCATTGCACAAAATGTGAGCAAATTGAAAACGAGCTCTGATTGGTCACAAATATTTACTCACATTTTACGATCGTAGGCAAAAGAAATACGCCTTAATGATTTAACATGATGTTTATTTACACAGTGGCAGGAGAATTTTCGTGTTGGTTGCCATGACAACCAATGCAGGCTCCCCATAGATTTTAATAATAATACTAGATATCGAACTCCCATGGTCTCTGTATGGAGTGTTGTGAAGCCATCCGCCATTGCTATAAGTGGATAGAAAGAACGCAAAGTACCTGTTATTAAATGAGTACTTCTCGACAAAATAAATTGTCTTGATTGTCAAATCTTGATTTAATTTCAGTTAATATTGTCTTTTATGTAACTATTGATCAAAATCCACTGAAAATAAACTGAAAGATTGAACTTTTGAACGTAATTTTACAGAAAATGTTAGGAAATCTCATAAGAACGCAAGGTGTTAATGAATGTAAACAACGTTTTCTATCCACTTATAGCAATGGCGGCTGGCTTCAAAATATGCAGGGGAGTTCGTTATCTAGTATTATTATAAAAATCTATGAGGCTCCCGCAGTCTTAAGGTGCCCATTCCACATACGTACAACGTCAATGAAAATTATGAAATTGAAGGTGGTAGCAGAATTTTTAGTATGTCTTTAATGTCTGCTACCATCTTCAATTTCATAATTTTCATTGACGTTGTACGTATGTGGAATGGGTGCCTAATTCGATTGAGGACAAATACACAACATTACTTTGGAATACTTATTTTGATTATTATTTTTAACAGGTATGTTTATTTTAATTATAATAGAAATTGTAATTCGCAGTCTTAATTCGATTGTGGACAAATACACAACATTACTTTGGAATACTTATTTTGATTATTATTTTTAACAATAAATAAATACCTTCACGGGCAAGATTGTCACACTCCTCCGTCAACCAGTCATTATACTGTACAATATTGGTCATCACAACATCCGCCCCTTTTAGATAAAACGTGATATCTCCACTTTCTTCATTACGAACTATTATACCCATTCTCTTGGTTTCTGATGTGAATGGAAATATCTGGAAATAAATAATAATAATATTTGTCACAACTATGATCTGTAACCTCGCACACATAAGCAAAAGGAGCGACCAAGCCCCCCTTTTTCTATTTAGTTAAAATTATGGTACAGGTACAGCACAAGCACATACGCCTTAATCGTGACTACATCATCCAACTCCCTAGCAAGGGTTTCCAGGACAGATTTACCTCTAAATCAAGGGCATTCGCCATAATGAACCTTGAACGAGTCCCCCATTTTTTCTTTTTTTAGGTCCAAACCGGTTGAGTTTGCTATCCCTTTGCTGCAGCATTTGACTTATTTTAACCCAGTTCGCCTTTTTCTGTAACGTAACGTTTCGTATTGTTTCGTCCCACTGTTCGTCTGCTTAGACCTATCTTTAGCTCAGGTAGCTACGTGAGCCCCTGGACTGAGTGCTGGTTTTGCTCCAATATAGTCCGGGTATCATTAGTTCTGTAGCGTAGCCACTCAATGAACTTACCTGCAACTTACTTTACTTTACTTCAAAGGTGCCTTATCCCTCCCACTGGGTCGGCGGCACGGAACTTCAACTTCCAGGTGTTCCGGTCTTGAGTATCACCGAGGGTCCTGAGGGCTTCCCTCAATTTTGTTTCAAGTGACATCCTCTTGCGCATAGTATAGTAATAAATAAATAAGGACTTTTGTTCTTTTACTAAGCCAACCTAGCGGAGTTAGGGCTATAAAGCCCTCTCTTACCCTCAACTAGGAAAGCCCGGGACCGCCTGCTTTACATGCCCTCCGAGACATGGCCAGAAAATGTGGGTAGTGTGGGTATAGTCCCTCACACGTTGTAGCAGGTGTCCATCTTCTCTTCTTTTCGTGTGGCCCCACCACACCAGTGTTCGATCCCTGACTATAGGGGCTACTTGCATCTCTGCCCGGATGTCCTCGTTTCTCCTCCTGTCTGTAAGACAGTAACGCAACATTCGCATCTCAGCCACATGCAGCAGTTGCTCTTTGTCTTTCCGCAACGGCCAGCCAAGAAGCTCCGTGCATTCTCAAAGATGACAACGGCTCTAAGGCTGTTACTAGGGGATAAGAAAAAGGTTCAGTTACCTGTAATATTGAAAACGTCTGAATTTGGTTGAGCGGAGTTTTCAACTGCATGGAGTTCAAGTCTCGACGTACCAAAGCCAGACCCATCTCTTCGGCCCATTGAACCAGAGCGATTTCATCTGGACTCGAGGCTTGATAGCTCACCTGCACATTCACAAATTTATCAAGGTAATTGCTTTAGTGTACGGAAGTGAGGCCTGGACCCTATCCGCAAGGGACGCCCAAAGATTGAGAGTCTTCGAGAATAAAATGCTTCACATTATCCTCGGCTGTAGATGGGAGACCGGCGCCTGGAGGATCAGACACAATGCCGAAATACATGCCCTATTCGCCTCCCCGAACATTATATTGGAACTGAAAGGGCGTAGAATGCAATGGCTAGGTCATGTGCACCGAATGCAGGCGGCGAGGACGCCGAAGCTGGTTTTGGAAGACACCTTCAAGCACCCTAGGCTGCCCGGTTGGCCAAGGTTCAGATGGATGGACCAAGTACTAGAAGATGTGCACACCACCGGCACCCGAGACTGGAAGCTAGCGGCGGAAGATCGTTCGAGATTGGCGTGGTGTCTGGATCCGCCTACCTAAGTAATTAAAAAAACCGTGGCAACAATCTGGTAGGACTGGCAGAGGATCCTCTTTCAAGGCCGGCAGCCGCGTTTCGCCCCCTACCGATAAAGGTAAGATACCCATTAGGTTTGGAAGGTAGTAAACGTAGTAGGTAGTTCCGTAAAATATTTTAAAAATAACGCTTTTCCTCAACAAAAATGCAGTTGATTTTCATAAAGGTGTGCAATATAACTACTACATATTTTTTCGGTTCAATATCGGTGATAATAGTTCAAATCGTTAGGTTAAATTAACAGTAAGTCTTCCCACAAATTTACAGCGTAAAATATTTTTAATTTTGATATTTAGGTGTTGTTCAATGCTGTGCTTTTGAATGATGTTGGTTTGGTGTGCAGCAGTGACGTTCGGGAAAATGCTACCGGGAGCGAGCTGGGGAGCGGGTTGCCCAGGTACCGTCAACAACAGTTTGCTTTTGTCTATTGGCATGGGTTAAAGGTTTTCACAGACGTAAAATATAATTAAAATACCTGTGTATTAGCGCCGTAATACTGGTCCGCCTCCGTTTTGCTATCATCAATGCTTTCCTCATCTCCTTCTTCCATACACGGAGTCACATTATGACACAGCGCGATGGCCTCCACAGCAGTCTGTATACGCGCCATGTCCGATTTGCGGCCAGTCTCCGGCTGAACACCAGAAGAATATGAAGAATGCAGCTTCGACTTTATTTCCGCAAAAAAGTCAATGCCGTAAGACATGTTCTCCAAGTGTAGCTTCTTGAAGATCATTTCATTTTGAGTTAGCGTCCCTAAAATGCAAATATAGAGAAATATATGCGAAATACCAAGTTGGGTCCCTACAATCCATCAAGGGTGCAGGCCAGGTTGAGGAACCCTTTTTTGATCACGGCCCTAAATTAAATGTTGCAGTCAGCAGTTGTCCTACCTAGCAGTGCAGGTATTAGGTTTGGGTGGACCTAATATAACTATTTCAAAACAGAAGGAGGAAAATGCTAGAGTCGAGCCTCGAACTTCCCTTTCATAGTGTAGTTTTCTACCAGCTGGCCTAATCTTGAGCACTGAAACAAACCAAATCATCGGCAAATTTACAGACATCGGTATAAGCACATGCATTCTTGTTCAAACCTCTTCATTACATCATATCACTGTATCTAGCTAATGTAACAGACACGAAATACGGCCAAGTTCATCAGGCATAGTCGTACAGGGTCTGTATAATAAGTAACCGGACTGACCTCAGGAAATTTTTTATTGGCAAAATATGTACAATTTTTCTTTAGAAATCTTCAAAGTAGTCCCCATTGGAGTCGATAACTCGCTGATACCGGATTTTCCAATCCTCGAACGATCCCTGGAAGTCGGCAACCTCGATGCTGTCTAGAGCCCTCGTCGTAGCACGTTGAACGTTTTCCAGAGTTCCGAACCGCGTCCCCTTAAGGTGTCTCTTGATCTTGGGGAACAGTAAGAAGCCCGCTGGTGTCATATCCGGCCTGCAAGGAGGCTTTGGCAACGTTGCCCTTGACTGACTGGCCAACTGCCCGGTGACGAGCAGGCAGGTGTGCGACGGAGCATTGTCGTGATGGTGGATCCACGAATCGGCAATGTTGTGAACGGTCATCTTATCAATTCCGACCTCATCTGCGATAGCCCGAATGCTCAGACGACGATCACTGTTCAACACATCACGCACTTTTTGCACATTTGTGTCCGTGTGACTCGTTGATGGAGGACCGACGCGCTGTTTGTCATGGACGTCATCGCGGTCCTCCCGGAAATTTCTGTGCCACTGAAACACTTGAGTTCTGGACAGAGCATCCTCACCGTAAGCCTCTTGGATAATTTGAAGAGTTTCCGTGGCCGTTTTCTTGAGTTTGACACAAAATTTGATGCTAACACGTTGCTCGATCGTACGCTCCATTTTCACTCCGACGACGTAACTGAACACGCACTCCGCTCTCGCTCGATGCTATCTCTCCAATCGCTGGGAGGCAATTTCTGCAGCCCGGTTCCCTTTCCCTAGACCCCCCACCATCACTACAGCACCAGATACCGGTTAGCAGACGCTCTGACGGCGCGGGGCAGGCTCAGTCCGGTTACTTATTATACAGACCCTGTATATATACATATACTGCATATATTATTTTCAGAAAAAAAATTGTCCTTTTGTATGCAGCACCAGTAGAAATACTTGTTCATCTCCCAATTAACACGTAAATTGAGCGGAATGACGTAGAAAAAGAGCACGATTTTTGTTTTTAGATTAAAGATACAAACAATGCAATGAATGTATCCGAATAACCTCTACAGTCTACAGTCTACAGAGTTTCGACAGGTCACCGATCCCAAGATGTGTAGAGACTCGCACAAGTACCAACAAGCTACCACTATGGCATCGAAGCCCTATATAGATAGTTTACCTGTCTTATCAGTCAACAAATATGAAATACGACCAAGCTCTTCAGGTATAGTCGTCGATCTGACAGTAGTCCCGGGTATATCATTGTCCTTCTGAATGCAGTACGAGTAGAAAGACTTGCTCATGTCCAAATTAACTCGCAGACTCAGCGGAATGATGTAGGAGAATAAGAGCACGAATCGGAACAGGTAGCGGTACCAGGGCCCGTTGAAGCCTTTGAGGCCCATCATGACCAAAGCGAGACCAATTACAGCGCAGAATAGAACTTTGGTCAAGTTGTTGATTTCCAGGTCGAATTGCCCAACCTGAAAGTCAAAAATATTGTTTGTAATTACATAATAACTTAATAATACATAATGGCTTATTTGCGGCCACAGGTTCTGCAATACATCATGAAGAACCGGTACGAGTGAACCCATGCTGTCGGCTGCACACCAGCTTGCCAAATACTGCAGAAATAGTCTGCTAGCCCTACGGCTACATTGGAAAGACGTCGGCAAATCGCGCCTGCGAGAATCGTCCCTGTGTACCGGGCCCTAATCCCGGCGTAGCTGCAAGGCGTGCTCTGATTGGTCAATAAAAGACGTGGCTGGTAGTACCAGAAATATAACAGATCTGCTTTGCGGGAGTGAACGTCCCATTTCTCTTATATAGAACGGCGGGAAGGTTTAATGGATCAAGCCTGCGTCCATAAAAATTCCCTTCAAAATAATATTAAAACCTACCTTACTGCGCGGTTGGCTGTTGTTAATAACGCTTCTGGCCTCCCTGCCAGTGTAAACGACCACACCGACAGCAGTTCCATTGGCTATCACTGTATTACCCCACAGCGTGTTCTCAATGTCCAGTCCGACTTCCGTGGTAGCCATGAATGTCCCGATGAAGGAGTGAATGTCCTGCTGGGGTTTTTCCACATACAGTTTTGCGTTCAGGCTCATAAGATCTGCGTCTGACTGGAAGCAGAAACAATAAATGTCTGTTACAGCTAATCCTCCATGAGGTTGTTCATTTTGACCTTCTTGCTATTACCACTCAATGAGTGGCACTCAGATGTTACGTGCCTCTTTTCTAGTTTCGTCTGTTCTACTGTGGAACTCTCTCCCCCGTTGCATCAGAGAATCGACATCATTGCCAATTTTCAGGGCCCGTTTTATTGGAGTATCAAATCTCTAAAATGGCGTAGACTAAGATTCATTCAACCCCCCCCCCCCCAATTTAGATACGCCAAGCATAAAAAGGACAGACTCACTGACACGCCCTTGCATAGCCTGGGGGAGTTCAACCTTAGAAATTGGATAATTTAATAAGTGTATCTTCCTCACCATTCTACAACAACCCTTTTTGGTGGGGCTCTTCTCTATCTCGCCTGCAATCTACGATTGTAATTTGGACACGAAAAAAACAGGAGCCCAAGCAGTTACAACGGTTCGGCCGCGTCCAATGAATGGGAGAAGGATCACCTGGAGGTTAGCCGAGGACAACACTCGAAGAAAGAATGGAACAACTGGCCGAGAAAGGGGCGCAGATGGCTGAGCGGGGGGGGGGGGGGGGAGACATTTGAACAAAACGGGGACACTCACACCTACAACGCGAGGCAATGGGGAGACCTTGTAAGGTCAGCGCAACGCACAGCCAAGTGTGAGCAACTGGATCCTATACTACAAGGTTTCGCCTACCTTAGAAATCTCCCGATTGAATTGAGAGCGGCGAGAAATGCTTCTAACTGCCCTAAATTGCGTAGAAACCATCTCTTAGAGAAAGCTCTCTAGCTCTGTCACTTAAGCACTAGCACAATGACAATGACAGAACTACCTGATTTTGACGCTATTTTGACGATTTCACTTTATACATCATTGTCAATTACTTGTTGATTACTTGTGTTGTATAATTTAACAGAAAAATATATTTACTTATTTATTATTTATTTAGCTCAATGCCAAGACAACCGACCTCCAGGTGGAGCACAAGAAATGAACCCGAGGACACCCTCCACGATGCTAAGGGGGAAGAAGAAGAAGAAGAAGAATACGATACGGTCGGTCCGGCTTTGGCTGGTCAAGGACCATTGCACTTGTATTTGCTTAGTATAATAGCCATGAGAATATACATAATTACAATCGTTGACTTTTACGCTTCTATTTGACCAACCTGCAAACGTTGCGTTTCCGTCACAGCCACCCGTAACTTCCAGTCCGTTTCACCGTCCAACTGGTCCGTCCGTATAAATACCGTCCCGGACGGCTCGGACGTTCGCAGCAGGACCAAATCCGCAGGCACTCGTTGATTTTTCTCCGCCGATATAATATCGCCAACCCGGAGCTTCGACGAAGGCACACTTTCCCACGTCCCGTCCGGTTTGAGGCGACGGTACGCCTGCGCATTGACCTCCTTGTCACGGCGGTGCCGGCGCAGATCGTCCACCGCCTCGCGGAACATTGTAACACTAATGACGAAGCCCAAGGGTCCCCAGTATGTGTATAGATAGCCTATACGGATGTCGGGGATGAATTGACTTAGTGCCATGATGAGGAAGAAGAGGTTGAGGAAAAACCGGAATTGTTCAAATAGCACTTTGGGCAGGAAGGTGAACATGTTGTATTTTTGGTTACGGATTACGTTTGGCGGGAATTCGTTGGTTCCAATACCTGTGAAAATAATGTTTTTTTGCTTTAATTAATGTAATGAATGCTCGGTACAACATGCTGTGCGAACCTCGGCATCATTCTTAACATGATGGTCAAAAAGTCTTAACACATAGAAATCCTATGAGCTTTAAACATAACAATACAAATACAGCATGGAGACAGTGGTGACTATCAGCAGACAAGGCAATAAGACAGTAAAACACAAGCGGCGGAGATCACGCTTATCAGAAAAGCACGTCAGCAAGCAAGAAAGAATAATATTGGGAGGACTGTATTGGTTGGGATAACGAGAAGGAGACTGCAATGGTTTGAACACTTAAAGCGAATGAATAACAGCAGGAGCGCGAGGAAATGGTTAAAGGAAGAAGTAGAGGGAATACGAAGAAGGCGAAGACGAAGGAAGCGACACTGGAACCAGATGGAGGACAATCTCAGAGAATGGGAGTGATAGGCGCATGTTCCACCGACCTGCTAGTGCTAAATACAAATACGGTGACGTGGTAACAGACATTCAAGACTTAGGCGGGGTTTCCATCGACCTCGCATTGCAGAATGCAAATGACATTGACGGAAATTTGAATTTTTCTTTTTATAGAAATCTATTAAAATGTTTGTACTCAACATATCCCATGACGCCATTTTTTAATTTTAGTTCGTTTGTTTGTGATTTTACTCAATGATCATTGAACAATTTTAACTATGGCATTGAGTAAAACAAAGATTTCCGTCAATGTCATTTGCATTCTGCAATGCAAGGTCAGTGGAAACCCCGCCTGTCTTGAATGTCTGTTACCACGTCACCGTATTTGTATTTAGCCCTAGCCGGTCGGTGGAATAAGCGCCTTACCAGAGGAAGAGTTAAATATTCCAAATCGGAGAGACGTGAATGATTGGAGGTGGCTCACTTATCACACCCGGGCAAATGCAGATGATTATTGAATATCATCATTATACATAGAAACGTAAATAAAAAATGATGATTTTTGCTGGCTGCAGAGAATCAAGTCATAGAATATAATAGAATATCTTTGTATTGAGTCATTAAAATGAAAACAGCAGGCGTTCTAAAATATAAGACACAATAACAATAAATAAATGAAACACTAAAAAATAGGCTAAAGCAAAATATCAGTTTTAGGTAGAGGTTTTAGTACTATATGCGCTGCGAATCAAGAACATCGGCTGACTAGTTCCACATCGTGCCCTCCACATACAAGCATTGGTCTATGAGGTGTCTCTTTAGTTTACTTCTAAAAGCTGTCATTTCTTCCACCCTCTACTGTCATACAAGCAACACATTGATTGTTCATACCTAAATTCACATATCTGCTTTTGAGTTCCCTGGGGGCGCAGCACCAGCACCGTGTAAGTCTAGTGCAGACTGCAGGTATGCCTAGGCACCACCGTCCTCGTCCCCTAGCAGACGAGCTCATCCTGTAGTCGGAATTGTTCAGAAGATATTCCCTCTCGTCCATCTCGAAGTCATTATCTGAACCTCCTCGCTGCACCAGTGGTACAGCCTCTTCCATCAATAGGACTGTTCAGTGAGCTCCTGGAACCAAGTTAAAATTTGATAAAACAAATAGATCTAAGTCGACAATAAGATTACAGCTTTGACGATTAGGCCAAAATGTCAACATTTTCATACCAACGATAATGAGAACCATAAGCTCAGTATAGCCAATGGCGGGCAAACGTAGGGAAAAATGTCAAAAGAAATGTGACCCAGTTGTAAGGTTGCAATTTAAATAAATAAAATCCCCCGGTGGAAGCCCTAGGACCCCCTGTTTGGATAAATTTCAATAAGCATGGTTCTATTTTTTTTTTTTTAAACTCTTTCTTCTATGAAAAAGATTAATTGCATACAAACAAATCAATGAATTTATCGGAATAACCTCTTCAGTCGCCTCACTAAGTAACTTTTACAGTATTGTGTTCAAAATTTGGTAAATCTATTGTAAATTAATTTATTACCCTCTGATTTAATCGATCCTGCATATGTTTTTCCTCTTTTGACCCACAACTACCCCCCCCCCCCCCAAATGGACTGGATCCGTCCCTGTGTGGAGTATCAAAGAAGAAGAAGAAGAAGAAGTATGCTACCACTATGTCACCGAAGCCGATTTAAATATAAAATATAAATACATTGTAGTATTATATGGTACATACGTACTATGTCACTGACATCAAATTAACTTCGGTTGAAGAGGTTATAACCAAAATTAGAGGAAATGGAAAAAACTGGGCCTGGCGGGATTCGAACCCACGATCTACGCCTAACCGGGGCGTCGTCTTAACCGCTGGACCACAAGCCCCGACAATACCAGTTATCTCCAAACCCTCTACTTATGCTCTAATTGACATGATTCGTGCTGCTAGACAGTGTTATATATATCATATCAAGGACGGATCCAGGGAGGGGCCATCGCCCCCCCCCCCTCCCCCGAGAATCAATGCTGGATCCGTCCATGCACCATACAATACTGCAATGTATTGCATAAAGCATTGCCTTTATGCAATTAAGTAAGCTCACAGACCTGCTCGGTTAGATAGTTGTGTAGTTGTGCTTACCTGTCTAGCAACACGAATCATATCAATTAGAACATAAGTAGATGATTTGGAGATTATTGTTCTTGTCGGGGCTTGTGGTTCAGCGGTTAAGACGACGCCCCGGTTAGGCGTAGATCGTGGGTTTCAATATCCTATAATTTCAGATGAAATATAAAGTTTACTGCTGTCAAAATTTATAAGCCTCCACTATTTCAGTCTTATAATTTCAAAATGTTTCGAAATTCATTAATAAATTAATCATAACACAATTTCATTTGATTTGAGTGTTCTTTCGCTGACTACCCTAAAGGCTAAAAATATAAAATGCCCTAATTGGCCTAAGAACGGCGCCCATTAGGCGAATGAGGTGATCGCATTGGTAGTCCCCACGTCTGGCCTTACGTTGGGTATCAAGAAAATGGTGAATAAACCCATTTTTTGTGCATATTTTTTAAAAAGTTTTGCCCGGAGAATAATTTGCAGCTGTAGTGATAAGTTTTTGCTGTCAAAATGCGTAAGGCCCCACTATTTCGTGTCTATTTTATAGAATCCAGGGCCCCCCTTGCTTGCAGTTATATTATTCGTCAGTAAAATAAAAACCGGTACTGCCATCAAAATTCAAAATGAGTAAAACCCAGTAAATATTAATCTATGGTAAAACCCCACTATTTCACGCCTCAGCAGCCTGATCGGGGCGTTTATAATACCGGTATTTATTTAATCCACTGGTAAACAAGATAATTTTATAATGGAAAGTGCTATTCAAAATTTGTTTGTTTACAGTTATAATCCTAGGGTATTTATTTAACCCCGGTATTATATTCGCCTCGATCAGGCTGCAGGCCTATCCTTTCAAAAATGTTTTCCCGTGAGAGGTCCACTAATCATCGTCTGTAAAATCAAAACGTCACTACTTTCAAAGGCGCCCATTCCATTGACCGGCTAGGGCTATTTCCAAAACGGTGACGTGGTAGCCGACATTCAAGACTTAGGTAGCGTTTCCACCGACCTCGCATTGCAGAATGCAAATGACATTGACGGAAATTAGAATTTTTCTTTTTATAGAAATCTATTAAAATGTTTGTACTTAACATATCCCATAACGCCATTTTTTAATTTTAGTTGGTTTGTTTGTGATTTTACTGTATGATCATTGATCAATTTTAACTATGGCATAGAGGAAAATAAACATTTCCGTCAATTCTGCAATGCGAGGTCGGTGGAAACGCCACCTAAGTCTTGAATGTCTGCTACCACGTCACCGTTTTTGGAAATAGCCCTAGCCGGTCAATGGAATGGGCACCAAATGGATGAACCCTCGCTGGCTCACTATTTCAGGCTTATTTTTCAAAACTTTTTACATGGCGGAGACCATCGTCAGGCCTATCGAATCTCGCACCCTAGGTGGTGCGCACACCCATACCCGCTGTTTACCATTTTTTTTTAAGTATATCTTCGCCTACATAATCTACAGTAAATAATTTAGCAGGCGAGACTGACTACCTTTCAATGGTCTTTCTTTGAGGAAAAGGTACACTATTTCATAAACAGTAAAGCCTTATTTAGGAGCGGGATAACTGGTGTGTACTAATTTTTCCCTAACTGGTTTTGTCCGCCACTGATTGAATATTGGGCACAATAGCATTGTGTATAATATTCAATGGCGAACAGTACTGCACTATTGAGGAAATAGCCCTGGTCTGGCCAGTAGGCCAGCTTACAACACTAATTAATCTTGTAGATTATGGGAGAAACGTAGTTAAGTAATTAATCTGACTCCGTCAACTTACCTCATTTATTAAGAGGCAACTCCAGAATATCTTTCAAAGTTAATTTTCTCGACAAATTAATAACAAAATTATAATTAATTAATTAAAAACAAACGTCACCCACTACACAGCTGATGACAGAGAGACGAGACACGAGAGACCATTTCAAAAACGAAGCAATGAGCCAATGAATAATGATTCACACGAGTCGGTCAGCGTAACACCTGTGTTTGCACCATTCGTTTGCACTGCGCATGCTCATTGCTTATAGACTCCAACCACAGAACACGAGTCGGTCAGCGTAACACCTGTGTTTGCACCATTCGTTTGCACTGCGCATGCTCATGGACTCTAACCACAGAACATCGTATAATTATATATTAGGGCTGCCACATTCCGTGGTTTACCTCAGAATTCCGTGGGAAATAATTCTATTCCGGGATCAACAATTTTTGAGTACCTAAGAACAGTGGGTACTGTAGGTACGTAGGCTACAGTTCAATGTGAAGGGTTGTACTACTGTAATTTACTTTTGGCCTACGGTACTGCATGCTGTTTTGGTGTTAGATATATAACATACTGTTGTCTAAGTATCCCGTGCTGTCGAGAAAAGATATTAGCCTCTGTAGATACGCTCCCTCAAACAACTTAGACATTGATGGAACAAGACTAATGGGCCTGTAATTGCTAGCTTCTGTTTTGCTCCCCTTTCCTTTGAATATCGGTATGATTTTGGCGTCTTTCAGTAACGTGGGGAAATGGCCGGTCTCAAATGAGCTATTAATGATATGGGCGAGTGGTTCGGCCAATGTATTTGCAGCAGCTTTAAGGAAATATATTATATATATATATATATATTATAGTATTCTGTGCTCCAGCACAGCCGAAATACGACATGGTGGCTCCATAGTTTTATTAGCTCCGTGGTCAGAAGTATTTTGTCTACGGTCAGAACTCAGAATTAGTGATGGCAAATCTGAAACACCCAGCTGCATTGATACACTATGACACACACACCTCGATGTTTCAACACAGCTACATGAAACAGTGTCATTTGTTGATACAATGATGCAGGGTGCTAGTACTGCGCCTTGAAACCCCTACCACGCGCTCTTTGTTCTTGGGAGATGGGTAAGGGTCTCAACTCTCAGGGAGACTGATGCGCACATTAGACATAACAATAGTTTCACTTTCAATATATTTTTTGTTTGTCTGTTATTTTTCAATTTTTGTTGTCTTCTATTTCTATTAGTTAAACATTGCAGTTGAGGCTAGATCTATTGCTTATCATTCAATATATAACTTCATACTGTAGGGATGTGGGTAAACATAACTTTTGGAAGATCCCATAGTTTTACTTTCAAATTCGAAATGACATGAATGAAAAAATGCACTTGCTGCATATTTTTGAAAATATTAGTGGAAAATAGTGGGGTTTTACGTTTAACTGCAGTAAAGTATAGATTTCACTATGGAATGCTTACCTACCTATTCATATTGCCCAGGGGACTCCCGGGGCGAAAAGTTTAGATCAAAAATAGGAGGGTTTACGATTTTAATAGCAGAAACGTTTATAATTTACAGGGGAAGGCATGCGTGATTTATTGAATTCTCAAATTTTTAATAATTTGCTACATCCTTAATAACTACATACCTACTTAATAATAGCCTACCTCACAATACACAGTATGTATATTATATTGCGTTTTATACACTTTCAGTACGGTACACGCGAACTGTATTTCTAAAAACTAAATAGGCCTACATCTCTCCTTTGGAAATTGGGTACCGTACTCCAAGATCTGCTGTAAAATTGTTTACAGCTAATAGATCTACTAAGCCTACTAACTTCAAAGGATGCGTTTCATTTACGCATGTTGCAATACAGAGCTATGTCTTTATGTATGCAGCATAGGTTCAGTATGCTGCAAATGAGCCATTATGAGTTGCCAATTGGAACTACAGTGTATAGCTACTTTAATACAGTTGTACAAGATGTACTGTAGCTAACAATATACCAATTAAAATGAAACGTACAGAGGCTAGAATCCTACACACAGTAATTTTTCCCGCTAAGCTAATTGTCATACACCCCACGAATTTATGTAGTTCTCTACACCTCTAACGACTATTTTGATAAAATCCTAGTTGATGTTACTTTCTTCATTCGATTGTTATCGTACTGCTGTTCATAGTCCAGTCAAAGTTGTGTCGAATTGGCCTAATATTACACGCTTGCATATTTTTAAAGTTGCAGTGATACTATCTCAACACTGTTTCAGAGATTTACAATTTTAAATTCAAAATTGATTTACTCGAACCACTAAATGTAAAGGCCCCAATACGTCTTTTAACGTTATTATATGCAATCACAGCTTTAAACTAAATTGAGTTAGTCAAACAATACTTTTAAAGCCTGACATGAATCTTTTAAAATAAAATATAATAGTATCGTATACTTCGGGTCCTGTCGGCTATCTTCGAGTGTGTCAACTCATTGTCTCAACACTGTTTCAGAGATTTTAAATTCAAAGTTGATTTACTCAAACCACTAAATGTAAAGGCCCCAATACGTCTCTTATCGTTATTATATGCAATCACAGCTTTAAACTAAATTGAGTTAGTCAAACAATACTTTTAAAGCCTGACATAAATCTTTTAAAAATAAAACATAATAGAATCTTCGAGTGTGTCGTGTGTCACTATCTCAAAACTCACCTAAAGATTCAAGTAAGGCAGTGCGTCACTGCGTCAGTGGCTCAGTGCAGCGCTGGGCCAGGACCGAGTACCGACTTGGCACTGTTTCAGTTTCATGAGATCTGAAAAGGTGTTTCAACACTCTCTGACACAGTTAGATGTTTGACACACTGTATTGAAACGTTTCAAACTCGCCCATCACTACTCAGAATGCGCCACGTTCACAAACACAATTTGTCTTTGTCAATACTGAATACTCAAGTCAATTTTATTTTGCAGTTGCACTTCGCATTTCGCAATTTGCATGTAACAATTTAACTAAAGACTGATCATGGGAATAATAACTTTATAAAGGACACAGGATATATTTTGGACGATTAGCTGTAACTAAACTATGCTTTATTTTGTAAAGCATTTACAGTGAATATCAAGAAAACTGTAAATTGATCCAGCTGGTTAGTATTTTCTCCTAAAAAAATCGGCCTTATGATTATTTTGTTGCCATTCTCTTTCTTATAAATTTCATGCCAGCATAAAAAATGTAAGCAGTCAAATTATTTGGTAAAGGTCTAGTTAAGCTATCCAGCGGTTCAAAAAGTCCCATATATATGCATATAAAGTGGAAGGCAAAGGTTGTTGTTGTGTTGTTGCTTGGTAGCCAAAGGTTAATTTGAACAACCTCTTGGTCCTAATGTCTCGAGTAAATGTCTGCTCCTGCTGTACTACAGCTGAAATTGTACACTTGACTTTCTTCGCCTATCTTCTTTTTAAAAGATGACACTGTTCCACACGCACGAATAGCTTGACTCAGTCGATTGTATTGCGCTATACCATTTGTAAGAAGTGACTGAGGATGAGCCGAAACTGCAAATCCTGCAAAATTTCTTGTAGCGTGTTGATGGACGTCCGAGTTATACTGGATAAGGGAATGTAAATACGATGGAAGCAAACCATTGGCTATTTTAAACAGAAATGTCATGCCTTCTATGTAAATAGATTCCTCGACCGTGTTCCACCCCAGATTGCGTCTCATGACAGCCACCTCTGCCTCCCGGTTCCCTCTGGCATCTCTAGGTTTATTTAGGATAATACGCATAGCTTCATTCACTTGCTTCTGCAGAGCGTCAAAGACGGAGCGGTTCGCCGTTATACAGTAGTAGAATTAAAGAGTTGAACAAAGTGATTTTAGCGGTACGTGGCAGAAGGAATTTCACCTTACGAAACAGTGACATTTTGCATATCGTTTTACTTAATACCGTCTCATAGTGAAAATTTAAGGTAAGGCGAGAATCAATGAGTATTCCAAGATACTTGAAGGATTTGAGCCACTCTGTCTTATCACCACCGAGAACCAGCTGTTCCGAACATTCCATATCTCTCGAACTAATAACCATCGCCTTCGATTTCTTAGTATGTATTCAACACCATCTTGTTCATTGCTAACCATCTTGTAATTAAATTCAGTTCATCTTCGAAATTAATTCTACCAGTTTTTTTCCCACCAAGTACATCAGCATATCATCAGCAAAGAAATGCTTCCCACATTCCAGCAAGAACAGCATTGATAAAGAGAATAAACTGTAATTGTCCGATTTTACTTCCTTGCACTACACCGTGCAAGACTCCTGAGTGCTGACAATATTTGAGCCACTTTGACCCTTTGCAGTCGAGAAAAAACTTTCAATCCATTCAAGTAGCTTTGCTCTAATTCCCATATCGTATAGCGTCCTCAATACAAAATCTACTTGAACCATTTCAAAGGCTCGTGTAAGGTCTCATTGGCAAGGCAATTTATATTTAAAGATAAATAATTAGATTACTCGTGACTTCGTGGTATTTCATTTTAATAAACAAAAAATAACAAAAACTTAGAGTTTTACTAATTCCGGTTGTTATAACAAGTTTTTCTAAAACTCTTAAGTTTTTGTTATTTTTTGTTTATTATATTTAAAGCATTGATTGTTATATTTGCATGCCTCTGAGATGTTCCTTCCATAAAATTTGTCATTAAAAATTAGTGTCAATACTTTCCAATGCAAAGTTTTTTTTTTTTTTTTAATGAAAGGTTAATCGCATACAAACAATATAATGAATGTATCCGATTGACCTCTTCAGTCGCATCTGTAGGATGTAAGTTAATAACTATGCGCCGCCGACCTTAAATTCTTTCAGAAATGGGTTTCTCTTAAGAGTGTAGAGCCCGTAGGCGGGGTTTCCACATACGTCAATCGTCAATTCGTCAATGAGAAATATGGTTTTGACGTGGTAGCAGAATTTTTAGTATGTCTAATGTCTGCTAAACCTTCAATTTCATAATTTTCATTGACGATTGACTTATGTGGAAACCCCGCCGTAGGAAATTGGCAGTCCGAAATTTAATACTTGTTATTTTTTATTTAATTAACTGAGCAAGTTATTAAAGATTTGGCTCATTTAAGTTGTAGAAGACTACATCCAGGGGCGTTTAACTTCAATGGAGGTTTTCGTTATACGCGGGAACTGTTCTGATTGGCCCTGATCCAAACCCACGATAGCCAATCGTGAAATTGTATTTTTTTTTTTAATTTGATGTTGGTAAAACCTGTTTGTGATTTACTACAAACATCCCGTGGCTGCAGATCCTTGTCAACATGGCGGCTAGTGTAGCCTCTATAAGCTAAGTACAGGGTTGAGACTGAGTCAGATATCCGTTCTGCAATGTGCAAAACTTCGACATATTTAACGTTGATACTAATCTCTGATATTTGGCTTATGGTTAAGGGTTGCCCCGTAAGGGTTACTATGCCTCCCGCCGTTCTAGTTAATATATTTCTATGAAAACAACGGACATTCCGACATTGGACAACACACAGCGGCCTTTAATAATATTATATATTTTTAATAAGTTTTGTGAGCCAATATAAATTTGAACTACGACGGGAAGTGAGGTGAGTAAACATATTTCATGTGCCTGTTTTTTTAAACATTTTCAGTTGTATACCATCCAACACCTTACATATATTACATGGTTTTAATTTTCAAAATGGAAAATTGTTAGCATGTGCAACTCATTTGTGTAGCAAAACAACTAAAATTTGTTTAATTCATCATTCATTCCTTGTTTGTGAAGTGTTCAAGTGAGAAGGAAAAATAGTAAAAGGTACATTTGGTAAATTACAATTTTTTAAATAAAATTTTTTAAAACCTACGCACTCACTTTGTTAGATCTCTTGTCAGTGCTATGAGATATGCCCGTAAGATGTTAGCACAACCATATATGCCTAGTTAACAAAAAAATGTGAAATGTGTGACCTACAATAATTTAATCACGTTAAGTTGGACACTTACGAGTCAGTTTTGACCATGTGTAAGAGGTTATTTGAACCCACAACGTGGAAGTAACTGTTTGAAAAAGGAAAATTACGTTACAATTGCATTTTAATCTACACAATAACTTGATACACAAATTGCACCTTAATGTAGCTGGCATATACAACCTAACTTGTGTGTTGACAGTGACCTTATTCCACTAACATTTTAACTGTGGAATGGATGAAGAAACTCTTGAGCATATTCTCCTGCAATGGTCCATTCCAAGCAGGGAGAAGGACTTACTCGTGACGGCATTGGGAGGAGGAGGAATAGAAAAAATTCTGGGACGGAAGAATCTTTGGGCACTGGTGAATGAATCATCTGGCCATCGGCATCACCTGAAGCTGGAACCCAGTAGTAAGAAGTAAGAAAATGGCAGTCGTCGGTGCTGACAAGTTGAACTCCATAGTGCAAAGTAAGTATTTTCTAGCAATCTCAGATAGGAGTGACGATAGTATATTAAGGGTGTACAGCCCGTAGGAAATTGGCAGCCCGAAATAATTAACGAATCATGTTATTTAACATTTGTCTCATTAAAGTTGTAAAAGACTACTTCATGCATCCTATGATAAGATATAGTATTTCTAATATTTTAAATTGTAGCTTTTTCATCGACATGATAATATTTTGTAAACAATAACCTTATTATATGATGAATAAAGTAGACTTCTACAACTGAAATGAGCCAAATCTTTAATAACTTGCTTAGTTAATTAAATAAAAAGTTTTAAATTTCGGGCTGACAATTTCCTATGGGCTCTTTAACTAATCTGCTATTTTTCCTTTCCTATGTGTAGACCTACGCTATTATAACGAAAGCATTGGCATTTCGAGTACCGATTCGACAGATTTACATGCTGCTTTTACGGTTCTAGAAACAGGAAAAGTGACACTATCTATGTTGTTGGATTTGTGGAAATATCCTTGTGTAACGGACTGGTGCGAGTTTACCCAAATATGCTTTCATTTTTATTAATTAGTGTAGGTAATGTCAAATTTCCATGGTCAGTAATTGTACCATGGCTGCCTACTCATGTTCCGATCAATTAGAAACCTATAATGGAAATTAATATATAAATGATCAATTACGGTACCTACAGTATATGAAGTGGCAAGGTATTAAGATGCGCAGGTCTCTACACACCATGTGATCGGAGAAAGGAGAAGCATCGTTACTTTTTCTTCTTCATATTTGTGCGGGTAGTTTGGCTTATCATATCATTTGAACTTTCAGGAGATGTCATGTCAGCGATTTATTAAGAGAATCTAGTTCGGGATGATCATGCATGCCGCCTTGATAAGGAGGAGAAAGATAGACGTGATGCTGGAAGAAGAAGACATTGTTCGCTATGCAAAAGCCTGAAGGATTCGGATTATTGGCGGCGAATGGCTCATCACCGAGCAAGGGAAGGCTCGCAACCGATGAAGAGTATAGGTGGAACCTGCACAAGATGTCAGTCTCGACTTTCCAGAAGAAGAGCAAGGACGGGAATGTATTCCTATTTCCACATAACAATCTATTTCGACGTGTTGATACATTACATTTCGAGCTATTCACGTTATCACAAATAATTTGTAGATGGATTTTGTATGGACTGAGTTCAATTTAGTAATAAAAAGAAATGTATATTTCTTAATAAGTATAATGTGCGTTGGTCATTGAGTATTTCTTAATTTTGTATTTAATATGTTAGGTACGGCTTAGTGTGGAACTATGAAAAAAAAATAGTTTGTTTAAAATAAGGTGAATACTAACAACGTTGTCAGAGTACATACCAGAGTAGTCATTAAAAATCAATTATATAATACAAAATAGGTCAATATAATATTAAATAGGAAGGGAGCGCGAGCCGGGCCGGCCGGGGCCCCGGCCACACAAAATTTGAAAAAAGGAGCGAATGATTCAGACGCGGGAGGGCCAACGTTATTATTATTTTTTTTTTTGGCAGTTGGCAGTCTTTCCCTAACAAAATATTACCATTGAGTTAACGTTCTTATATATTATGTTGTTCTGTGACTACATCATGCATCATATAATAAGGTATATTTTTAATTTTCGAAATTGTAGTGTTTTAAACACGATAATAATTTATGAACAATAACTTTAAACGTAAAATCCTGTTTATGAAAAAACTACCATTTCGAAAATTAAAAATACCGTATTATATGATGCATGAACTATGAAGTAGTCTTCTGCAACTTAAATGAGCCAAATCTTTAGTAACTTGCTTAGTTAATGATATAAAAAATA
This sequence comes from Psococerastis gibbosa, assembly GCA_963971405.1. Classification (NCBI taxonomy): domain Eukaryota; kingdom Metazoa; phylum Arthropoda; class Insecta; order Psocodea; family Psocidae; genus Psococerastis; species Psococerastis gibbosa. The sequence continues at coordinate 5,155,091 of OZ020489.1, forward strand.
AAAAGTACTAAATTTCGGGCTGTACACTCTTAAGCTACCTATATAAACGATGCATAACCAAATTCTGTTATTTATTATGGGTAGCTTAACTAGACCTTTAATAGAGGAGTTGAACTGAAATAAGTAATTCTAGTCTTGCCCATTTTGAGCCCCTTCTTCAAATGAAGTCAAATCATTCTATATGGCAGTGTTAAAAGTCCATAATCATATTAGTCAATGAATCCCAACCTGGCACTATGGCATACATACAGCTTTTATTCCCTTATCGCCATTTTATAGACAGCGGGTGCGGGAGTGGGTAAAGCACAAAATAAACATAAAGTCAGTTTTTATTCACGTTTACATTGGACTAAGTGTTTCTTACAAATAAACAAACAGCAAGCATCTTCTTATGTTCATTTTGATATATTTTTTTATAAAATCGATAATACGTGAAAAGTTATTGTTTATAAAATATTTGCATGTTTCTGAAAAAACTACAATTTCGAAAATTAAAAATGTCTTATAATATGATGCATGAAGTAGTCTTCTACAACTTTGATGAGCCAAATTTTTAATAACATGCTTAGTTAATTAAATAAAAAATAAAAAGTATTAAATTTCGGGCTGCCAATTTCCTACGGGCTGTACGCCACAGAACAACATAATATATAAGAACGTTAACTCAATGGTAATATTTTGTTAGGGAAAGACTGCCAACTGCCAAAAAAAAATAATAATAATAACGTTCGCCCTCCCGCGTCAGAATCATTCGCTCCTTTTTTCAAATTTTGTGTGGCCGGGGCCCCGGCCGGCCCGGCTCGCGCTCCCTTCCTATTTAATATTATATTGACCTATTTTGTATTATATAATTGATTTTTAATGACTACTCTGGTATGTACTCTGACAACGTTGTTAGTATTCACCTTATTTTAAACAAACTATTTTTTTTTCATAGTTCCACACTAAGCCGTACCTAACATATTAAATACAAAATTAAGAAATACTCAATGACCAACGCACATTATACTTATTAAGAAATATACATTTCTTTTTATTACTAAATTGAACTCAGTCCATACAAAATCCATCTACAAATTATTTGTGATAACGTGAATAGCTCGAAATGTAATGTATCAACACGTCGAAATAGATTGTTATGTGGAAATAGGAATACATTCTCGTCCTTGCTCTTCTTCTGGAAAGTCGAGACTGACATCTTGTGCAGGTTCCACCTATACTCTTCATCGTTTGCGAGCCTTCCCTTGCTCGGTGATGAGCCATTCGCCGCCAATAAACCGAATCCTTCAGGCTTTTGCATAGCGAACAATGTCTTCTTCTTCCAGCATCACGTCTATCTTTCTCCTCCTTATCAAGGCGGCATGCATGTTCATCCCGAACTAGATTCTCTTAATAAATCGCTGACATGACATCTCCTGAAAGTTCAAATGATATGATAAGCCAAACTACCCGCACAAATATGAAGAAGAAAAAGTAACGATGCTTCTCCTTTCTCCGATCACATGGTGTGTAGAGACCTGCGCATCTTAATACCTTGCCACTTCATATACTGTAGGTACCGTAATTGATCATTTATATATTAATTTCCATTATAGGTTTCTAATTGATCGGAACATGGTACAATTACTGACCATGGAAATTTGACATTTGACCTACACTAATTAATAAAAATGAAAGCATATTTGGGTAAACTCGCACCAGTCCGTTACACAAGGATATTTCCACAAATCTAACAACATAGATAGTGTCACTTTTCCTGTTTCTGGAACCGTAAAAGCAGCATGTAAATCTGTCGAATAGGTACTCGAAATGCCAATGCTTTCGTTATAATAGCGTAGGTCTACACATAGGAAATTGTCAGCCCGAAATTTAAAACTTTTTATTTAATTAACTAAGCAAGTTATTAAAGATTTGGCTCATTTCAGTTGTAGAAGTCTACTTTATGCATCATATAATAAGGTTATTGTTTACAAAATATTATCATGTCGATGAAAAAGCTACAATTTAAAATATTAGAAATACTATATCTTATCATAGGATGCATGAAGTAGTCTTTTACAACTTTAATGAGACAAATGTTAAATAACATGATTAGTTAATTATTTCGGGCTGCCAATTTCCTACGGGCTGTACACCCTTAATATACTATCGTCACCCCTATCTGAGATTGCTAGAAAATACTTACTTTGCACTATGGAGTTCAACTTGTCAGCACCGACGACTGCCATTTTCTTACTTCTTACTACTGGGTTCCAGCTTCAGGTGATGCCGATGGCCAGATGATTCATTCACCAGTGCCCAAAGATTCTTCTGTCCCAGAATTTTTTCTATTCCTCCTCCTCCCAATGCCGTCACGAGTAAGTCCTTCTCCCTGCTTGGAATGGACCATTGCAGGAGAATATGCTCAAGAGTTTCTTCATCCATTCCACAGGCTCGACCCAGTGCTGAATCCACCAGGTTGAAACAGTGGAGATATTGGTTTGTGGCTCGAGCTGCGAAGGAGGCAACCAATATATTTATTAATTTAAGTCAGTACGCAGTTCAGCCTCCTGATCATGGCGATTATAATAAAGGGGTTATTATAATTCCCAGATATTAAAAATGTAAACAAGATAATTTTTAAATTATAGTGCTATTCAAAATTTGTATGTTTACAGTTTTAATCACAGGAGTAAGTTCATGGCAATCGCTATGATCAGTCTGTAGGTGGAATGACTTTAAAAGGTGTGTTCAATTAGTGCCACATAGGCTACTATTTCTACTTGTAATTGAACATTTTATTTACCTTACAAAACCTTATTTTTGCCTCCACAGTCAATATTTCATTACAATTCAGAATACGTTAAAATGTTAGTGGAATAAGGTCACTGTCAACACACAAGTTAGGTTGTATATGCCAGCTACATTAAGGTGCAATTTGTGTATCAAGTTATTGTGTAGATTAAAATGCAATTGTAACGTAATTTTCTTTTTTCAAACAGTTACTTCCACGTTGTGGGTTCAAATAACCTCTTACACATGGTCAAAACTGACTCGTAAGTGTCCAACTTAACGTGATTAAATTATTGTAGGTCACACATTTCACATTTTTTTGTTAACTAGGCATATATGGTTGTGCTAACATCTTACGGGCATATCTCATAGCACTGACAAGAGATCTAACAAAGTGAGTGCGTAGGTTTTAAAAAATTTTATTTAAAAAATTGTAATTTACCAAATGTACCTTTTACTATTTTTCCTTCTCACTTGAACACTTCACAAACAAGGAATGAATGATGAATTAAACAAATTTTAGTTGTTTTGCTACACAAATGAGTTGCACATGCTAACGATTTTCCATTTTGAAAATTAAAACCATGTAATATATGTAAGGTGTTGGATGGTATACAACTGAAAATGTTTAAAAAAAAACAGGCACATGAAATATGTTTACTCACCTCACTTCCCGTCGTAGTTCAAATTTATATTGGCTCACAAAACTTATTAAAAATATATAATATTATTAAAGGCCGCTGTGTGTTGTCCAATGTCGGAATGTCGGTTGTTTAATTGTTTTCATAGAAATATATTAACTAGAACGGCGGGAGGCATAGTAACCCTTACGGGGCACCCCTTAACCATAAGCCAAATATCAGAGATAAGTATCAACGTTAAATATGTCAAAGTCTTACACATTGCAGAACGGATATCTGACTCGGTCTCAACCCTGAACTTAGCTTATAGAGGCTACACTAGCCGCCATATTGACAAGGATCTGCAGCCACGGGATGTTTGTAGTAAATCACAAACAGGTGTTACCAACATAAAATTAAAAAAAAATACAATTTCACGGTTGGCTATCATGGGTTTGGATCAGGGCCAATCAGAACAGTTCCCGCGTATAACGAAAACCTCCATTGAAGTTAAACGCCCCTGCTGTACGCTCTTAAGCGGTTTTGCTTGTAAAGATCCTACTGGCATCGTCTCATCCCATTTTTTTTTATGGCTTCCAATCTGGATTTGTATAATCCTCTAATGCACTAGGTTTGCCTTGAAAAGTGACAAAAGGCTTACTTGAATAAGTAATTGATACGTACATACTGTAGATATAGTAAGCCACAGGTATGTATAGGGATCAAGGGCCGTTACTTTCGGCCACTCTCCCGGTTTTCCGTCCCTTTCCATGGGATCAAAGCCGATAATCTGAAATTTTTTGATATATAGGTCCTGACTATACATAATGAATAATTGAAATTAAAATAAATGGTTAATAGCGAGACTAGGGCTTACGCCAGCCTGGACATAGATAGTGACCATAATATGGTCATGGCAAAGAGCATACTTAAACTAAAGAAATTGGCGAAAAGAAAAGTAATTAAACTGAACTTAGAAAAAATCAGAGACCAAGATGTAAGGGATGAATACCAAAGGAAGAGTGATGAAAAGATAGGGTACCTTGATGAAAACAATGATCTTAATGAGAAATGGACTATGATACGAGAAGGAATAAAACAAACAGCTGAAGAAGTGCTTGGTAGAAGAGTAGTTGCTGCTAGAAGGGACTGGATAAACGATGATATATTACAGCTCATACAGGAAAGAAAAACAGCCAAAAAGAATGGATTCAATGTACTCTACAGAGAACTTCGCAACAAAATTAACAGGCAATCGAGAATTGCTAAAGAAAACTATTATCAAGATAAATGTAACGATATAGACCAATGTGGAACCACGGAAAAGGGATATGCCCCAGTGAAAGAGTTCTTTGGACTAAATAAAGGGAAAAGTGGAGCCATACAGGCGTCAAATGGAAATATGCTCTTCGAAGATGACCTGATTAGCAAGACATGGAAGGAGTACATAGAAAGTTTATACAGTGGAAATGAACTCTACGAAGAACATGAAATAATAGAAGATGTCGACAACACTATTGATAAAGAAGGGGAAATAGGAAACAGCATCTTAAGGGAAGAGTTTGACAAAGCAGTTAAAAGACTAAAAGACAGAAAATCTCCTGGCATAGACGACATTCACGCAGAGCTTTTAAAGAACTCAGGGGAAGGTACGAAAACAGCGCTTTTCAAAATCATTTATGATGTATACGAGTCAGGGCAAGTGCCCGTAGATCTTAAGAAATGCCTTATAGTGACCCTGCCAAAGAAAGACGGTGCAGTAAAATGCGAACAACATCGCACTCTAAGCCTTATGTCACACGCGTCAAAAATTCTCACAAATATCATGCTGAATAGAATCGAACCTGTTATAGATAGAGCTCTAACTCATGACCAATGTGGCTTTAGGACAGGCATGGGGACAAGAGAAGCCATTCTAGTCCTACGCTTAATACTTGAAAAAATACTGAAAAAGGGAAAAGACACATATTGCGTATGTAGATCTAGAAAAAGCTTTTGACAAAGTGTCCTGGAAAAAGTTATTTGAGATCCTTAGAAAAGCCGGGATAAAGCACAAGGACAGAAGAAGAATCTGGGCTCTATACAAAGAAGAAGTGGCCATAATCCGATCTGGAAACTCAGAAGAAGAAGCTGTGATAAAAGCGGGCGTGAGACAAGGATATAAATAAATCCAAAACCAAAGTGTTGGTAGTAAGCACTGACGAGACAAAGAGCACAAACATACAACTGAATGGCACTCCACTCAGCAATATTAAAACCTTCACATACCTAGGTAGCAAAATTACCTCTGACGGCAGGTCAATCCAAGAGATTGAGTGTAGATTGCACCAGGCAAGAGTCGCTTTCAATAAAAAGTCGAAAATTTTTCAGTCTAACAATATAAACATCAGACTCAGGAAAAGAATGCTTAAGTCTCTTGTGTGGAGCATTCTACTATATGGATGTGAAACATGGTGCATAAGCGAAAAATATGTCAAGAAAATAGAAGCATTCGAAATGTGGTGTTATCGCCGCATTTTGAGAATACCTTGGCAAGACTATGTAACTAATGAGGATGTCCTAACCCAAATAAATGAAAAAAGTACCTTTATTGCATCCATAGCCACTAGGTGGGCACGCTGGATCGGACACCTGCTTCGGCATGATAACATAGTCAGCTGCGTCATTGAGGGGACCATGGAAGGCGTAAATCGACGGGGACGGCCACGAAACGAATATCTCCAACAAGTTAAACAAGATTTGGGGATAACGTCCTATGTGGAGCTGAAAAGGGCATGTCAAAATCGCGGAGACTGGAGACATCGCTGCAATATGTTGCTGCCAACCAGCCATAATCCGGCTGTAACTTGAAGAAGAAGCGAGACTGCTAAAAGAAAAATTGATAATGAACTTTTCGAGGCTTGTGATCCAGCGGTTAAGACGGCGCCCCGCTTACAATACAGTATAATACAATATATATTTCCGTTAAATTATAGAATTAAAGTATAAAATAAAATCGTCAGAATATCGTCAAAATCAGGTAGTTGCCGTAGTTCTGTCATTGTGCTAGTGCCTCAGTGACAGTGTAGAAAGCTTTCTCTAAGAGATGGTTTCTAAGCAATTTAGGGAAGTTAGAAGCATTTCTCGCCGCTCTCAGTTCAATCAGGAGTTTTCTAAGGTAGGCGAAACCTTGTTTCCCCAAATAAAACCGGTTTCAAATGGGGTACCCCAGGGTAGCGTTTTAGGTCCTATACTTTTTGTGGCCTACATAAAGGACCATCCAAAGGGGTAACTACCCACTATGCGGATGACACTACTTTGGGTTTCAGTGGCCAAGACATGAAAACTATTGAAGTTGTCCGCAAATCGACTGGTGTGTAACCCCCTTAAGTCGGTGGGAGTAGTTTTTAAGTCACGAGGAAAACCGGATGTCATCCCAAACGTTGTGATGAGTGAATCTAACATACCTCTTGCTGGTGAAACCAACTTTCTGGCCATCAAAGTCGATGCTGAGCTCACATGGGCTCCTCATGTAGAAGCCGCCTGTCACAAACGTAGCGCGAATATTTTCGCACTAAGGCAGTTTGCTCAAATCTGCAATGACAGGCAAGTTCTCATGATGGTCTACCACGGTACTGTTCGACCAATAATATCCTATGGCCTAGTTGCCTGGGGAGGTACGGCCAAATCAAATATGGATAAAATATTGGTCATGCAGAAGCGGGCTGTTAGAATTATATCCGGTCTTAAATGGAGGGAGTCATGTAGGCAAGCCTTTAAAGACCTCGAAATTCTTACTGCTCCCTCCATGTACATAGAAGCGGTCATAATGCACTGCCTCGCACAAGCCGAGTTTACAAGAGTGGGAGAAATATCGGGCCGACATCGACTTCCACATTCCCCGAACCTGAAGACATGGTACCGACAATTTCATTCTAATAAAGGGAAGGTTGCTGTTCAACCAGTTACCGGACCACATTAAGAGATTGCGTTCGGGGGCTAGGGAGTTCAGGCGAATATTACACACTTACCTGGTGGAGGGTGTGTTTTATTCGCTTGATGAGTTTCTGGGGAATGCGTAAATTAATTTGGCCGATTGTTCTTACAATGGGCCAATTTTATTTTGTTTTGTAAATTTTTATTTTTTATATTGTTGATGTTAGTTATCTATGTTAAATGTTACATGTTAAGTGTTTTTAGTTTAGTTATAATTGTATCGTATTATAGTATCCAATATAATTCATTCATAATATAGGATCCAGTCGCTCACACATGGCTGTGCGTGGTGCTGGCTTTACAAGGTCTCCCCGTTGCCTCGTGTTGTAGGTGTGAGTGTCCCCGTTTTGTTTAAATGTCCCCCACACCTCAGGCTTTAAGATATGGAAAATGCATCTAAATATGTACAGACTTGGGGCTGTCATGATTTTTAATAATTTGAAGTGAGAGCGACAACTGTCATGTAGCGCACTCCCCTCTTTTGGAGCCTAAGTACAGCGTCCATGTTCCCTACGGAGGTCCCTCCCCAGGCCAATGTGCCGTAGTTTATATGGCTTATTACAAGTGAGTGGTAGGCCTGGAGAGTTACCTCCGGAGGACACACAGAGCTAAGGCGCCTGACTGCAAAGAGGCCACTATTTAGTTTTTTTAATAGCTCAGCCACGTGTTTGTTCCAGTTTAAGTCCTTGTCAACTTGTATTCCTAAGAATCTGACGCTGTCGGTTGCAGTTACTGGTTGTCCTGCTATGCTTGGGTATATGTGAAGCTCAGGTTGGGAGTTCGAGAACACTGTTAGTTGCGTTTTTGTTTCGTTTAGTAAGAGCCCATGTGTGGCAAATTCGAGTCTTATGTCATCCAGCTTTTTAGTGCACTTTATCGCAGTTTCTTCTATTGAAGGACCAGTTATGATGAGCGTAGTATCGTCCGCGAACATCAGCCTTTCGTTTTCGTTACTTTCAAGTTGTGAGTTGACATAGAAGAGATAGCAAAGTGGTCCCATAACGGAGCCTTGCCCTACGCCGGTACGCCTATGTTGTTTGTAGCTACTTCTGATTGGTAATCCTCTGTCTGATCTTCCACTTCTGGATTTTGCTCTTGGATTTCTACGTATTGTTTTCGGTCAGATAGGAAGCTTTCGATCCAGTTTAATGCTTCTCCTCGTATACCGTAGCACACCAGCTTTTCCAGTGGTAGTTTATGCTGTACGCAGTCGAATGCGGCTGTGAGATCTAGATAAGCGCCTATTGTGATGAGCTTTTTGACTTTGTTGCTCAATATGTGCTCGAGTGCTTTGATGACAGCGTCAGCTGTTGTCGATTTACCCCTTTGGAACCCCAGCTGATTAGGACTTATTATGCGGTGATTGTGGATTCAAATCCCGCCAAGCCCAGTTTTTCTCTATCCTCTAATTTCGGTTATTACGTGGAGGTTAATTCTTCAACCAAAGTTAATTTAATGTCATATATGTGTTATATATACACCATATAATACTGCAATATAATGTGTAAAGACAACTCACCATTTAGCCGTTGCAACTGCTCTCCTCGAAGGAGTCACCAAAGTTAGAAAGGAAGCGGATAACTAGAGAAAAAAACATAGACGCTACTGAAAAAGTGTTGAAAAGCGGAAGAAAATGCTTACTTCCCTAATAAAAATAAAAAAAATAATAATTTTACTGTGATGCCGGTATGCCTATTTTTGGTCATTAATTGGTCATGTATTTTCACTTAGTTCATTAAAGTCATAATTTTTTAAAGGCAATCCCTGAAGTTGCCACATTTTTTATTAGCCTATCGAATCTTATTTACACAACCCAGGTATCTACACCAACCGAGTGCAATGCTCGGTCAGATTCCATATTGCAATATAGATTGATAAAAAAGCATAATAAATAGGTACCAATGGCGGTGACGGTCGTTATTTTTACGCGTATGCCTAGCATTAGACATTAAAACCAATCTTTCGTATCCAGTTCTATAATAACACCCTTGGTTGGTGGTCGAGCAGTATTAACGCTCTAATAGGACTTGTATTCTTGCCCCGTTATGGTCTTGCATGTGGCTCATAAATAGCTGCAGTTCATGAAATTTCTTTAACAATTTTGTTGCAGATTCAAACGCTGACGTCATACTGCAATTAATAACGGAAGTCTGAAAACTACATAGACTAAAAGCATTTAGTTCAAATTAGAGGTCATAGTATTCCTGCGTTGAGGTCAAAATGTTGAACGCAAATATGTTACCAAACGTCCCTGATGTGCATGAGTGGCTATCAAAGGTCAAAGACATGTTACCTTCCGCCCCATCGGCCAGTGATTTGAGGAGAGTGAGAGATTTACCCGAATTGGTTACAAACGTGAATAAAATGCGGAAGATTAATTTTCCCAATGATGAAGACATTGTCGTGTTTGTAGGGCCAACAAAATCCGGTAAGAGTACTCTGATCAATTGCCTCCTTGGCACTCCACTAGCATGCATGACGAAACAAAGTACTGGTGATACATTCATTATCAAAAAAGGTACAGATGATAGTGATGGGCCGAAAATAAGTTCAAACGCGGAGTCTGAAACGGCCATTCCTGAAATGTTTCAATGTAAAACCGGGTTGGAGTGTGCTCTATGGGATTTGCCCGGGTTCGATGACAATAGGGGCACCTACCAGGAGATAATAAATGCTATTATCTATCAAAAATTGCTCATCCCCCAAAAGAGTGTCCGTTTTGTACTGGTAATCGATTATGCCTTTCTTCGCGATGTAAATACATTACCCTTATTGAAAATTTTAAACAAATTGGAAAATATTTGCCCACAGACGGAAAACAATGTTTGTCTCGTTGTTACGAAATTCGAAAGAAATATTAGTGTGCGATTAAGATTGGAGGAAATCGCAGAGAGCGAGTTATCTGACAAAACCGACACTGTGAACACTGACATTGCCATTAGGGGAAAAAAATTGATACAACAATTGCTGCGCAATAATGCAATTATTGATTTCAAACAGCCCAAAATTAACGACGACCCCAACTCCACCAACTCAGAGCAGCAATACTTTGAAATGCCTGAGAAGCTTAAACGAGAAGTTATCGACTGTTTGAAGAAGTTGAACGGAATAAAAATAAAAAATGACATGCCCTTTATCATTAGCGCTGCAGCTAAAGTAGAGTTGACTGAAACTTATTCAGCTCTGTATCACCTCGTAAAAGGGAAAATTGATGAGACTTGTTCATTCATTAATTACTACTTTTCCACCTTACCACATAACTTGAAATATTACAACGAGACACAATCAAAAGTTCTGGAAATATTAAAGACCGACGGTTTAGCTAACTTGTTAACCGAGGTTAATAAGTTCAGAAATGATTTCAAAACAAGAGTGAGCGATGTTGTACCCTTTTTCACTTTTATTGAGGATATAAATAATGGTGTTTTTGGAAAAGATAAATGGGTGGGGGCCACTGAGTTTCATACTAAATTGAGAGGAGCACTTCTTGTCTTGTCGTTGAAAGTCAATGAAGGCATTATTCGTATTACAACTGATGAGAAAGCCAAGGAGGAAGAAAAAGAACGTATGAAGTTTCAAGCAGAAGAAATTGAAAGAATTGCCGCAGATGTTGAGGTACTGAAGAAAAGCAACGAAGCCCAAGTAGTACCCGCGTCCAACTGGTTTGTACGGGCTATCAATGCAATTCTAGGATTGTTTGGATGGTCGTAGGATTTATTTTTGTAAGTAAAGAAGAAAGACTTTTTGCTTTCCTACGTTTAACCTTTTCGGTTTCGAGATTTCAATGAATTTACACTTGATTCCCAGGACCCCAAATAAGTGGTATTTAGGAAATTTCGGGCTGTCTGTCTGTGAGGAAAAGTGAATAATTGGCCGTCACGTTTAATTTTCTGACGTTTTTTTCAAGAGTACGATACGGTAATAACTATCCCCGGAATAAATTTCAATAACTGTCCACCATCTTGAAAACCATTGGCGTAAATAGGGGGGTCCTCCACCCGTAGCCCCCCCCCCCCCAGGATTTCTGGTGGCAAAGACTTTATGGCGGCTAAAGGCATAGTATCCACAATAATGAAAGGGAAATTAATTTTTAGTGTGCTCATTTTACATGAAAAAAAAATCAACATATTGACCAAGTACTTTCACAAAAAATATATTACCCAAAATGCTTAAAACCCCAATACTTCAGAGCAGTTTATACTAAATTTTTCTCCGGGGGGGACCCCCGGACCCCTCTCAACGGTAGGTTTATTCGTCGTTATAATATCTCAATTGTACTTCTGCAAACATTGGTGTAAATAGGGGGGTCCTGGGCTAAGCCCCCCCCCCCCCAAGATTTCTGGTGACAAAGGCATTATTGAGGCGAAAGGCATATAGATAGTATCCACAGTAACGAATGGGAAATTAATTCTTGGTATGCTTATTTCACATGAAAGACATCATGAAAAAAATCAACATATTGACTAAGTACTTTCCCAAAAATGTATTACTCAAAATGCTTAAAACCCCAATATTTCAGACTTATTTTTCAAAAATTTTCTTCGGGGGTGACGCCCGGGCCCCCCTCAGTGGTAGGTTTATTCGTCTGTAAAATCTCAACTGTGCTGCTTGCAAAATGCGTAAAACCTCCCTAATTTGGGCCTATTCATCAATTTTTGTTCCCCCTTTCTCCAGGGAAGAATATTCGTAAAACCTCACACTAATTTGGGCCCATTTATCGATTTCTTTTCTCCGGGGGATCAATGGCTTGAGGTCCTAAAGCCCCCCCCCCCCCCCAGAAATTTTGGGAATTTACGCCAATGTTGAAAACTTAGGGAATAATTTGGAACCGTGGTTATGCTATTCTTAGCAAAGTAAAAATATGCATTATAATAAGAAGGTATTCTTTTTATCCGTCATATACATATATATGTCGTTTTTTTTTCTATTTGACATTTGTGATTGCTAAATAGTTGTGTGGCTGAGTGTGTTTTGTGTCTTATACTTTTTTGTCTACTGTAAATTTAAAATGATGATGGTGTTGATTGGTACGGTACAGTTACAATGTTTTTTATGATATTGTTTGAGTGATTTTTTACTGGATGTATCATGTATTCATGCGCAACGAATAATAATAAACAGCATTAGAGATTTTAATTATAATTTATGTTTTAGACTGCACCAGATGCATTTTTTTTCGTTACGCGTGGCGTCCTTTATTCGTTGTCAAGCTGTTTATGTCTGTCACACGCAGTGGCGTAAAAAACTTATAATGAAGACCTTTGGTGCGCCCTACCTCACCCCACACATTTTCATAAAAGTGTAGAAAAAGGATAACGCCGTTCTCATGGACGTACGCAGCTTTTAAATGAATGACCTTGGGGCTTGGTGTCCTTTAAGCCGGTGGAGATGCATAGGAAATTTAGGCCTGAGAAAGTGGGATTTACAATTTACGCACGGTTGAAATTGTTTGAAAAAAGGCCTGAAATACCGGGATGCTTTAATTTCACCTACAAGTTTTTTATTACAAGCCTGGAACTGGGAGCCGAAGTGCGCCCCCCGCACAGCGAGGTTGTTATTTACGCCACTGCTCACTCGTATAGTACGAGTACCTACGTACTGTATAGCATCACCCGACCGATGGCAATATGCCTAAAACTGGGACTATGCGGACTTATTCGGGACATACGGAAGATTTCACACGTGCGATTTGCCGACGTTTTAATCATTGTAGGAAGACATAATAATTCTTCTCTCCTTTGTTTACAAAATATATAGAAATTTGCCTTAAGAGTCAAATATATACAGTGACTAGGTACCCGTAATGATTATGTTAGCTGTTTAACAGGGTAATGCTTGGGAATCCAAATTTTGACTAAGAATTTACCCCCAAAAAATGACAAGCCTAACTAAAATTAGTCTGGTTGTATTGAGATAGTTCAAGTGCATACAGCATACACTTAGTCTGCGTATAATTCAGTGAAATGGGGGTCAACCTGGTGACTACTGATAATTGCGACTTATGAATGCTTGAAGAACCAGTAGAATCCGGGCTGATAGGCCATGGTCGAAATGAAAGCGAACTTCCAAACTTTTCGTCAACATCTGCGGTCGACATTTTCAGTGGAACTGTGTAGACTTCCAATATACAAGCTACGCAGTTCCACTGAAGATGTTGACGAAACGTTTGGAAGTTCGCTTTCATTTCGGCCGCGGCCTATCAGCCCGGATTCTACTGGTTCTTCATTCGACTCCGGCCGTGAAAGCCTTTGCTGTTACATTATGATTGCTTTCCTATTTATACGTAGTATAAGGAAAGCTTTGTGATTCTGTGGATTTACACGTTTTTGGAACCCAAAAAAGTGGTCTTTGAGAAATGACTCTTTGTCGGTCATTTTGCCCGTTCACAAAAACGATGCCTACCTCGGGACCATTTTTTTAAAACTATTTTTTGGTTTAACCTAAAAAAAAACGGCTTCAATGATTGCCTTTAAATTTACATCGGCTTATGTTGTACGGTAGGCCTAGTTAATTAGTTATTAATGTTAACAAAAGGAAGATATTTTTAGAACAATGTTTAAGGCGCAAAGCCCCTAAATTCGAAAATATCATTGTGCGACAAGTCCTTTAGGGGTTTTGTTCTGTGGCGAGGCGAAGTAGAATCGTCAATGGAGTTCTTGCGTAGTGACGTCACAAGAAGAGGGCGGAGCTAATAGCGCAAGCGTGATTGCGAAAATAATGTAAACAAAATCAGCTGTTCGGCCATTGGAGGATATGAAATGCATTGAGCGCTATTGATTTTTACAGTTTTAAGTTGTTATTATTCATATTTCTACCGTTATGGTCACGCATTGCTGCTATGGCTTGTGTAATAGTGATAGCCTACACCAGGACAGATCACATATGAGAGAGGTCCGAATTATATCGTTCCCCAAGCCACTGGAAAAAATTAAGAAATGCAAGTGGAGGTTGCACCCCCCCCCCCCCGAAATAAATTTCTGTATGGTTTGAAGAATTTATCCATTAATTCATTAATTAAATACGTAAAAAATGTTTGGACCCCCCCCCCCCCGAAATCATAACCTGGGAACAGTCTTGTATATATGTTCAAAACATTTAGTGGATCCTAGTGGGCCAACAAAAGATTTGCCACATCCAATCGGACAGTCGATTGAGATCATGGCCGTAGCCAAGGGGGAGTTCAACCTCCTCCTCCCCCCCCCCCCCCCCCCGTGATGAAATGGCTTGATACTAAATAGAATCGGATTTTGAGAGGAAAAATATAAACTACTATGTAATATCCAATTAAATTTCTGAACCCCCCCCCCCCCCCCGAAAAATCCTGGCTACGGCCTTGATTGGGATCAATAATGTATATTAATATATATCGTCGTTACTTTCCAGTGGCCATGGCCGTGCCCAGGTGGGTGGTCCATGGGGTCCGGACCCCCCCCCCCCCCCGGAAATATTTTTTATGTAAACCTGTATTGCTCGATGACCATTAATTCAATAATAAATTGCGTTAAAAAAATTTGGATTTTAGTATGTCTTTAATGTCTGCTACCACGTCAAAACTACATTTACTATCACTATTGACGTTGATGGAGTCCCCGCCTCACAGACCTGCGTGATTGTTTGAACCGCATCGTTCGCATTTCGGTACAGGGCACAGGGTACTACAGGAATCGGAATCGTTACTCGTTACCGTATTTGCTTTGCCTTAGGTGCCCATTCCATTGACCGGCTAGGGCTATTTCCAAAAACGGTGACGTGGTAGCAGACATTCAAGACTTAGGTGGCGTCTCCACCGACCTCGCATTGCAGAATTGACGGAAATGTTTATTTTCCTCTATGCCATAGTTAAAATTGATCATACAGTAAAATCACAAACAAATTAAAATTAAAACATGGCGTCATGGGATCTGTCAAGTACAAACATTTTAATAGATTTCTAAAAAAAAGAAAAATTCTAATTTCCGTCAATGTCATTTGCATTCTGCAATGCGAGATTGGTGGAAAGGCAACCTAAGTCTTGAATGTCAGCTACCACGTCACCGTTTTGGAAATAGCCCTAGCCGGTCAATGGAATGGGCGCCTTATTACTATGGCGCCCATTCCACATACGTACAACGTCAATGAAAATTATGAAATTGAAGGACATTTCAATTTTACTCTATGCCATTGTTAAAATTTATCAATTGATCATAGAGTAAAATCACAAACAATGAAACAAACAATCTAAAATTAAAAAATGGCGTCATGTGATATGACAAGTACAACTATTTTAATTGATTTCTCTAAAAAGAAAGCATTTCTGTATAAAATTTATAATTAGGATTAAATAATAAGGCGACGAAGAAAACAAATACAATGGAGTTCTTGCGCAGGTAAAACAAAGATGGCGGGCTGTCGGAAAGGGAGGGGTACCCCTGATTCTCGGACATCACCCCCTCATTTTAACATGGAGTGTATAGGCTTTCCAATGAAATTTATTTTATTTTAAGAAATTTTCGATTTAAACGGCAAATTAGTGCTATTTATATGTTCCTTCAGTACTTGCGCGGGTACTGACAAAAAATTACGGCAAAGTAGCTGCAAATAATTGTCGAAAAATATTATTTTCTTGTATATCTAATTTTATTTCATTTGTTGTGATACTTCCGCGAGGGCAGAACAGATTTTAAAATGGGTATGTGAGCCTAAGCTTGCTTATAGATATTACAATTAATGTACTAGTAATGATTTATTACCATAACCATATAACTTTACTGCATAACTACCATGAAATATGGCCTAGTCGGCTGGGCTGCCGACACCCTAGCCTATCATGTTGTTTGTAAATATTAGTAGCGTAAAAAGGGTTATTGTCTCTCCATAATACTATCACTAGAATTCAATTTAGTATGTGAGCACCAAAGCAGTTAATTTTCGTGGGGCCATAGGCCGTTTGCTTTTGTTTTCGGGGGGGGGGGGGGGTCAATTTTTTTTAACGTAATTTATTATTGAATTAATGGTCATTGAGCAATAGGCCTACAGGTTTACATAAAAAAATATTTATTTCGGGGGGGGGGGGGGGTCCGGACCCCATGGACCACCCACCTGGGCACGGCCATGGCCACTGGAAAGAAACGACGATATATATTAATATACATTATTGATGCCAATCAAGGCCGTAGCCAGGATTTTTCGGGGGGGGGGGGTTCAGAAATTAAATTGGATATTACATAGTAGTGTCTATTTTCCTCCCAAAATCCGATGCTATTTAGTATGAAGCCATTTCATCACGGGGGGGGGGGGGGTGTGGAGGTTGAACTCCCCCTTGGCTACGGCCATGATCTCAATCGACTGTCCGATTGGATCTGGAAAATCTTTTGTTGGCCCACTAGGATCCACTAAATGTTTTGAACATATATACAAGGCTGTTCCCAGGTTATGATTTCGAGGGGGGGGGGGATCCAAACATTTTTTTACGTAATTTATTAATAATTAATGGATAAATTCTTCAAACCATACAGGTTTACCTGCAGAAATTTATTTCGGGGGAGGGGGGTACGGACCCTATGGACCACCTCCTGGGCACGGCCATGCATATATATGTGTATTTTGTAACTTTAAATATTGTGGACTTCGTTCTGCCACAATGATGCAACCTCCACTTGCATTTCTTAATTTTTTCCAGTGGCTTGGGGAACGATATAATTCGGACCTCTCTCATATGTGATCTGTCCTGGTGTAGGCTATCACTATTACACAAGCCATAGCAGCAATGCTTGACCGTAACGCTAGAAATAATAATAATAACAACTTAAAACTGTAAAAATCAATAGCGCTCAATGCATTTCATATCCTCCAATGGCCGAACAGCTGATTTTGTTTACATTATTTTCGCAATCACGCATGCGCTGTTAGCTCCGCCCTCTTACTGTGACGTCACTACGCAAGAACTCTATTTCAAGAAGCAAATGCAAACAAATTTCAAAAATTTGGCGCATACGTTTCAATGGAGTTCTTGCGCAGGTAAAGCAAAGATGGCGGGCTGCCGGGAAGGGAGGGGGTACCCCTGATTCTCGGACATCACCCCCTCATTTTAACATGGAGTGTATAGGCTTTCCAATGAAATTTATTTTATTTTAAGAAATTTTAGCTTTTAAACGGCAAATTAGTGTTATTTATATGTTCCTTCAATACTTGCGCGGATACTGACAAAAAATTACGGCAAAGTAGCTGCAATTAATTGTCGAAAAATATTATTTACTTGTGTATCTAATTTTATTTCATTGGTTGTGACTCTTCCGCGAGGGCAGAACAGATTTCAAAATGGGTATGTGAGCCTAAGCTTGCTTATACATATTACAATTAATGTATTACTGCCATGAAATATAGCCTAGTCGGCTGGGCTGCCGACACGCTAGCCTATCATGTTGTATGTAAATATTAGTAGCGTAAAAAGGGTTATTGTCTCTCCATAATACTATCACTAGAATTCAATTTAGTATGTGAGCACCAAAGCAGTTAATTTTCGTAGGGCCACAGGCCGTGCCCAGCTTTTGTTCTCGGGGGGGGGGGGGGGTCCGGACCCCATGTACCACCCACCTGGGCACGGCCATGCAGGGACGGTTTCAGAAAAAGTTTTCGGGGGGGGGGGAGCGGTGACTTGAAAAATATCGCGTTTCCCTTACTTGAGTAACAATTTCTCTTCATTTCCTTCAAAAGTCCATTCTATCTAGTATAAAGCTATTTTTTTCGGGGGGGGGCGACCGCCCCCACCCCCCCCCCCCCCCAAGGGTCCGTCCCTGCGGCCATGGCCACTGGAAAGTTGGAAAGTAACGACTATATATATTAATATACATTATTGATCCCAAATAAGGCCGTAGCCAGGATTTTTCGGGGGGGGGGGGAGTTCAGAAATTTAATTGGATATTACATAGTAGCTTATATTTTTCCTCTCAAAATCCGATTCTATTTAGTATCAAGCTATTCCTTCACTTGACTACGGCCATGATCACAATCGACTGTCCGATTGGATCTGGATAATCTTTTGTTGGCCCAGTAGGATCCACTAAATTTTTTGAACATATATACAAGGCTGTTCCCAGGTTATGATTCCGGGGGGGGGGTCCAAACTTTTTTTACGTAATTTATTAATGAATTAATGGATAAATTCTTCACACCATACAGGTTTACCAGCAGAAATTTAATTCGGGGCGGGGGGGGGGGGGGTGCGGACCCCATGGACCACCTCCTGGGCACGGCCATGCATATATATGTGTATTCTGTAACTTTAAATATTGTGGACTTCGTTCTATCACAAAGATGCAACCTCCACTTGCATTTCTTAATTTTTTCCAGTGGCTTGGGGAACGATATAATTCGGACCTCTCTCATATGTGTTCTGTCCTGGTGTAGGCTATCACTATTACACAAGCCATAGCAGCAATGCTTGACCATAACGCTAGAAATAATAATAATAACAACTTAAAACTGTAAAAATCAATAGCGCTCAATGGATTTCATATCCTCCAATGGCCGAACAGCTGATTTTGTTTACATTATTTTCGCGATCACGCATGCGCTGTTAGCTCCGCCTTCTTACTGTGACGTCACTACGCAAGAACTCCATTGAAAATTGTCAATTTTTGAAAAAACATATGGAATGGCCACCATCAATGAGAAATTGAAATGTCCTTCAATTTCATAATTTTCATTGACGTTGTACGTATGTGGAATACCCGCCTATGGAGTACTTGCGTAGTGACGTCACATGATCACCGTTAATTTTTTTTGCCCGAAAGTTACATAAGCAAAACATAAGCAGCATCCAATAGTTGTCCGATGACGTCTACATTGACTCCATGTATAGCATCCCTGTTGGATTTACCTGCGCAAGAACTCCATTAGGCGCATATTCATGTATTTAAAGTTTTAAAAAGTTAACTTTAGAAAATTTCGATAATTTCAAAAAATGTAGCAAACCAGCAGGAAGTATGAAATTTGAAGGTAAAAATTTAAAATTATAAGTAAATAACTAACTAGGCCTAGGTGTAATACACTCACCATAAGGGGTAGCATAGACAAATAACTAAAAGGGGTGTGGGGACCACTTAGTCCCACATGTGTAATAACCAGTCTGCTTCCAGCTTCACCTTTTTCCCGTTAGATGGCGCTGTTCACATTCAGATAATTCAATATTCCTCAATCTTCCTTTTACGTATTTATTTCTCTTATTCAATAATATCTTTAATCTACCCTCTGTGTCTCATCAGCTCCTTTAGCTGTGGACACAGAGTTGGTTTTTCTATATGGAAGCAGGCTGGATCAAATTCAATATTAATTGTAAGCATGTATCGTTCTCGTCTCACAGCTCATATTGTAACCACTGTGTGTTAAATTACTCTAACTTGAGTCGAAGCACTGCAATACAAACCAATTCAAGTCTACACTGCCTATTCAATTGCATCGTCCTTCGACAAGCTACATTGGTGACCCTCGACAACGGAACAAGCAGCCTTCCAGATTCCAGTTCCAGTTCCAGTTCCAGCCAATTCCAGTTCCAGCCAATTCCAGCCAATTCCAGCCAGTTCCAGCCAGTTCCAGTTCCAGCCAGCTCCAGTTCCAGCCAGCTCCAGTTCCAGCCAGTTCCAGTTCCAGCCAGTTCCAGCTTCCAGCTTCCAGCCAGTTCCAGTTCCAGCCAGATCCAGTTCCAGCTTCCAGCCAGTTCCAGCCCGTTCCAGTTCCAGTTCCAGCCTCCAGAACGTCTCATCCGGCCATAGGCGGTGGAAACCACCCCGGAGCAGCTACATTCACCGCAGCAGCACAGCCACAACCTGCAAGATGCCGCAGACCACAGCCACAACCGCTACAGCTACGACCGCTACAGCTACAACCGCTACAGCTACGACCGCTACAGCTACAACCGCTACAGCTACAACTGCTACAGCCACAACACCGACACCCACGGCTACAACCAAGATGACAGGCCCTGCTAGTACGATGGCAGTCTCGGTCAAGCTTCCACCCTTCTGGACACAGTCGGCCAACCTGTCACCGGCACTGTGGTTCACTCAAGCGGAGGCTCAGTTCGCACTTGCTGGGGTCACAATGGAAACGACGAAATATTACCACGTCCTTTCAGCGCTCGACCAAAGTACCCTCAGCGAGATCTCAGATTTGTTAGCTGCCCCAGTACCAGTAAACCCATACACTGAGCTAAAAACGCAGTTAATCCAACGAATGAGTCTTCCAGCAAGCAGTCGCATTCAGCTACTAATGTCGGAAGACATAGGGGACAAAACTCCCAGCTCTTTTCTCCGGAGACTGCGGGCCCTCGCAGAGAAAGCCATATCAGACTCGGTTTTACGCACCATTTGGACGTCTCGCCTCCCGCACGCTATACAATTGGCAATCATCGGTCATGATCACCTGTCACTAGGTGACGTCGCGAACCTCGCCGACAAGATGGCCACCATCAATTCAGCAACACGTGACCGGATTCTTGAGTGCACAATGGCCCCTGTGGACCTATTGAAGACGTTAACAGAGAACGTCGCGGCTCTACAGGCACAGTTCGCCGACAGATACGGACAACGTGCCACACAGCCACGGTTCCAGCGCCAGTTCCGTTCACCAGCGCCTAAACAAGACCCAACTTGGTGTTTTTACCACCAAACCTATGGGAGGAAGGCCAGAAAGTGCCAGCAGCCATGCAGATTTCCGAAAAGCGACGATCGCAGCCAGTAAAGGCAGGGCCTGCCTGCGCCACTACACACCTGCTTAAAACCTCACATCGCCTTCTTATCACGGACCCTTGCACCAAGATACGTTATCTCATTGACACAG
The DNA here is from genome assembly GCA_963971405.1 of Psococerastis gibbosa. Taxonomy (NCBI): domain Eukaryota; kingdom Metazoa; phylum Arthropoda; class Insecta; order Psocodea; family Psocidae; genus Psococerastis; species Psococerastis gibbosa. The sequence continues at coordinate 5,176,273 of OZ020489.1, forward strand.
GGTCCGACATCTGCGTTTTTCCACGTGCCCGTCTCAACCTACCGCTCCGTCGTACTCAACTCGAGCTGACTGCCGCCAATGGCACAATCATCAATACGTACGGAACAACAGCTCAACAACTGGACCTGGGATTACGACGCAGTTTCCGTTGGAATTTCATCATTGCCGATGTCACGCAACCCATCATCGGTGCAGACTTTCTCGCAGCCTCTAATTTGCTGGTGGATCTCCAGAACTCAAAGCTGATCGACGGGACAACGCATCGCAAGGCGAACCTGTGTCAAAGCCCCTCCAAGCAACCTAGCGTTTCTACCTTAACAATACCGCACAGTACCCCGGCCAGTCTAAAAGTAATAATTGAGGAGTTTAGCGACCTCACGCGGCCGAGACAACCCACAGACCAGGTCAAACACTCCACGGTCCACTACATTAGAACGACAGACGGACCTCCCGTCTCCGCTCGCCCACGCCGGTTGGCCCCGGACAAGTTTATTATCGCCAAAAAGGAGTTCAACGACATGATCCAGACCGGCGTATGTCGTCCGTCCGACAGCCCATGGGCCTCACCATTACACCTAGTACCTAAAAGCGACCATTCATGGCGCCCATGCGGGGACTACAGACGGCTCAATGCTCGAACAATTCCTGACGCGTACCCAGTCCGCCACATCGCAGATTTCAGTGCAGAATTGCGAGGAAAAACCGTATTCAGCAAAATAGACCTGGTCAAAGCATTCACCCAGATACCAGTTTCCAATGGTGACATTCCAAAGACAGCAATAAATACTCCGTTCGGCCTTTTCGAATTCCCATTCATGACATTCGGTCTTCGCAATGCTGCTCAAACCTTCCAACGCTTCATGGATAACATCCTACGCGACCTCCCGTGGGCATATTCATACATCGACGACGTACTGGTTGCATCAAGTGATAAGCAGGAGCACGAATCACACCTACGTCAACTCTTCCAACGATTCCGAGAATATGGCCTAGTCATTAATCCTAGCAAGTGTACCCTCGGCGTTGGGTCAATCAGCTTTCTTGGTTACCTCGTGTCAGCAGAAGGCACACAAGCCCTACCAGACAGGGTAAAGGCACTCACTGAATACCCTCTTCCAAAGACATTCAAAGATCTACGCCGTTTCCTTGGCATGATTAACTACTACCGCCGGTTCCTACCAAATGCAGCCAACGAACAAGCACCACTCAACACGTTGTTATCTGGAGACAAGGTAAAAGGGAACGCTACGATACCATGGACAACAAAGCTTACCGAAGCTTTCAGCTCATGCAAACACAGTCTGGCACGCATCACCCTACTCGCGCATCCAGATCATACGGCTCCGATTGCACTAGTCACAGATGCATCAGACACCAGTATCGGAGCTACAGTCCAACAACGGATCAACGATCATTGGCAGCCATTAGCATTCTTCTCGCAGAAACTTAAAGAAAACCAACGAACATGGTCCGCCTACGATCGCGAATTGCTTGCGGTACACGACGCCATTCGTCATTTCCGTTACCTGCTAGAAGCGCGCGCTTTTGTCGTGTATACCGATCACAAACCGTTGACGCACGCTTTTCAGAATCCAAAAACAAGTTGCTCACCTCGCCAAATGCGGCAAATGGAATTCGTCTCTCAATTCACCACGGACATCCAATACATCGCTGGGCAGGACAACATGGCCGCTGATGCATTCTCAAGAATCGAAGCAATCTCTACTCCCGTATCTCCTGAGCAACTTTCTTCTGCTCAGAAAGACGACAGAGAACTCAAAGAGCTTCGGTCCAGTAGAAAGACGTCCCTCATCCTCGTTGATGTTCCCATTCCGGGCTCTGATTCAGTCCTTACGTGCGATTCTAGTCAAGGCATACAACGCCCATTTGTGCCCAAACCATTACGTCGACAACTTTTCGAGCACCTACACAGCCTACATCACCCAGGAATAGCAGCGTCTGCTAACCTGGTTGCCCAACGCTACATATGGCCTTCTATCCGTAAGGATTGCCGCGCTTGGGCTCGTCTGTGTGTCAACTGTCAATTGTCCAAGATACATCGACACACCCTCACTGCGATTGGAACCTTTACTCAGCCTGACCGACGGTTTCAGCACATACACCTCGACATTGTAGGCCCATTACCTACACGTATTTGTTAACACTCGTTGACCGTTTCACGCGATGGCCGGAAGCCGTTCCTATGGTGAACATCACCGCCGAAAACGTCGCCAGAACCCTCATTTCCTGCTGGATCAGCCGGTTTGGGTGCCCGGAGACAATTACTACAGATCGCGGCCGACAGTTTGAGAGCCATTTGTTTGCTGACCTGGCCCGATTATGCGGATTTCACCATGCACGGACTACCAGTTACCACCCTGCATCCAACGGCATGGTAGAGCGTATGCACCGCTCACTCAAAGCCTCCATTATGTGTCATGCCAATGACAAATGGACGGAAGCCCTTCCGCTAGTTTTACTGGGCATGCGCGCCACTCTTAAGAAAGATCTTCAAGCTTCTCCAGCAGATCTGGTCTATGGTGAACCATTAAGACTACCAGGACAGATGCTGACAACTCCTCCTTCAAATCAGAGTCCGGCGGACACTCTCATCTCACTTCGAAGGAAATTCGACTCACTACGCCCCACTCGCGTCAAGAGACACGGGGCTCATCAAACATTCATCCCACAAGACCTTGCCAAGGCCACGCACGTTTTCGTGAGACAAGACCACGTCCGTGCTTCCCTCGAACGTCCTTATGCGGGACCATTCCCTGTGTTAAGTCGCACCGACAAAACAGTTACGATTTCAAGCCGCGGTCGTGCGGTTACTGTGTCAATGGACAGGGTCAAGCCGGCCTACATTAATGCCAGTACAGACGAACCGTCTCACCAGTCTACGATCAACCCCCCGCATCAGCATCCTGCTCAAGATAAACCTCAGGAGAAGGTCTCCTCACCACTTCCTGCCACTGACGTCGTGCCGACACCACCGACTCGCACCACTCGCTCAGGTCGTCACATCCACGTTCCACGACATTTCTCCGACTTCCAGTCTTAGGAGGGGGGTAATGTGGGGACCACTTAGTCCCACATGTGTAATAACCAGTCTGCTTCCAGCTTCACCTTTTTCCCGTTAGATGGCGCTGTTCACATTCAGATAATTCAATATTCCTCAATCTTCCTTTTACGTATTTATTTCTCTTATTCAATAATATCTTTAATCTACCCTCTGTGTCTCATCAGCTCCTTTAGCTGTGGACACAGAGTTGGTTTTTCTATATGGAAGCAGGCTGGATCAAATTCAATATTAATTGTAAGCATGTATCGTTCTCGTCTCACAGCTCATATTGTAACCACTGTGTGTTAAATTACTCTAACTTGAGTCGAAGCACTGCAATACAAACCAATTCAAGTCTACACTGCCTATTCAATTGCATCGTCCTTCGACAAGCTACAGGGGTGAGGCGTGTAATATTCTATAGGTACGACATCCGTGTGTATGTATATTCATATATTTATGGTACGTCCGGTTATTTGTGACTCTCACTATACTTATAGTTGTAATAGTATATCCTATTGTGTGATTACCTAAGATTCTAACTATGAACCAGCCTCTGTCTAATGTAACATTAATGTATAAAACTATTGAACCACCACAGTTCGGATCCTCTGACTTGTTAATTAGTCTTCTTGGAGAGCTCCTTGCCCATTCGTAGTGCACCCTTAACCATTTTCGGGGCATTACATAGGGCACGAAAAATTAAAAAAAAAAACAATAAATAATAAATTATTATTTTTTGTTATTGCAACTTTCGTATCTTTTTCGCTTCCATTGCGTATAATTTTAATTTTCTGAACGGCAGCCCTCTGTCTGCAGTTAACTCAATGCACGAGCTGCTACCACCATCCCGGGGCTGTCCCGTAAGGTCTATTATGGAGAGGGCCGTTACCTATATGTATCTTATAGGCGCCACCAGGGTTGCCGTTTTGCGTGAAAAATCACGAAATGCGTGTATTTTCAGAGCTTGCGTGATGTGCGTGTAAAGTGCGTGTATTTTAGACAAAATTGATTTTATAATTAAATAAAAATATTGAAATTTAAACCAATAAAATAATAAAAAAATTAAAACCCTGGAAAAATGAAAACTTAAAAAAAAAAAAAAAAATGCCGAAAAATGCTGTTTACCTTACCTGATCTAGGACCACAGACCACAAGTGCCAAGACCCCAACACAACTCCAAAAATCATATTCCAAATCTACTCGGCCGGCGGGCGGCCATTGTGATTTGCTCATTATTTCATATTTGTCTGCCTCTGCGCCACATGGGCGCAAAATCGAACAAGATAACAAACATGCATATTATAGAACAAAGAAATGCCACGTGTGAGAGGTCTTTTTCTGATTGAAAATTAATAAAAAAAACTACTTATTTACGAACCACAATGTCTCAAAAGAGGTTGAACTCTTTTGTTCAAGCGAATAAGGCGACCACTTACAGCCTTAAAACCCCACGATTTTATAGAAAGTCAATATTTTGGGCCGAATTATTGAAAAAGTAATAACATAATAAAGTGCTCATCTGAAAAATCTAAACATTTTTGGCAAGATGCGTAAAACTCCGTATTTCAGGTCTATTGAACAAACATCTTCTCCCGGGGGAGACCCCTGGACCCCCTCGTTTGGAATTAGCCTATGTTCATCGCCTGTAAACATCGAAACGTTACTCCTATCAAAATGCATGAAACCCCACCATTTCATGCTCATCTTTCAAGAATTTGCTCGTAATTGGATTCATTGCCTGTAAAATCTAAGCGTTAACCTATCAAAATGCCTAAAACCCCACTGTTTCAAACCTATTTTTCAAACAAAACAAAAAATCACCCGGGGGAGACCCCCGATCCCCCTTGTATGTAGTTATATTCATCGTCCGTACAATTGAAACATTAGTCCTATCAAAATGCGTAAAACCCTTACCATTTCAGCCCTATTTTTAAAAAAATTTCACCCGGGGGAGACCCCCGGCCCCCCTTGCTCGTAATTATATTCATTGTCTGTAAAATCATCAAAACGTAACAACTTAATAAAGTCGTTATCTACAAAATCTAAACATTTTTGGCAAAATGCGTAAAACCCCGTATTTCAGGTATTTTACAAAAATCTTCACCAGGGGGAGACCCCCAGACTCACTCGTTCGTATTTAGCCTATCTACATCGCCTGTAAAAATCGAAACATTACTCCTATCAAATTGCGTAAAACCCCATCATTTCAGGCTTATTTTTCAAAAATTTTGACCCGGGTCCCCCTTGCTTGTATTTGTATTCATTACGACCCTTGGGGGCCCCCGTTCACGTCTCCCGAACCCCCGGGCCCCTGTGCGACGGACAGTAATGTCATTAATTTAAATGCTGCGAAAGTCCTTGAGAACGGTTTTCCCCTTATTCTACACTATCATGAAAATGGGGGGGGGGGGCAAATTAAACACCGCCACCCTCGAAAAACTATCGTTACGCCACTGGAAGTAAGAAAAATAATTCACACAGATTTTTCAGCCCCACTACAAGCTAAGCATAGAAGTTGTTAGATAAAATTAGCAAAACAAATGACATATTTTTTAGTTACCATATTAAAAAATTTAATATAAATTATATATTATATGTATATATTATATTAATATGCATATATATTAGACGATTAGTTGCTTGCGTGATATGTCGTGAATTTTGAACGTCAGTGGCGTGATATTTCATATGACACGTCCGGCAACACTGGGCGCCACCAAGATGTAAAAAAAAAATCAAAATCAACAATATGGCAGCTGCAACGTTTGTTGTGTCGGTGGCTATCTAAAGTATTTTCATGTTTGAATTATTCTGTCTTAACTTTGAAGTTTCTTTATTAAATAACCACCATGTGGAAGGAGTGCAAGATGTGGGATGTAAAAATACGAAATGCCCGAGCCATGCTTATTTTTTCCGGTAAGTAAAATGCAATTTGCCATTTTTGCGCCAACCTGTTAGGGTTAGACCAAGCATGTTCGCAAAGGTTTTATTTTTAATGTATCCAGTAAAACTATATCTTATGTTATTAATACCGATTTAATGAAACCTCTTATAAAAATACAATTATGAAGATTCTTGACCATCCAGAGTCGAATCGACAATTGCACAAGTTGCAGTGAGATTCAAAGTAATACAAATAGCCACCCAAGAAGATTGCAGGGGTGCTGCTACAATAACGCGATTTGTAAACTCTCTCTACCCTAACTCCTGAAGGTAAACAGCCTGTACAAAGGTGTGTCAGTAAGACCGCCCTTACAAATGCATGACTCATTGTATCACGGTTAAGGCCAAGCCCAGCTTATAAATGGAAAACTGGTCAAAAAGGAACGGAAAGGATTGACTAGACGTAGGATATTTATTAAGTACAGTATATGCAAGTTAACTCGTTATAAATTCCTTTCCTTGACGTCAATAACATTACTGCTGATTAAAGACTATTAAAAACTGCATTGTTACATACCGGAACCTAAGCCTTATGTCCCTGGGAATTGGTAACAAGTCGGCTTGTAGTTTATGAATTTGTTATAATGTTTACACATTTACTTTGCTTTCTACAGGATTCCAAATATGGGAACAAAACGGAGAGTTAGCTATGTATGCTCCCGCCACGTAGAGCCAAATTAGTTAATGTAGTTAGGAAATCGACGATATTTAGTGGTACGTACCTACTACATTGTGGACTGTTATGATATTGGTATTACAGCTATTTTGGGCTGTTAATGCCAGTATATTAAATTAAATAAGTGCATAATATCAGGCTAAACTAATTGTCTTCGATTATAGTTACACCTATCATGTCCTACAGTAACCCACCATGTTTCGTTCACCATTTCCATGAGAGTCCATATTCTAAATTAAAATTAAAGAAACAAAACAATAACTAATTCATGCAGATACCTGTAGGTACAAAGTAAAAGTAAAATATTAATAAATGCGTGGCCTTTTCAAAACCGAACCAGCACTTAGTAGTTTAAGTAGAAGCTTACTCCTAAACGCTCTCAAAACAATTTTCTTGTAGGACTATCAACAAATTACTGCACTTTGTACCTTTACCAGCATAACGTGCTTCAACTCTTATTTCAGAAGCAAGGAGTCAAGAGGTTTTTCTGTGTATAGTATGTTATGCAGAACTTATTGCTCCTAAGTGTATAACTACTAAAAATGGCGAGGAGAAATCGTTCAAGGCGCAAAGCAGAAGCATCCAAATCTCTGCTGGACTGCATAGAACTCCGAAAGGAGCAAGCCTGCCAGAGCCATCAAATCGAACAAAAGAGACGCATTCAAAGACTTCTTGGGAAAACTTGATTTTAGAAAAGACGTAAGTAAAGCAACCCGTTTTGTATCGAGTCTGAATAATAATAATAAGCAACAACAGCTACCACTCCGAGGAAGAAACAAAGATTAACGTCTCACAAGCAAATCGCAGAAGCCTTATGCAAGCAATTTCAAAATTGACAGAAGGGCAAAAGCCAAACTAGTTAAGAGCCCCCTGCCTCAGTGCCTCGACAGAAAAATGACGTGCATCTGTCTAGAAAATTTTACATTTTTGGAGGTAGAAGCAGCCTTTGCTCAAACCAAGAAAAATAAGGCTGCAGGCATCTACGGCATTTTCCCTGAAATGGTTATTAATCTGGGCTATAGTGCTAAGGCAACATTACTAGAGTTTATAAACCTGACGTGGAATTCCAGAATTCTCAGCCAATAGAAAAAGAGTGAAGTGATCCTACCTCTCTGAAGAAGGGAAAGGACCCATGGAGGCTAGACAGCCATCTACCCATTTCGCTCACCAGCTCCTTATGCAAGGTCGCAGAGAGAATGGTATTAAGCAGGCTGCTCCTTCCATTCATTTACCTCGGTGGCCTAGACAATGCACAAGCTGGATTCAGAAAACACAGGAACACTATGGACCAGGTAGTGGACTTCACGCAACACGTTAAGGACGCTTTTCACCGAAAAATGTCCACTGTCTCAGTCTTGGTGGACCTAAAAGCAGCTTGTGACACCGTATGGAGAGTATCCTGCTCAAGATGGCCATAAATGGATTCTTCTTCTTCTTCCCCCTTAGTGCCGCGTGCGCACCGTGGGGGGTCGCCTCGAACCCATTTCCTGAAATCGCCCTGGTCGGACGTTAACACCTTGAGCTCGGCCATTGCTTTCCCTCTTGCTCAAGCGAGTTGTTCAATCCTTTCCTCGAGAGTTGTCCTCGGTCTGCCGATGGGTCTTCTTCCTTGCGGCTTTGCTTCCACCAACCTCCGGGTGGTCCTGTTTTCATCCATCCTTTGGACGTGGCCGAACCATTGCATCTGATTGTTCTTGTCCATAAATGGCATCTCTAGTAAAATCTTCTACTGGATAAATTCTTTCTTGATAATGGCACTGAAGAGTACTTTTCCTTAGCAAAACATCAAAGCTCCGCTTGCAGCGGCAAGGACTAGCCAAGGGGCTGTCATCAGTTGTCAACTCTTCAACTTGATGGTAAATGACGTTCTGAACACCATCCGAGCTATGCCAGGAGTTGAAGCTTTGGTATATGCTGATGACTTACTCATCTGGGCATCCAGCAGCGACCTGAAAAGCCAGGAATCTGTCCTAAATTAAACATTGAGAACCTCGCGAAAGGGGCTACAAGCAACTCTGTCTCACCGTTAGCTCCGATAAAACGGTCAGCCAGGTACTCAGCCTGTCAACGAAACAGTCTGAAGTCAAACTTACCCTCTAAGACGCGGAACTGGAGCAGCAGGATGCAACGAAATATCTGTCGATTGACAAGAAAATGACGTGGAAATCCATAGCTGACAAAGCCTGATAGAGGTGCTGTCTATTTAAACGTCCAACAGCTACAAAATAGGGTGCCACTCAAGACGTGCTGACATCCACGTACAAAACCTCGAGCACGGTAGTGAAGCCACTGTAACAGCGAGTGCCAATACTACGCTAAAACTGCATGTTGCCCAAAATGCGTCAATGCGAATTATCACTGGTGCCCCAAAATCTACACCTAAGCTGCCACGGAAGTCCAGACCGGAATAGAACCCATGCAATGCCACAGAGAAAAAGCCGCACTTAACTTTTGAGAAAGACAAAAACGCTTGCTGCCCCTAAAAAGGACCCAATATACAAAAGCTGCTTCCCGGCTGAAAAGAAACTCAAGTTACTGATCATGGCAGACTCCATCAGAAAAAAAATACGACATACTACTGGGTGAAGCAGCGCCTTCCCCCTGCCAACAACAAGCCTTTCTCTCGCTTCCAGCTGCTGAGCTGCACCTAGTCAATCACGATCTGCTAAAACACGTATCCACTGATGTTGCTCTGCTTTAGAGACCATTCATACTAGATACGCAGCAAAAGAATGGCTCCACATATACTGCAAAAAGAGCAGGTTTTTTGTCCGAAGCTTTCCAAGACGCAGTGCCTGTAGGTGCACCTCTGGGCTCTGACCAACTACGACGGAGATATTGCAGCAGCATGAGCCCGCTAAAAAATTGTAAGAAACAAGAGACAATAAAAATAAAGTAGTGTTCCTGATTGATTCTTGCTCTGAGTAGCAACCGTGCCACGGTTGCGAAATAGCAATAAACTGCCGCAAGCTGCTATCAAATTTGCTAGAGGGTGGATGGCACATCGTTCTGCAGAGGATTCTCAGCCATGTAGGAATCGGCGGCAACGAAAAGGCAGACGAGCTGGCCAAAATAGGAGTAGCCGGCCAGTACACTGTCATACACCTCCGCTAAATCCATCATAGCCAGAACTGTAAGGGCATGGGTCAGAAACCGCCACAGACATACAAGCGCAGGAAAAAACTGGGCCACCCTTATAGACTTGCCAATACTCCGGTTCCTGCCTAGGGCATTGAGCGTTGCTGTTTTCAGGACCACCACCGGCCACGACTACCTTCCTTCCCCCTGCATCGCATCGGGGTCTTTGCTTCGGACGTCTGTCCCCTGTGTAAAGGTGAAATGAACGCAAAACATCGACCCGAGTGCCCAGCCCTGTCCTAATGCTGTGTCGTCGTATATTCTATATAGCATAAATATAGTACTTCTTTTTTCATATCGGTATTCTCTGAAACTAGAGGTGGGGAATTTTTGCTTACTTTGCTTTTTGTTTCAGTCAGAGGTTACAAAATAATCTACTACGGCCAAGCCGGCAACAGTTCAAGCAGAGTTGGAGTCATTGTTGAAGGAAGCCTGTAAAATTCAGTAGTTGAGGTGACCAGGAAGAGCGACCGGGTGATGCATTGTAAGTTTCTATTTACTGACGAAGCAGTAGTGCTGAACGTGATATGTGGATACGTGTAGCAACGAGAAGAAAATCCTAGTCTACCTGAACTTCCATGAGCTTATGATGACTCTACCGGATATTGAAATGGTTTTTTAAGAGCCGACTTAAATAGGCATGTTGGTCACGAGAGAACTGGCTACTCCACAGTACATGGTGGGGAAGGTTTCGGAGCGAGAAACACGGAAGGCGAGAGGATCCTGGAATGGGCTGAGACGCAGTAACTAAATATATGTAACACCATGTTCAAGGAGAGACAAGAGCACTTAATCACCTATAAGAGCGGAACGCACCAGGCGCAGATGCTGAGGCGCAGAGATAGACCTGCATGCATGAACTGTAAAGTGATTCCAGGGAACTGCGTCTTTCCGCAGCAGTGGACAGAAGAATCCGGGCTTATAAATAGGCAGTGGTCGATTTGAAAGTATGCTTCCCAACGTTTCGTCAACAACTGTAGTCAACATCTTCAGTGACACTGCGTACACTTATACTACTAAGATTGTATCGCGGAGTTACCGTAGCAAATGATTGAGTTGGTGCAGGTATGGTTTGTTGCGCATACGTTCTCGTTTCTGATTGCTGTGATTGGCCCATTGGCGTCATTCTCGTTGTTGTTGTTTTGTTGAGGGCTGGATACCATATTCTATTTACTTTTAATCCTTCTTCCTTTCTGTTAAAGTTTTGCGGATGTTTGTAAATTTCTATGGCCTCCCTGTATAGTCGGGGGTAGTACGAAGCCGTGGTAGAGAGTATTGTAGCCTGCCCAAAACGTACAGTATAGGCTGTATGGTCTGTTTGTGTTAACGCATGCTCTGCAATTGCAGACCTCTCTGGCTGAAGAAGGCGACAGTTACGTTTGGGTTCATCTATCCTTGTTTTCAAGCTTCTTTTTGTGGTCCCTGGCATCTTTGGCCGATCTGAGTAAGCTGTTTAGTTGTTGTATAGGTTTGAATAGTTTTCACATTGTGACGTCGAAAGAGTTTACCTATGCGATCCGTCACATTTTAATGAAAGGAAGTTGGACCAATCCCATCGTGGCTGCTGGTTCCTGCCGGTCAGTTGTATTACATGGTGGCCGTATTGCGTGTTTTATTTCTCGCTCTGAGTACCCATTCGATTGTTGTCGATCCAATCAAGGAAACATTGGAATTGATAAAAGAAAAATTCACTGACGATATCACCCAATGGTTCCACCATGTGCTGACGAAGACGTATTTCCAATGGAATTTGGCCTTATATGAACAATTGGACGGAATGGCAATGGGTAGTAATATAAGTCCGGTAGTGGCTAATTTCTATATGGAATTCTTCGAAAAAACGGCATTGAACTCAGCTCCTCTGCAACCGAAATGCTGGTTTCGATATGTGGATGATACTTTTGTGATATGGAGTCATGGCCAAGAAAACTTAATCAATTTCCTGAATCATATGAACCTGATTCACCCGAAAATACAATTCATGATGGAAAAGAGATTAATTGTGATTTGTCGTTTCTTGACGTGTTGGTAATAAAGAAGGCGGAACTCTAGGGCATACAGTATACCGTAAACCAGCACACACTGATAGGTACCTAAATAAGAACTCCAACGACCATCCCAGCCAAAAGCGCCATGATAAAGACGATTATTAACCGCGCCAATAGAATCTGTGAACACCGGGCACTAAAAGAAGAACTAAACCACTTAGACATTGCACTACAATCGAATGGGTACTCAGAGGGAGAAATAAAAAGCACGATACGGCCACCGCGTAATGAAACCGATCGGCAGGAACCAGCAGCCACGATGGGATTGGTCCAACTTCCTTTCAATAAAAATGTGACGGATCGCATAGGTAAACTTTTTCGACGTCACAATTTGAAAACAATATTCAAACCTACACAACAACTAAACAGCTTACTCAGATAGGCCAAAGATGCCAGGGACCCACTGACATCAGCAGGCGTATACAGAATTCTACATAGGTAGGTACCACAAAAAGAAGCTTGAAAACAAGGATAGATGAACACAAACGTAACTGTGGCCTTCTTCAGCCAGAGAGGTCAGCAATTACAGAGGATGTGCTAACACAAACAGGCCATAGGTACTGTACGTTTTGAGCAGGCTACAATACTCTCTACCACGGCTTCGTACTAGCCCCGACTACACAGGGAGGTCATAGAAATTTACAAACATCCGAAAACCTATAAAAGAAAGGAAAAAGGATTAAAAGTAAATAGAATATGGTATCCAGCCCTCAACAAAACAACTACATTTTCTGGCCATGCTTGTAAAGCAGGCGGTCCCGGGCCTTCCTAGTTGAGTGTAAGAGAGGGCTAACTCCGCTAGTTTGGCTTCGTAATAGAACAAAAAGTCCTTATTATTTATTTACAAAGAGAATACGTCAGTGGGCCAATCACAGCAATCAGAAACGAGAACTCCTGCTCAACAAACCATACCTACACCAACTCAATCAGTTGCTATGGTACCTCCACGATACGATTTTACCAGTATAAGTGTACGTAGTGTCACTGAAGATGTCGACCGCAGTTGTTGACGAAACGTTTGGAAGCCTACTTTCAAATCGACCACGGCCTATTAGCCCGGATCCTTCTGTTCATTTAAAAGCCCTTGAGCCTAAGATAAGGTGGTTTGACCTGTCCAGAGATGGTATACGTGACTCCTTCAGCCAGGAAGGCACGAGGAAACTGCCAACTTTGAACGACCAATAGGAGGCGTTAGCTATCAAGAAGCTATGGCAAAACATTGAGGCAGCTCTACTGTCTTCACGGTCGGATGTGCTGGGAAAGACTAAAGGTGGCCAGCTAGTTCCGTAAGATACGTGGTGGTGGAACGAAGATGTGCAAAGCAAACTGACAGATAAAAAGAAGTCATACAAGGAATGGCAAAAGTCGAAATCAAGGGCCGACCATGAGTGCTACACGGTCACTAGACGAAGAGCGAAAAGAGCAGGAGCAGAAGCCAGAGACACAGCCACTGAGGAGTGACTGAATACCCGAGACGGAGATCAGAAAATATTCAAGAGCTAAGAAAAGGCTGAGCGATAAACAGGACATTGCCCAGACAGTTATATGTATTAAAGACAAGCAAGGAAGAGCCCTTACCCAAAGGGAGGCCATTAACTAGTAATGGATGGAGTACTTTAGTGGAATTATGAATGTTGGAAACCCAAGAACCCAGGTCCTAAATGCTGAGGAACGTAATAATGAAACAATACCACAGAGGCAGAAGTGAAAGAAGCACTAAAGAGCATGGCAAATGGCAAAACCACGGGCCTGACAGCTACCCCATTGAAGCTTTCAAGGCACTTGGGGCAACAGGAGTAACTATAATGACCAAATTCATCAACAAAATCCTCTACGACCCGCAAATTCCAAATCAATGAAGAAAAGAAAGGGGGACGTGCAATCCTGCGGAAAATATCGACCCATAAAACTGATTAGCCATGCGATGAAGTGGACTGCGCGAGTAAGATCCAAATTGGAGAAGGACATAACAGAAAACCAACTTGGCTTCATTGCAGGGCAAGGGACCACCGATCACCTCAGGACCATGCAGGATAAAAAGGAACCACTCCACCTAGCCTTCATTGACCATGAAAAAAAAAATTGACCGCAAAAAAACTAAGTACATGGAAAGTGGAGGGATACTTGATGAGCACACTGTTGAAATAGAAGGCGCTCAGCTCGAAAAAATGAACAATTTTAAATACTTATGGTCCACCCTAAAAATGGGAGGTGGGTGTGAAAAGGACGCTTGCAGTCGAATCTCGATAGGCTGGCTGAAGTGGCGAGATATGCGTGGTATCCTAACAGACAGGAAAATGCCCAAAAACTAAAAGGGCTACTCTACAAGCAAGTGGTTAGAACTACCTTGATTTATGGCTCAGAGTGTTGGGCCTTGAGAAAGGCCGAAGAACAAAGACTGCATGTGGCCGAGATGCGGATGCTGCGACGGTCCGTGGGCTTCACACTAGCTGATAGACGCCAAAACGAAGAAATAAGAGCTGAAATGAAGACCGCAAACATAGTCGCATAAAGCGCGGGAACGGCGACTATCATGGTGGGCCCACGTTGAAAGAAGGCGGCCAGATAAGCTTATCAGACGGATAAAACGTATCGAAGCCGAGGGAAAGAGAAGACGAGGACGGCCCAGGCTGACGGTAAAAGCGAAAGCCCGCCAAGACCTCAGAACTGTAGGAGCAATCGCAGTCGAAGCCCAGAATCGCAGAGTGGAAAAGAACATGCCGTTTCGCTGACCCCTCCTAGGGATAAAAGCGAGGAAAAAATAAAAAAAAAGTCTGAGGTCGCTCAGCCGCGCCGCTGTCAGATATTCTCACCACTGTCCCGTTATCACAAGTGATAAAAGTTCAAGTTCAGGTACTGGCAATATTTTAACTTTTAAAACAGGAATCAATAGCAACCACACACAAGATCACAAGATGCATGTACTGTATATCTTATGAAATACATTACTCTAAATTTTTGTGTACAATATGATTAGCCACAGTTATTGAACTAGAAAATTGTAAAAAGAAAAATTCTGTCGGTGAGAATGTCTGGTCGAAAGAGCTCAAAAATTGTGCAAATCGGAGCTGGTTACGGCATATAATACAGCTTAAAATTGTAGATAGAATTAGGCGGAACTGATCCACAATAACATATGTTAACAGTGACCGGTTTCGGTAAGATACCATCATCAGACTTAAACAAACAAATGAAACACGCCATTATGTACATACCAAGGGGGTGGGGGATACAAAATTAATTGGTAGGAGGTGGGCGGGGTTGGGAACATGACCTTACGAGTGGGGAGCAATTTTCCAACATTTTCCCAAATTGCTCCCCACATGTTATGTTCCCAACCCCGCCCACCTCTTGGTATGTAATATAATGGCGTGTTTAATTTGTTTGTTTATGCCTGATGATAGTATCTTACCGAAACCGGCCACTGTTAATATATTTTATTGTGGGTCAGTTGCGTCTCATTCTTTCTACAATTTTAAGTTTGATGAAGTTCCACGAAATCACTTTGGAGAATCTCACTATGATATAATACGGCTTTGAATGTATAAAACTGTTTTTCTGGGGGTGTCCGAACGACTCTTAAGTTTTCATCTATTGTTTCAGCAAGAGATCGCGCAGCTGTCGGACGGCGCCATTAATGCCACTTTGACCTACTCAAACGAAGGGAGCCGATGAACCAATGGAGGAGCAACGTAAATTATATTTTTATGAAGCGCCAGTAGAATCCGGGCTGATGGGCCGTGGTCGAAATGAAAGTGAACTTACAAACGTTTCGTCAACATCTGCGGTCGACATCTTCGAAGGTTGTAGCTCGGTGCCTCCGTAGCGAGTGACTGGGTAGGGGGCTGCGCACTGACCTTTATACCTGGACGTTGTTGTTGTGTTGAGAGCGGGATTTGCTCGCTCTCAGGACATGTAGAGTAGTGGAACGGACTCCAACCTTCACCCGAAAGGTGTTAGTTCGAGTCCCACACTTCCTACATTTTCTGGCCATGCTTCGGAGGGCATGTAAAGCAGGCGGTCCCGGGCTTTCCTAGGTGGGTGTAAGAGAGGGCTTATAGCCCTAACTCCCCTAGGTTAGCTTAGTAATAGAACAAAAAAAGTCGATATTTATTTTATTTAACATGTTCCTCTGGGGAATTTCCATTACCTTGTTTTTCACAATTGACCGACGTCATCCTTTTTGTTGTGGTTTTGTTCAGCCCGGATACCAGAGTTTGCTCACCTTAAGCCGTCAACCGCAGATGTTGACGAAACGTTTGTAAGTTCACTTTCATTTCAACCACGGCCAATCAGCCCAGATTCTACTGGGTCTTCATTCGACTCCGGCATTGAAAGCCTCTGTAGTTACATCAATTTTCATGAGATTTCTCTATAACTTGCACTGTCGGGGTTTAAGTTCTAAAAATTATAAGTATGTCGCCACTGTTTCTGTATTACGCATTTACATGTCGATATTTTTGCTTCAACGAGAAGTGTTAATTATTCTTATTAGCCTACATATTACCATGAAAATTAAGCGGACAGAAGAATCCGGGCTAACAGGCCGTAGTCGATTTGAAAGTAGGCTTCCAAACGTTTCGGTTGTATCGCGGAGGTGCCGTAGTGACTGACGGACAGGGATGCAGGAATGGTTGGTTCGGTGCGCAGGTGCTCTCGTTTCTGATCGTACTACCCCCGACTACACAGGGAGGTCATAGAAATTTATAAACATCCGCAAAACATTTAACAGAAAGGAAGAAGGATTAAAAGTAAATATGGTATCCAGCCCTCAACAAAACAGCAATAAAGAGAATGACGCCAACCAGAAACGAAAGCGCCTACCCACCACACCTGCACCGGTCTTTCTGTCAGTTGCTACGGTACCCCCGCGATACATCCTTAGAAGTGTACGTGCACGTAGTGCCACTGAAGATGTCGACCGCAGTTGTTGATGGAACGTTTGGAAGCCTACTTTCAAATCGACCACGGCCTATTAGCCCGGATTCTTCAGTCCCCTTGTTAGACTCCGGCCGTGAAAGCCTTCGTTAATACACCATGAGAATTGTTTTCGTTACTTACCTACTGTTTTTTTCTTACATTGACATAACATTGCCGAAACCGGTTGGGTTTTTTCTATGATATAACGTAAAACTTAACAAAGTAATTTATTTATAATGAGAAAGGGTAGAGTATTATAATAGAGTCAAAAGTTTAGAGATTAATCATATAATAAATTATTTTACCTTACTCAGTGGCGCTACAGCCTGGTTAGGGTCTTGACTTGTTCTCTATTGGTAAAGGTTGATGGCAATGGTGTAATACTATTTAACAAAGGGCTAGTTGGACTTACATTGCCTGTCTGTTAATAGTCATTAGAGGATAGTCATCGAATAGTTAGAGCGGAGCCCATTGTCAGGGGAAGGGGGTGAAGATTTGAAAGTGGGTGCTACTCCCATCATCATCCTTAGTAGGACTGGTTGGGTTTCTGACCAACGGACTCCTTGCTCTTGTATTCTACTCTGAATTATTGAGTACATCCCATCCCCTCGAGAATTCAAACTACCGTTCTCCCGATCGAAATGCAAGTTCTCTAACCACTCGACCACGGCGCTCGGCGAGGAAAATCCTCAAGGGGGTCGGATTTACTTAATAATTCATAGTAGAATACAAGAGCAATTGAAACCATCAGGACTTAGCCTGATGCTGGGAGTAGCACCCACTCCCGAAATGTCACCCCCTCCAGCTGACAATGGCCTCTACCCTAATTATTCCATGACTATGAGAGCCATGTCTCATACTCATGACTATTAACACTACAGACAACGTAAGGCTACCTGCCTTTGTTAAATTGACTTGTTTTAAAAGGTTGAAACGGGTCTTATTCTTATGCTGCCTTCGTTTGAAATGTGGTAATCCCAATGTTAGGCTGGCTGGAAAATGCCGAGAAAGACTTCATCCACCTCGTCGCACGTAATTGCGTGACTGGCATCCAGAATGGGCTTGGCGGGACATCGCGCGCCTAAAACAATAACCAAACATTCTATTGGAACTACCAAATGAATAGTTCTCGTCGGCAAACCGAAATTCTATTATCAGTATGCTATAGTAAATATTTCTATGATTGTCTCAAATAACTGTTGTTAAATGTTTGATATGTGAGATTATTACTTAGTTCCCTGAACTCGTCCAAGCTGTGGAGTGGACATTCCTTCCTTCTCCTTGAAAACTCAATTAGTAAGGCTGGGCAGGGCATTGTAGTACCTAATTGCCGAGTATGCTTAAGATGCGACAACCGACTCAGCCTGCATTTGGGGTAGGCGTTTCATAGCCTGAACTTTATATACATTCGCGTGTCCATGAAAACGAGTATTTAAGTGGGTTGTCCAAAATCGAGCAGCTTGGACGGCTTTGACGTTTGCTTCATACAGATCGTCTGTTTCGACCTCTCTATAGCAGCAAATTACAGCTATTGGGTACATCTTGCTCATCGGTGTAGGTTTGAGACATCCCGTTATGATTCGCACCGTTTCGTTTACATCCACCTCTTTCGGCATGAACCGAGTTGTGCGCGCAGGAACTGCGTATTATCCCTCTGAGAAGCAAAGCCCAAGTGCAGAGGTTCTCAGTGTTCTTGTCTCTGTCAGACTGCTTATTGCGGAGATGAAAATAGATGGATTTGATTTCAGTAAGTTGTTCTTATAATACTTACAAGGGTACCAAGGGCCAGTCCCAACTCGTGCTGAACCACCTCGAACGTTTTGTCTTGTGCTGCAACAGCTGCGTCATCGGCATGTACAAAGTGTTTAGTGAACCCTGTCGTGGGATGATAGTTAGTGTCGATAAGAGCTAATATCCCATCCTGGGGAGGCTGTTCTTTTGGGTTCTCCACCGACTCTTTCTGAACGAGATAGTTTTCTCAAATAAAAAACTGAAACAAATTTGAAACATTAATTAATGTTGCGTTCAATAAATGGAAATGATGTTAACTTGTACATACCCTACCTACACGAGAATTATAAAATATAGGTTATGATAACAATGTATTCAAGTAGAGTATAGGTACTTTATGTCCGAGGTTGGCAGACAGCAACCCATTATGAATTCAGCGTTAGACCTAATTAAATGCATTGGTAGAGTTGCCATTGATATAATTATTGAAACAGTAAAATATGTTAAACCCCATTTCATAATATTGTGGTGTCTGTGGTTTTCTAGAACCACGTATTCCGGAAAACCATTAGTTGGAGTTGTATGGTCGTAAACAATAAATAAAGATGGATGAACGATTTACCGAATTATTAATTTATTACTATATTATTTAATCCTGTACAATAATTAATGGATATAACAGAATAATATAATGGGTAAACTACAGAACAGTGGCGCAGTCGGTAATTAGCCTACTATATTTACTATTTTGCGATTGTTTTTGCTTATTGCTTACTTACTAGTGCACGTGGTACTTTTACTTTGCCACAATGACAGATCTAAAAGACGTTTTGCAAGCCAATTTGAATATGCAGAAGACGATGTCGGATATTTTGAAGGCTTTAACTAGACCCCAAGGGCAAGGTTCACCTGCTCAACCTGCTACAGGTGGGGGAAAGAGTTTTCCAAAACTTGATAAATTTATTGCAAGTGACGACATTGCGTTACACATTGAAAAATGTAGTGCAGCTTTTAAACTTTACAGCATTACTGATGATAGCACGATGCTGCAATTGTTTATGCATAGTTTGCCTACTGATTTATATGGACTTACTAAGGATTTGCTACATCCGAAAACGCTTGCAAACTCACAGTATGATGATGTGACTAAACTTTTGCAAGGTCATTTGCGACCAACACCTTTAGTCATACCTTCTCGGCATACACTATATAAACGCCGACAGCAAGAGGGAGAATCATTGGCAGCTTATTCGGCATCTTTACGCCACTTAGCTGTTCCTTGCAAGTATGCTTCCAGCGTGTTATCAGAGGTCCTCAGGGATGTTTTTGTGGCAGGTTTACGAGATCGTCACATTTTAGATCGTGTTCTTGAGGAAGATAACGCTGATTTCGATAAGATTTATGCTCTGGCGGTGTCTCTTGAATCTGCGTCGTCAGGGACACGGGAATTGCTAGTGCAACCTTCTAGTTCCGTTAATAAAATAAAAAACAAGTCTTTTCAGAAGAATAAAGTTACTCAGGGCAAGAAGGAATCTACTTCAAAGCAGTCTACCTCTACTACGAAGGGGAAACAGATTGTGTGCTACAGGTGCGGTATGGTTGACTCGCACAAGGCTCCTGATTGCAAGAAAAAGAACTTAAAATGTACAAATTGCGGACGCGGCTCTCATGTGGCAGCCGTCTGCCTTTCAAAGAAAACGGTTCACGCGGTGGAAGATTCATTACCCATTTATACATTGTATTCCGTGACATCCGTGAGTAATGACTTTTATAAACCTTACATGGTTCCACTGCAAGTAGGGAATAAAACAGTATCGTTAGAATTGGATACTGGAAGTGCTCATACTATTTTAAATGAACATTTATACAAAGACTTACAGTTGAATGCTCCGTTGCAACCTACAAAGACTCAGTTCCGGGGTTATGGTGGTACGATAATCACACCTAAAGGAGTTGTTACAGTGCCTGTGACTTATAAAGCCTCGACGGCTAACTTGCGACTTTTTGTAGTGCCAGGTAACCTGCCTCCACTCATGGGACGTGAGTGGTGTCAAAGTCTGCAAATTTCACCTGTTTTTCATGCAACCGCTACAATTACGCCGTCTGCCGAAGCGAAGCTACAGAAATTGTTAGCGGAGAACAAGGAAATTTTTAGCAGTGGCACAGGTATCGCAAAGAATTTTTGTGCTGAATTACAGTTAAAAACTGGCGCTAGTCCTAAGTACTTAAAGGCGCGACCAGTACCATTTGCTTTGAAGCCAAAAATTTCGGCCGAGATTGACCGTTTAGTTGCAGAAGGAATTTTACGCCCTGTCGAAAGGTCGGACTTTGCGACTCCAGTGGTTCCTGTACTTAAGGGAGACGGGTCCATACGTCTTTGTGCTGACTACAGCGTTACATGCAATCAGCTCATTGAGGTTCCTCAACATCCAATGCCAGATATTGAAGATTTGATGTCTACTTTGGGGCATGGTAAATATTTTGCCAAACTGGACTGTCGTACTGCTTACTTGTCGCTACCTGTTACACCAGACACCGGTAAGATTCTAACCTTAAATACACACAAGGGACTTTATCAACCGACACGTCTGATGTTTGGGGTCAATGCGGCGCCAGCCATTTGGCAACGTTATATTGAAGGTGTTCTACGAGACATCGAAGGAATTTACGTATTTTATGACGATATGTTGGTTCAAGGAGATACAGCTGAACAGCTACTTAGTCGCCTTGCATTAGTGTTTTCTAGATTGAAAGAAAATGGACAGCGACTAAATTACAGTAAATGTGAATTCCTGAAATCTTCCGTCCAATACCTGGGTTACAAAATGTCAAAGGACGGCCTGCATAAGACTGATGAAAAAATACAGGCTATACTTAATGCTCCAAAACCTCAAAATGCCAAAGAGGTAAAATCATTCATGGGAATGGTAACTTTTTATGCACGTTTTATACCAAATTTAGCTACGATAGCCAAGCCTTTATACGAGTTAACAAAGCACGATACAAAATTCACATGGACTAAACAGTGCGACCAAAGCTTGAAAGCTTTACAAAAGGAGATAGTTTCAGAGAAGGTTCTTGTGCACTACAGGCCGGACCTTCCAGTAATTTTGTCTGTGGATGCTAGCCCGGTCGGAATTGGGGCGGTGATCGCTCATCGTTTCAGTGATGGCTCAGAGAGGCCTATAGCGTTTGCTTCTCGCATACTTTCACCCAGCGAACGCAACTACGCCCAACTCTGTAAGGAAGCACTGGCGATTAAATGGGGCGTTTCCAAGTTTTACCGTTACCTGTTGGGACGTCGATTCTGTCTAGTTTCAGATCACAAGCCTTTGTGTCATATTTTTGGGCCTAAGGCGAAGTTACCAGTTATTACTGCTACACGACTTCTACACTACGCGCTGTACTTGCAACAATTTCAGTTCGACGTGAAATACAGAAAGAGTGATGATAACGGCAATGCAGATATGCTTTCACGCCTACCTGTTACATCGGAGACCTTGTTTGACCTGGATGATGTTGAAGAATTCCAAACCCATCATTTACAGGTTGTGCCAATCAAGCCTGTGGATCTGGCGAAGGCCACCAGAGAAGATCCAGACTTGATGCCTATTCTTGAAAAACTACGTGCTGGTGAGTCATTTCACGATGGCAAATATTCATTGCATGCAGGATGCATATTGCTAGGCATTCGTGCGGTTATACCAGCAAAATTACAACGCACAATACTCCATGAACTGCATTTGGGTCATATGGGAGTAGTTAAAATGAAAGCGTTAGCACGTTCATACGTGTATTGGAAAAATATTGACCAAGACATAGAGAATTTGTGTCGCAATTGTGTCAACTGCGCTGAATACAAAACGCAGCAAAAAACCCCCAAGGTGCACTACTGGGAGTACCCCGCAAAACCGTGGGAGAGAATACATATAGATTTTGCTTCGTATGCAGGCAAAATTTTTTTAATAGTGGTTGATTCTTATTCTAAATGGCCTGAGATTTTTCCGATGTCTTCAATGACAGCTAATACTACTACTACTGTTTTAAGAACATTGTTTGCTCGATATGGTCACCCGATTTGCTTAGTTTCGGACAATCAGTCGACGTTTGTGGGAACGGAGTTCCAAGCATTTTTACGTAAACTTGGTATTCGGCATCTTACGTCGCCCCCACACTATCCAGCAAGCAATGGACAGGCTGAACGTTATGTTGGAAGTATGAAACAAGCTTTACGCTGTCTCCAGAATCAGAACAATTTATACGACAACTTACAGGAATTTTTATTTGCATATCGCAGGGCTCCTCACGTGCTTACAGGGCACAGTCCTGCAAGTTTATTTTTGGGGCGAGAGATATCGTCACCTCTTACTATCTTACGCCCGAATATTGGTCGGGCCATCTCAGAGCAGAGAGACACCCTTTTCCAAGATCCTGTTTTCCAGCCTGGAGAAAAAGTGGCGGTACGTAACTACACTACGCCGTTACGGCGTTGGGTCTTTGGGACCATCATCAGCAAGGATGGGGCATTACAATACACGGTGCAGGTGGGAAACGAGCTGTGGCGTCGACACGGAGGTCAAATACGTCCGGTGGGACAGGACATCCCTCTCCGTGAAGAAAGAGCATACAAGCAGCCTATCGCGAATCCTGGTCCTACTCCAATTCAAGCACCGCCCACTCCTCAGCGAGATTCAAGTATTATGGATACTACTTCGGGCGAGCAGCTGACTACAGTAATTCAAGCACCGCTCACTCCTCAGAGAGATTCCATTATTATAAGCTCTACTTCTGGCGAGCAGCAGAGTACATCTAGGCAATCGCTCACTCCAAGGCGAACTTCGATGGCTAATATGCAGATGGAGGCACCTTCGCCTGCTGCAGAAACAGTGGCGGCTCGTCGTCCTGTCAGAAATCGCCGAGCTCCACAGCGCTTGAATATATGAAAGTGCGCGTTACGAGTGCATGGCCTGTCGAGTGCAGTGATTTTTTTTTTCTTCTCTTATGGTATGTTGCTAGTGTACTGTGGCACCCGCAGAGCTCCCCTGTCCTTTGTCTATTACTATGCCTAGGAGGTTTGCAATTATTTTTTTTTCTACAAGGGGGAGGACTGTGGTGTCTGTGGTTTTCTAGAACCACGTATTCCGGAAAACCATTAGTTGGAGTTGTATGGTCGTAAACAATAAATAAAGATGGATGAACGATTTACCGAATTATTAATTTATTACTATATTATTTAATCCTGTACAATAATTAATGGATATAACAGAATAATATAATGGGTAAACTACAGAACAAATATTATAGGCTAGTTTCAAGTTAAACAATGTTTAACTGCATAATTATATAAGTACTTCAGGTGGCGGGTAGAAGTGAAATGAAATTAGCATAAGTTAGCTATGATTTCCCTCATTCATGTTTGCCTTCGCATCAGGCTGATTATGATTATTAAGTTATTGTACTGGAATGCATGTTTGCATTAAACAAAACAGTAAGGTATACAGGTTGTGCAATGCGTAGGCTGATTGCTGAAGATATTTCACGCCAATAGATATTTGCACTATGTTTACAAATCACTACTACAATAAAAACAACAATAAATTGGTGAAGTGGTTAGGTTAGGTTTAGAAACTACAGACGATGACGCATTATAGGGCCAATACTAGTAAAATAAGGTACTTACAAGTATTATCTGGCAACTGAGTTACATTCAATACCATTTTTATTTGCTTCAGCAGCAAATTACTTAAAAGAAACATCGTTAAAAAAAGCCCACATTGGCAGTACAGCGGGCATTTTATTTTTATGTTTTGTTTACACGTCAAGGTCTCCAGGAATGCTTGAAAACTAGGATTCTATGCTTAGCTTTTAAAGTGCGCAATAGTCTCCACAAGCTGAACACTAAATTTTAATGTTTCTCTTGTGGAGACTATTTCGTCTGCTAGAGCTCCGCCCCTTCCGCCATTTGATCATAGACAACAGATAACTAGACTCGTCACCGGGATAGGGATTCAGTTCGCGATAGCAGCGCCACGCCGCGCAGCGGAAATTTTTTCTCCGTCCACTTTCCTTGAACAACAGAGCTCAAGTTAAATTCTTTTGTAAATATTTAAATGTCAAATTAAATATTCATGGGAATAAAATGTATTTTAAAAATTGTAATGATTTTTTTACAAATTCTGAAACTATCACTAAAATCTCAATTTGAAACTTATTTTCAAAAAGATAGTCCAAAATCAAGGACTGATCACTGAAGGACGCACGCCATCCAGCCTACCAGCCATTACTGAAATTGTTTTGTTTGCATTTTCAACTGGGCACTATTATATTTTAGATTTTAGTTTTAGTAGAAAAATGCCGAAAGCTAGCAAAAGAAGAGTCCGATATTGCTCGGTTGTGGGCTGTTTCAATTCAATTAATATGCCAGTCAAAAGGGTGATAAGTCCTAGGGATTGAGAAGGAATAGGTAGTAGTGGGACGACCATTTGTACATTTTGTCCATGTTGAGCATGGCTCATTATCTCATAGTGTCCATTATCCCTCGTATAGTAGATAGCATAAGTTGACATCGAAGACGTTTAACGGATTGCTAATGGAAAAAACAATCAATTTTGGTCGTTGGTATTAGGCATTCGACATAGGACGAATGGGTTACTAATAATAATCTAGAGTAATAAACAATGTGCTACGTACGGGTTATGAAAAAGTTTTTTAGGACATTACGGGCTCTAGACTGTAGTGCCAAAGAGTAAAAATAAACTACCGTATTAATGGGAATGTTCAGTACAGTATAAAAGTATATGAATAAAATTGAAATGTGGAAATTTAACGTTTGAACTGCAATTGACTAACGCTGCTTACTGTATTACCGATACTTATCTACTTATCATACGTAAACTTATTAGACTTTACACTGCCAATGGCACATTACATAATATAAGCGTTGAAATACAGTCAACTGTCATTATAATGGAATATAAAAAAAATAATATTAATCTCCATTGGAATATGGCAACTAAAATGTTACAGACCAAAATTTGAATTTAAGCGGGAACGCTGCAAGCGCCGCGGTGCGGAAAAAATTATCTCCGTCCACTTAGCAGAAGACGGTTCTTAGTGGAAGAAAGGCAAAATTCCATTTTATACAGCGTTGACAGCCCCCTGCATTTGATAACGGTTAATTTCCAATCTAGGGAACATAGACAACAGATAACTAGACTCGTCACCGGGATAGGGATTCAGTTCGCGATAGCAGCGCCACGCCGCGCAGCGGAAATTTTTTCTCCGTCCACTTTCCTTGAACAACAGAGCTCAAGTTAAATTCTTTTGTAAATATTTAAATGTCAAATTAAATATTCATGGGAATAAAATGTATTTTAAAAATTGTAATGATTTTTTTACAAATTCTGAAACTATCACTAAAATCTCAATTTGAAACTTATTTTCAAAAAGATAGTCCAAAATCAAGGACTGATCACTGAAGGACGCACGCCATCCAGCCTACCAGCCATTACTGAAATTGTTTTGTTTGCATTTTCAACTGGGCACTATTATATTTTAGATTTTAGTTTTAGTAGAAAAATGCCGAAAGCTAGCAAAAGAAGAGTCCGATATTGCTCGGTTGTGGGCTGTTTCAATTCAATTAATATGCCAGTCAAAAGGGTGATAAGTCCTAGGGATTGAGAAGGAATAGGTAGTAGTGGGACGACCATTTGTACATTTTGTCCATGTTGAGCATGGCTCATTATCTCATAGTGTCCATTATCCCTCGTATAGTAGATAGCATAAGTTGACATCGAAGACGTTTAACGGATTGCTAATGGAAAAAACAATCAATTTTGGTCGTTGGTATTAGGCATTCGACATAGGACGAATGGGTTACTAATAATAATCTAGAGTAATAAACAATGTGCTACGTACGGGTTATGAAAAAGTTTTTTAGGACATTACGGGCTCTAGACTGTAGTGCCAAAGAGTAAAAATAAACTACCGTATTAATGGGAATGTTCAGTACAGTATAAAAGTATATGAATAAAATTGAAATGTGGAAATTTAACGTTTGAACTGCAATTGACTAACGCTGCTTACTGTATTACCGATACTTATCTACTTATCATACGTAAACTTATTAGACTTTACACTGCCAATGGCACATTACATAATATAAGCGTTGAAATACAGTCAACTGTCATTATAATGGAATATAAAAAAAATAATATTAATCTCCATTGGAATATGGCAACTAAAATGTTACAGACCAAAATTTGAATTTAAGCGGGAACGCTGCAAGCGCCGCGGTGCGGAAAAAATTATCTCCGTCCACTTAGCAGAAGACGGTTCTTAGTGGAAGAAAGGCAAAATTCCATTTTATACAGCGTTGACAGCCCCCTGCTAGGGAATATAGATCGTTTGCTACCACACAAATGACGGAATATTTACGTTTACGAGAGATCTGTTATTAATATGTAAGTGTAGTTTAATAAGTTAAATTAAGTCTGATTGATTTTTTTTCTTTTTTCTTTAGTTTTAGAGTAGGGTAAATTGTTATAGGTCTTCATGTGGGGCTTTACAATTATTGTATTTAAATTGTTCTATATTTAATACATTCATTCATTCATGTGCTTCTGAGGAAACTTGAACATTACGGAATTCGTGGATTGGCCCTAAAATGGTTCCGGAGCTACCTGCAAGGCAGGAAGCAGATGGTTGATATTGGGGCAAAGTCGATATGGAGAGAAGTTCCGACTGGGGTACCACAGGGCAGCGTGTTAGGCCCTACAATATTCATACTATATATAAATGATTATGTTGAAAACCTTAACATGGCCCCTGGTGGACCATCTGTCGGTCTGTTTGCAGATGACAACTACTTTGCGTTGGCTGCTCCAACTGCATCCCAGATTGAAACTGTCTGCAACGCTGCTCTTACAATTGCAAGCAAATGGCTGGCCGCAAATAAACTCCTTCTCAATCAAGGGAAAACCAACTTTGTTGTGTTCAAAACATTGCATAAGCTTTTAATTTAGTTCCTCAGTTGCAAATAGACGGAAATCAAATCCGGCCAGCTGAACAAGTAGGACTTTTGGGTGTAACCATAGATCCTGCCCTCAACTGGAAGCCCCATCTACACATCATGTGTGGAAAGCTTTCCTCATGCGCGTTCCTCCTGTGGAGTCTCTCATTTATAGTAGATAGATAGACAATGAAGGTAGTCTACTATGGGCTCTTTGAGTCGCACCTAAGGTATGCAATTATAAGTTGGGAGAACTCGACGGACGCAACCAGACCTTTTATAATACAAAAGAGGGCAATACGAACTATGGGAGGTGTTAGAGACCAGACAGTCTCTTGTAGACCGCTATTTAAAAACCTAGAAATCCTTACCTTACCGACCCTCTACATACTGGAGGCTATTAAATTTGCCACGTTAAGTCCGAACTTCAGGCAAAGAGACATACACCCCCATTACACAAGAAACAGGGATCAAATAAGTAGGGAGCCATGCCGTCTTACGTTAACGTTAAACTCTCCCGAAGTAATGGGGGCCAGACTTTATAACTGTTTACCGCCCAGCATGAGAGCCTTGGAAGGCAAAGCTTTCAGAAACGCGCTCAGAAAACAACTGTTGGATAATTGTCCGTACTCTGTATGAGAAGTTTTTGAGAGGCAAGCCTGGCTAAAATACTAATAATACTAACTTACTAACCCACTAACTTGCCAACTAATTGTGTTCTTTTTGTTTGTTTATCTTAGGTGCATCCTACTTGACGAAGCCTAAAACTGGGATTATTCGCCTTATTTCGGTTTTTCTAAAAAAACGGTAAGTTTTATCAAAAAAGTTTTTGAACCAATTCTCTATAAAAAAAAAAGGTGTGATTTTTTTCCAAGGGCCACCATTCCTGAGATATCGCGCTTGTAAGAGTCACGCCCCACATAATATGCACATACTGACATACAGCCACGTATAATTCATAGTTAGGTACTTAAGCTTGCCTATTCGTGCCTCTCATGTAAAAACTATACTATTCATCGAAAATATACACTTAAATAAAATATTCACGTATAGAAGACATTCATTCAGTCCCTTGCTATACAGAGTCCTCTCCACCTGCTTGGCCTTAAATAACATCTGGCTAGCCTATATGATATATATGTGGATTTGTTGGTATGACTTACTGTAAGGACTCAAATAGATAAAATTTACTTTTTAAAAACCGGGAAAGGCTCAACAGTGAATAGCTAGTGTGTACACAGATACTGTTTATAACCTTTGTCAAATACAAGAAACATGTCAACTATTTTATCTTCCTCCTAAATCATCATTTGCTATTCAACACTTGTATCGAGTATACTATCAAGTTCAGGTATGGCAAGGCAATCAACTGAAGCCTGAAGATAGGGGTTGGGAATTAATAAATAACATTTTAATGGCCAATCCAAACTTTACTTCCCCCTGCAACAGAAAAACTTCTTAACGCTATTGTGCACCATTCGGTCAGTTGATGGTTGATGCCGTAGCGGAGCGCTAGTGGTCTCGTTCGAGAGGTGCGGGACTATAAAGTTTTGTCTTAGATAGTTTTGAAGATCATCTAGACGACGTCTCCCATTCTCGATACATTGAGTGTACGGATTTCTTCCTGGATATTGTCCTTTGAATCTTGTAGAGTCCTTGGACGGTTCATATAAACACGGGATTTCAAAAAAAAACCATAGGAAAAAATCACAAGGTGACAAATCGGAGATCGGGCCGGCCACTGCAAATCGTCCCTGATTGAGATGAGGCGTTCAAGGAAGAGCTGTTCTCTCAAAGTCACGTTCTGACAGTTCTTGCACAATAGACATCCTATTATATGGATGCAAATGTTGGTCTTGATGGAGAATTCTCATCGCAGAACGATCGGAAAGTCCAAGGGCAGAGGCATGTGATCGCAACATTGAAGCTCTAACTGCCTCAATGTTCTCAGGTGATCTAAGGGGCTGAGGGACTCCAGTTCTTCGTTTTATCGAGTTTGCAGTTCTAAACGCAGTGATCCACGTAACATTGATTTCCGGTCTGGAACAGTGCCTAAATTAAAGCGATTCCGAAATGCGCGTTGGTTTGCAATCACAGAACATCCACTCAAAAAGTAGACCTCAGCCCAAACGCACGCTCCACAATGTTCCAACACGCGATTGCGCCCCATTGGAAAAAAAAATGATAGACACCTTTTTTTATAGAGAATTGGTTCAAAAACTTTTTTGATAAAACTTACCGTTTTTTAGTTTTTTAGAAAAACCGAAATAACCTGAAATTTTGACCTTTGACCCCGAATAAATTTTCTAACACACATGGGATCGATGGGGATCTTTGACATTTTATTTATAATGGTAAACCCAAGGTCTGTACCAAAATTTAGCTCTCCGGAAGTTTTTATTATTTCAAATGTCTACCTTGACCGGGCTACGTACTTGCATTAAGGCCCAATTGGAATCCGGGCTGATTGGCCGTGATCGATCTGACAGCGTACATCCAGTAGTACGGTTTTAAAGCGACCAAGCCCGGATGTTACTGCTTCAATTGATTGCGAGAGAGCCTTTGTAATTGGCACACTTCATATACTGAATTAACTGTTATTAACCATTTTGTTTTAGGTTCTGACTGATTATTTTAAAGGAACATCGTCAATTTGTAACCTTTTTGTTACATCCACAAAAAATCCACGGGATATCGGCAAGACTGTGAAATAGCTCGTGAGGACTCATAAGGTGCTGCCAACTATAAAACAAGTGCATGATTTACAAACCAAGACAGTCAATTCCTTGATTCTTTGGCGAAAAATTGAGTAAGGAACAATGTTTCAAAGAGGCTATAAAGCTTTGGAAGACTGGACAGAAAAAGTTAGAGACTTTTTACCATCAGCCCCATCGACCGCTGATTTCAAAAGGTTGAAAGATTTGCCCAAATTCTTGGTGGGTTTAGATGAATTGGGGAAAGCTTCGGCTGACTATTGTAATGATGATATCGTGGTATTTGTTGGACAGACAAAAGCGGGCAAGAGTACTTTAATTAATTGTCTACTAAATTTGCCCCTACTTAAGAAGCTCAATACCACTACTGGCGATACTGTAATAGTTAATCTGGACAAAGCAGGGCAGGACGGGCCAATTATTAGTTCAGAATCAGAGTCTGAAACTGCAATACCTCAAAAGTATAGATGCAAACTAGGCTTAGATTACACTCTTTGGGATATGCCAGGGTTTGACGACAATAGAGGCGCCTTCCAGGAAATATTGAACGCTATTACGTTCAAAAATATAATTACGCGGCAAAAGAGTGTCCTCTTTGTTTTGGTAGCAGATTTTGCACTTCTCAGAGACGTAAATAATTTACCATTGCTTAAACTTTTAAGCAAACTGGCAGAGATATGCCCACAAACACTTAACAACGTCTGTTTCGTTGTTACAAGAAACGAAAAGGGGAATGTGGTTTCGAGATTGGAGGAAATTCATTCTAGTTTAGTGTCAGACAAGACTAACGAAGCGAACACTTATATTGCCAATGAGGGAAAAAAATTGATAGGGGAATTATTATTCAACAAAGCGGTTATCGATTTTAAGCAACCCGTATTGGTTGAAAACAGTGAAATGGAATACTTTGAAATGCCTAATAGACAGCAGGTTACCGATTGTTTGAATAGATTGAATGGGGTTAAAATTGAACACATTTCTCTTGTCATAAGTGATGCTGCAAAATGCGAACTCAATGTAATCCATTCGATTCTATATGACGCATTGAAAGAGCAAATAAATAAGATATGCATATTTATCGACAATTACGCTAACAGCCTAGAAAAAACCCTGGAATGCTACCAAAAAGCAATATTGAAAGTGAGTGATATATTAAAGATAAACGACCTAACTAAATTGGTCACTGAAGTGGCGAATAAGTTGGAAAATCGTGACAGCAAAGGAATAGATAGTTTTATAAACGCATTTACATCGATTGATGAGCTTCATGAGAATATTTTTGTATCTCAGACATTTAAGGGACGATTGAAGTTTTATTTTAAGCTAAAAAAGGCACTTGGCGATTTGTCTGCTAAACTAAGTGAAGGGATAATATTTATTGCTGCTCATGAGAAAGCAGAAAAAGATACACAGGAAGCCTGGGTTAGAGAGCAAGCCCAAGCTCGTGAAGAGACTCGGGCTAAAGAGGAGGGCCGTGTTCGAGAGGAAGCGCGGACTAGAGGGCAAGTCCATGCTCGTGAAGAGGCTCGGGCTAGAGAGCAAGTCCATGCTCGTGAAGAGTTTCGGGCTAGAGAGGAGGCTCAGAAATCAAGGGAGTCCGTGGAGACGTCTGCTGCGGCGAATTCACCGATACCTAATTGGTTTGTAACGGCAGTCATGTTTGCACTTAGATGGTTGGGTTGGTTGTAAATTAATTGGGAAGAAGGTTTAAAATCAAAACCGTACAGCTCCAGTTATCCGAATCATTTGAAACCGGACGTTCGGGCCCAATTCGGGTACTCAAAATTTTGAATAGAGCTCTCAAAAAATATGTATAATTTTGAGAAAAAATAGCTCTTTTTCACGCATCCCTCATCAAAATGCAAAAAGTACTTCGGTGCCGGAATCTGTGGTTGTACCTTAGATTGATAATGGTGAAATGTTATGTGTTCCCATTCGTTCTATATGGTATGGAGGGACCCAAGCTATGGAGAACAGGATCAGTGCATTAAATGTGGATATACAGGCGGAAGAACAAAGACTGCATGTGACCGAGATGCGAATGCTGAGCTTCACTCTAGCTGATAGACGCCGGAGCGACGAAATAAGAGCTGAAATGAAGACCGCTAAAATAGTCGATAAAGCCCGGGAACGACGACTGTCATGGTGAGAAGTGGAAGAGAACATGCTGTATCGCTGACCCCCCCCCCCCCCCTTAGGGATAAAATCGATGAAAAAGTAAGTATGCAGACGAATGCTGCGCATGTCTTCGAGAGGTCGTGTCCCAAATGATAAGGTGCTGAGGCGAATGGATTCTAAAGCCGAGTTGCTGCAGACGGTTAAGAAACGGAAACTGACATATTGCGGTCGTGTGATATAGACTTTTACATGTGATAAATAATCGAAGGGAAGATAAAAGTAAGTAGCCTACGGTAATATGAAAGAAGTTGTTTGTCATTTTCATGTGTTGGCCGCGGTGGAACGACGAAAATTGCCCAATAGAAACCGCAGCCTTAATTGTAAATGAAACGGAAATTATGTAACTATAACTTAACCTATTGATATTTTTACCTATTTGTACTATTTTTATACTGATACGTTTGGATAGGTAGGCTACGTTTTTTTCTTTTTTTTAAGAAGGTCCTGGAAAAAATATCCATTTATGTTTTATTAATGGAGCCTAACTTAACAATAAATTAACTTAATTATTTTGATTGCTCTTAATGCAAAGTAGTCATTATTTCTGACTTGCGCACGTTACCCTACAGTGAGTAGGTTATTGTTACAACAAGCCTCAGCTTGTCCAGCCGCCTTAGGTTCTCACCTAGGACATTAGGCTACTATGTCCTTTATTTATTCGCCCCCCGCTCTCAAATTAATTTGGAAGCCATTGAAGCTTGGAAATGATTAGTGAACTCAGTGGGGCAAAACCCGTACATTTAATATGCTGGATGCGATGTTATGATATTTAGTCACAACCTTAAGGTACCTAGCTGTCTGATCTTTGAACTGCATGCATAGGTCACTCGAAAGATGGTACTTCGCTCCACATATTGCTGTGACAACGCCCTTCGGGGCCTGTTTTCCAACCCCAGGGCAAGAGCGCCCTGCACTGAAAAGACCATTAAAGGAAGAAAGAAATATATTTATCATACAATACAAAATGAATTAATTATACAACAAACCCACTAAGAAATTAACAATTTTCCTACTAAATATATATATGTATAAATTCCTCCGTGGGCACATCAATCAAAACCTATGAAAGGTTTGTGTGATTGAAATTGTGATGTTTTAACATAAGAATTATTCTTTTACTTTTAGGGCGAGCGCGACCGAAATTACCGAGTTACCAGAATCCGGACGCGGTCGCCCTAAAAATTGTTTTCTTTTATTGTTATAAATAGAAATATTATTTAATATAACTTCACCACGAGGAGGAGATTAAGGATTTTCAGCTTTGAGACTAGGCATTATTCAGAGACTCATTTAATGTACCGTACTTACCTATTTTGAAAGCAAGTAGGCTATCTAGGATTAAAGTTAAATGTACTACCAGATTTGTTGGGAAATAATCATTCTGAGGTAAATACATTATTGAAGGAAACTAGTGCGCCCAGAAATCGAAAGCAACAAAATTGCCGATTTTATTAAATTAAAATTACTAGGCCTATATGATAAATTCACTTTGGATGGGCAAATAAACTAACTAATACATTTCAAGTTCTTAAATGCATATTCTGCACTGTGTATTATGGCAGTAAACCTGAATTTAGTATGTGTTAAAAATGACACTGAACTAGGGAAGGGCGATACAGACAAATATATATTGATACAGCTGTATCGAAATATTTAAGATATCGATATGTATCGGTCCTACCAGTTTCGATATCGGAATTCGATACTTTGTTATTTTACAGCCTGATTCTAGTACATAAAATTACTAGAAATTGACCTACCAAAATGAGGTTAAGTTCATTGGCGTAAATAGGGGGGTCCTGGAGGGGGGGCTAAGCGTTTTGGAGGCTAAAGGCATAGTATCCACAATAATGAAAGGGAAACTAATTCTTAGTATACTTATTTTACATGAAAAAAATCAACATATTGACCAAGTACTTTCACAAAAAATTTATTATTCAAAATGCTTAAAACCCCAATACTTCAGAGCTATTTTTTCCAAATTTTTCTCCGGGAGAGACCCCCGGGCCCCCCTCAATGGTAGGTTTATTCGTCGTTATAATAACTCAATTGTACCTCTTGCAAACATTGGCGTAAATAGGGGGGTCCTGCCCCCCCCCCCCCAGGATTTCTGGTGACAAAGATGTTTTGGAGGCGAAAGGCATAGTAGGCCACAAAAACGAAAGGGAAATTAATTAATTCTTGGCATGCTTATTTCACTTGAAAGACATCATGAAAAAATCAACATATTGACCAAGTACTACTACAATTACTTGAAATGCTTAAAACCCCAATATTCCAGACCTATTTTTTAAAAAAAATTCTTCGGGGCTGACCCCCGGGCCTCCCCTCAGTGGTAGGTTTATTCGTCTGTATAATCTCAACGGTAATGTTTGCAAAATGCGTAAAACCTCCTTAATTTGGGCCTATTCATCAATTTTTTTTTCTCCGGGGGAGACCCCCGGGCCCCCCTTTCTTCAGGATAAAATATTTGTAAAACCACACTTGCCCTTACAATTATCCGTTTTTTTCGGGGTTTTTATCCCCTTTCTCCAGGGTATAACGAGCGTAAAACCTCAATAATTTGGGCCAATTTATCGATTTCAAGGTCTTGGGGTCCTAAAGCCCCCCCAGAAATTTTGGGAATTTACGCCAATGGTTAAGTTCTTAGCTGATAGGCTAAAAAAAATCATTACAATGTAGACCTAAATTCATCGCCAAGAGACTTCATGAATAAGAGTTTCCGCTTTCATTTTGTTCCTCAAATCATTCATAATAAAATTTGCCTTTGAGAAAAGTCTCTCTGATGGCACATACGATACGGGCCAAAATTTCGATGCATCGATACTGTATCGGCACTTGTGTATCGATGCAAATATCGATAGTTCCTGTGCGATATTATCGATGGATCGAATATCGTATCGCCCTTCCCTACACTGAACCGCTTTAAATAAACTCTAAAGGCAAAAACATTAGTTTCGTATCTTATTACAGAGTTTGAATTTAGGACAATCCGAAATGGCCGCCAGTTTTCCCCATGGAGGTATATGTCTATGGTTTTCCCACCATTTCTCGTATTTTTCATGATGTTGTCATCCTTGCATCGAACATGGCCTTGGAGACTGGAGTTGGCGGTTGGCCATGAAAATATAAACAACTCAGGGCTGCCACATTCCGTGGTTTACCTCGGAATTCCGTGGGAAATAATTTTATTCCGAAAAATTTCCGGGGTCAACAATTTTTGAGGTTTTTCTGTGGGATTTTAGGGAAATTTGTTTTTATTTTATTTTTTAAGATTTTTGTCGAATGACCATTGATTCTCTCGCGGTTTCATAAAATTTTCGCAAAAATTCAAAAAATATAAACACTATTTCCACCCCGAGCCCTACACCTCCATATGTTTGCATGCTGAAGCAGGGGACCAATCGAAAGTCCACCATATTTTGGTCTACAATTTTCGCGCCAAATGAAACTCAATAGTTATCTTATGACAGTTAATTGTCAGCTATTTATTACGACTTAGCTGTCGTGTATTTCCCGCCGCTAGCGCACTAAAAATTATTTTAGATTTCTGCATGTTTTTAAAAATTTACTAGCTTGAGTAGCTTCAGCTTTGTATAATGAATAAAACTTAGATGAACCTGAAATAAGATGACGGGAGTTTCATATCAGCCTATAAAAGTGTGAGGGTGAGAAAAAAGTCAAATCAAATGATTAAATCATGGGAGCCTATTGCATTATTTCCATCACAAACCTGTGGGGACCACTGACGTCGTGCCGACACCACCGACTCGCACCACTCGCTCAGGTCGTCACATCCACGTTCCACGACATTTCTCCGACTTCCAGTCTTAGGAGGGGGGTAATGTGGGGACCACTTAGTCCCACATGTGTAATAACCAGTCTGCTTCCAGCTTCACCTTTTTCCCGTTAGATGGCGCTGTTCACATTCAGATAATTCAATATTCCTCAATCTTCCTTTTACGTATTTATTTCTCTTATTCAATAATATCTTTAATCTACCCTCTGTGTCTCATCAGCTCCTTTAGCTGTGGACACAGAGTTGGTTTTTCTATATGGAAGCAGGCTGGATCAAATTCAATATTAATTGTAAGCATGTATCGTTCTCGTCTCACAGCTCATATTGTAACCACTGTGTGTTAAATTACTCTAACTTGAGTCGAAGCACTGCAATACAAACCAATTCAAGTCTACACTGCCTATTCAATTGCATCGTCCTTCGACAAGCTACAAACCTATTTCAAGAAAGGTTTGTAAGTTTATATATACATGCATTGGCGTAAATAGGGGGGTCCTGGGGGGGGGGGGCTAAGCCCGCAGGCCCCCCCCCCCAGGATTTCTGGTGACAAAGACGTTATGGAGGCGAAAGGCATAGTATCCACAATAACGAAAGGGAAATTAATTCTTGATACTGGTATGCTTATTTTACATGAAAGACATCATGAAAAAATCAACACATTGACTTATTTTCACAAAAATATATTACTCAAAATGCTTAAGATCCCAATGTGCCTATTTCAGACCTATTTTTTCAAGCTTTTTCTTCGGGGGAGACCCTCGGGCCCCCTGAGTGGTAGGTTTATTTGTCGGTACAATCTCAACTGTACTGCTTGCAAAATTCGTAAAACCTCACTAATTTGGACCTATATACATCAATTTTCCTTCTCCGGGGGAAACCCCCGGCCCCCCATTTTCCAGGGTTTAATATGCGTAAAACCTCACTAATTTGGGCCTATTTATCAATTTTTTTTTCTACGGGGGAGACCCCCGGGCCCACCTATCACCAGGGTATAAAATGCGAAAAACCTCATTAATTTGGGCCCATTTATCATTGTTTTTCTGCAGGGGAGACTGCTGCGCCCCCTTCTCCAGGGGATAAAATGTGTAAAACCTCACTAATTCAGGTTTACCATAACATTAATGGCTTGGATTCACGGAGAACAGCTTAGATCTGATAATGACAACCCAAACAACCTAGCCCCCCCCCCCCTCCAGTCTCCAGAACGTTACGCAGCCCCCTATAATGCTTTTCTCAGCGCTCCAAGTATTTTTAATTGTCAACTGCCAATTTTGAATTTGCCACAATTAAAGGTGCCTACTTATGGTATACGTGGGTGAAGCTTAGGAGCCTTAGACTATACTGCTCTAGCTTCTGAAAATTAGCAAGATTAAAAGATGAAAACTGGTGAAGTAGGCCTAGGCATGGTGACGTACACCAGTCGATACTCTCAAAAATAATAAAAATCCGCCTATGCTTAGCATACTACATGAAAACAAACTTTATATCAGTTTAATTTGTAACATCCTTAGTGTTCAAAAATGAAAAAAATCATATATAAGGCGCTTATTCGACCAACGTCAATAGTGATAGTAAATGTGGTATTGACGTGGTAGCAGACATTAAGACAGTCTAAAAATGTCTGCTACCACGTCAATACTACATTTACTATCACTATTGACGTTGGTGGAAGAGGCATCTAAAGGGGACCAACATTTAAAAAAAATTCCGGGGTATTCTGAGGAACTATTTAACAATTTCCGAGGAATACGGCAGAAGTCATTTGGCAGCCCTGAAACAACTACAACTAATCAGGGCTGCCGTTTGCCGTATAATTATACGATTTTGCGTATAATTTGAAGGCTTGCGTATCGTCGTGCGTATAATTTGCGGATAATTTCATATAGTTTGAACAAAGAAAATGCGAGAAAGCAATCTTGAAACCAAAAATCCATTTTTTTTAGCATTTGAAAATTAGCGGGAGTTATTTATTGGTATAAACCATAGAATAATATTTACTATAGAATGCTAGTCGGTATAGGACCGTCTGTGATTCCAAATTTTTTGATCATTTTTAAAGGGATAGGTAAGTGTAAGTCCAAGCTGCATATCTCAGTATTGTATTGATTATTAAATAATTAAAGTTAACAATATATGTGAACTGATAACAGCTTCTAACTCAGAGACTTTCATGAACGTTGCTATATGAATACTACCTAGGATTAGGAGTTCCATTCTCCAAGGTCAATTTTTTTTTTTTTTTTAAACACCATTATTTCATTTATTTCTGTAATAGGTTATATCCTAGTAATAAGTACTGATTACTCTAAAAATGTCTTATGCGAATATAAGGATAGGTTATTTACTTCCGTAAAATGTCGTCTTGCCATGCAATGGAATGTTTGTAATAGGGCTATTTATAGCCCTAGTTCCTTGGAAATATTGTGGCCTGTGCAAGGCATTTACCATGGATGGCAGGCTTTGCGCCGCGCCTAGTGTCAGAAATTAGAAAAATTATTTTTGTTCCAGATAGCCCACTGAATATAACCGAATTAGGAATATGAACTTCGATGTTGGCTCATCGTTTTTCTACGCTGTAATATAATAGTGAGTACTTTAAAGTTAAGAAAATACTTGGTCGAGTCGAGCTAACACCTATTATTGTGACCTAGGTTTTAGAACGCCTATTGTTTCATATTAGGTCTATGACTCAATACAGAGATTTTCTATACTATTCTAATGCCAATGGTGAAATGGTAAGTATGCCTGCCCATTTACCATTGTCGTCGGTTTGGGTTGACGATGTGGAGTGAACCAGTTTGCCAATGGCATTGGCAAGGGAAAGGGCATTGGCCCAATGCCCTTTCCTGTGCGACAATGGAGGACTATCCTACAGAAATAGGGGCCAAAAAAAAACAATGAAGCTGGATAAACTCTTATTAGTTCACTAACCTGTTGTTGGAAAACTTCTATCAAACTCAGCCTCTGTGAAGGAATAATCACAAGACGAAATACTTTGGGTATTAACCTGCTCTTTTTTATAATGCCAAAATAAGGCGCTTATTCCACCGAGAATGATTCTGCCGGGGTGTTTTGGGATGATCTTAATATCAGAAACTCACTGCCTTGGGGAAAACTGGTTACAGTTTTCCAGGCCGAATTTTGGAGGCGCTGACGTTTTGTAGTGCCCGAACAGTTAGGGGGAGAAGGATTATTATCAGCTCAAATAGTCAAGCTGCCATACGGGTAATATCTGGACCTGGTGTGAAATCGCAGCTCGTCAGAGACTGCAACCAAACGTACCAGTGGTGTTAAAGGAAATGAGCAAGCCGACAAACTGGCTCATCTAGGATCTGAGCTACAACCCATTGGACCAGAATTGGATATATACTCCCAATAATACTCCCAATTTCCTGGGCAACTACTCGAGTGCTCATTTCTGAGTATATAAAGAGGAAATTTCATACCCAATGATTGGATGAAACTGAATGCCTTCATACGAAGCGCCTCATTAAACATCTATACACCAAAAGGACTAAGAGTCCGCTGCAATTGGATAGAACGCGCGTGCGATTGGATTGGTGTGCAAGTGGACAATTTGTGCCGATAGTGTGCGATGGAGGCCGAAAGTGGATGGCACATTCTCGCTGAGTGCCATGTGATCTGGCGCCCCAGACTTGAGCATGCACTGTTGCTACTGACGGTTGAGCTCTAGTAGTAGTCCAACCTGCTGCCATTGCGAGATTCACAGAAGCAATAGCACTCTAGTGGGACTGTGGGACCTATAGGCTGAAATTGTGGCCTGGGCCCCGACTCACATATATATATACAAACATACCTCCTAGCCTAATGGCTAATGCAGGCGCGCGTCTTTAAAGCTGATTCCAGTGCATCTACGGTAGTGTAAAAACATAGTTAATTATTAAATTATTTGTTACAGGTGCTGACTGAATATTCTGGAGGATCATTTGATCAATTTGTAACAGTTTTTTTTGGATCCGAAAAAATCCAGGCGATATCGCGGAGACAACGAAATTGCTCGGGAGAAGTCATAAGGTCCAGCCAGTGGTAAAAAATATTCAGTAAGAAGCAATGTTGGAAATGGGCTATGATGCATTGGAAGTTTGGATGGAAAAAGCCAGAGAGCTTTTCCCATCAATCCCATCCGCCTCTGATTGGAAATGGTTCACAGATTTGCCCAAATTCTTTGTGGGTTTAGATGAGCTGAAGAAAGCTTCAACTGACTCCTGCAATGACAATATTGTGGTATTTTTAGGACAAACAAAAGCAGGAAAGAGTACTTTGATCAATTGCCTACTCGATTTGCCCCTAGTAAAGGTGTACGATCCCAATACTGGCGATGTTTTAATAGTTAATCAGAACGAAGGAGGACTGAATGGGCCAACTATAAGTTCAGAATCCGACTCTGAAACTACAATACCTCAAAAGTATAATTGCAGAACGAGATTAGAGTGTGAACAGGGCATAGAGTGTACACCGGGCTTAGCGTACACTCTTTGGGATATGCCAGGGTTTGACGACAATAGAGGCACTTTCCAGGAAATACTGAACGCGGTTATGTTCAAGAACGTAATCATGCGTCAAAATAGTGTCCGCTTTGTTTTTGTAGTTGATTTTGCTCTTCTTAAAGAGAGAAATAATTTACCATTATTCAAACTTTTATGTAAATTCACAGAGATCTGCCCCATAACTGAAAACAACGTGTGTCTTGTTGTTACAAGAAATGATAGAGGGGACGTGCGAAAGAGATTGGACGAAATTGCATCTAAAGAGTCGTCCGGCAATATGAATGCTACAAACAGGAATATTGCCATGAAAGGCAAAACATTAATCAGAGAACTATTGGACAACGAAGCGTTTATTGATTTTCAGCAACCCACTAAGCCTAAAAACAGCAAAAAAGAAAACTTCAAAATGCCTAATAAACTTCAGGTAATCGACTGTTTGAATAAGTTGAGTGGAATAAAAATTAAATATATTCCTCTTGTCTTAAGTGATGCCGCAAAAATGGAACTTAGTTACATTCATTCGACTCTATATGAAATAATAAATGATGAAATAGATAAAACCTGCTTGTTTATCGATTATTATGGTAACAGTCTACCAGACAACTTGGTATTCTACAAAACGGCACAAACTATAGTGGATTGTTTATTAAATATAAACGATTTGACTGGTTTGGTCACTGGAGTGGCCGATAAGTTGGAAAGTCGTGACAGCAAAGGATTAAATAGTTTATTGAACGCATTTACTATCATTGATGACCTTCATGAGAGTATTTTTAAATCACAAAAATCAACGGGGCGCAGAGCGTTTGAAATGAAGGTAAGAGACGCACTTCTCAAGTTATCTGGTAAACTAAATGAAAGGATAATGGGTACTTCTATGGGCCAGAAAACAAAAAATGATGAAGAGACTAAGGCTAGACAGGAGGCCCGGAATAAGAAATCTAAAAACTATGAAAAAGCCAGACAGAAGGCCCGGGATGACTACAATAAGGGAGCTAAAAACGATGAAGACGCCAAACAGGAGGAGGCCCGGGGTAAGGGCACTAAAAACGATGAAAAAGCCAGACAGGAGGAGGCCCGGGATAAGGGAACTAAAAACGATGAAAAAGCCAAACAGGAGGAGGCTCGGGATGATGGAACTAAAAGCGATGAAGAAGCCGGACGGGAGGACCCCAAATCTAATTTTTTCTTGAGGGCTATAAAGTATGTACTTAAATGGTTGGGATGGTTGTGAATCCAGCTGGTCAGATAGGCATCAGTGGCTCAGCCAATTAACGATCCGTCAGTTGTGACTGAAATGAAGCGGGAGGTTCTCGCCATAAGGCAAACAAAGTGCAAATTAAACTGTGGAGATCACCCAAAGTGTCAACTTGTACGCTTCTGATTCCGTTGGCAGCCA
Source organism: Psococerastis gibbosa (assembly GCA_963971405.1). NCBI lineage: Eukaryota > Metazoa > Arthropoda > Insecta > Psocodea > Psocidae > Psococerastis > Psococerastis gibbosa. The sequence continues at coordinate 5,218,401 of OZ020489.1, forward strand.
TGTCTATTGAATTGCCATTTCCCCCTAGATTACATCACCATCGGCCATACTTATCTTAAGGTTAATCTCCATGTATTCTATTATCTTTCGCGAGAATTGTTTGGTAAGCAAGGTTAATATTAATTTATTGTTATAATGTATAATTCGAACCCACGATCTTTGCCTATCCAGCAGTGCCGGGTTTGGCCTTCTGGGGGCCCCTGGGCCGGAATTGTGTGGGGCCCTTCCTCGGGAAGAAAAGTCTTGCACCCTTACTGGCCTTACTCGAAAATTCCACTATCATTTATAAAAGAACCGGTCCGAGTTCACTCGAACATGCTTTCCAATTTATCAAAATTATTGGATAGAGAAAATTAGTAATTTTATGGCAAATATTTTTCCTATGGTTAAATTTCCGATATCTCGGGGGGGGGGGGGGGGGGGGGTTGTCCACCTGACGTCACTGGAAGTGAGGTAAATTCTCGATAGGTCAAACAAACACATTAATTACCACACAGCAATAATGGCAGGGCATGCAATGCATTTGAGCGCGAATTTTCTATCATTTTTTTCAAAAAATAATTTTTGGGCAAAACCAAATATTTTTTTGGGAAAGCAACCTATCCGGTTTCGTTACTCAATTTAACACCTAAAACATGCTTGAAGGTAGAAATCATCGATAAAAAGGTTTCGCATTTTTTAGTCATTTTTTCATTAAAATTTAGTTATTTTTATTTTTTTACCCCCAGAAGCAAACTATCAAGGGGCAAGCGACCCCCCGCATTTTGTCAACATTAATAACGACTACAATCTACGAGAATTTAAAAGAAATCGTTGGAGCCGTTTTTGAGAAATAATTTTTTTAGACGTTTTTTTGGAGTTTTTTGAAAATAAAACCCCCCCAAATTGAGTTAGCCCAAAAAAAAAAAAAAATGGTCCCGAGGTATGATTTTTGTGAACCTACATGCCAAATTTCACTCAAATCCACTGAGTAGTTTGCCCGGCAATCGACGAACAGACAGACAGACCGACAGACAGACATTTTGTAAAAACCACTTTTTTGGGTTCCTGGGACCTCAAAACGTGTAAATCCGTTGAAATCTCGGAATCGAAAATTTCGACCATCACAAAGCTTTCCTTATACTACGTATAAATTGGAAAGCAATAAAGACACAGGATGCAAAATAGATTAAGGCGATTAATCATTAATGCAACGATACGTTCGATTTCCCGCCATAAATTTATATTTTGGCAAGGTTAATTATTTGCTTTTGTTTTTTTAATCTATTGCGAGTTTGTATTTTGCACCTTGTTGTGGGGGCCCTCGGGCCATGGCACTCCTGTCCCCATAGCCAAACCCGGTACTGCTATCTAGGGCATCGTCTCAACCACAAGCCCGCAACCACAGCGTTCGCAAAATCCTCTACTTATATGCTCTTCCACAAGGTTCGTATTTATTAGACAGGTTGGCACTAGCTACACAACTATCTAAACGAACCGGTCTGTGACTCACGATATTGCATAAAGGCAATACTACAAATAAAATTCAATATATTGACGTATTACTAGGTATATAATACTACAACATATCTGTAGGTAATACCTGTGTTGAGTTGCAGCAATCCTCTGATGGAGAGTTCAAGTACTGTGCTATTGAAGTACATAGCTAACCACTTTTTACTTCTACAAGCAAACTCAATAGCGAGTAAGGTAGTCAATATGGCGGACATTGAGTCTTCAGGCGCCAAATTTCTACTCCAACGTTTTTTTTTTGTTTTTTTTTACGGCCTGGAACACACGGACGATCCTCCCAGTCGCGAAGGCGCATATTCCACCGACCGGCTGGGGCTAAATACAAATACGGTGACGTGGTAGCAGACATTAAAGACTTATGCGGGGTTTCCACCGACCTCACATTGCAGAATGCAAATGACATCGACGGAAATTTGAATTTTTCTTTTTATAGAAATCTATTAAAATGTTTGTACTTAGCATATCCCATGACGCCATTGTTTAATTTTAGTTTGTTTGTGATTATACTGTATGATCATTCATCTATTTTAACTATGGCATAGAGGAAAACAAACATTTCTGTCAACGTCATTTGCATTCTGCAATGCGAGGTCGGTGGAAACCCCGCCTAAGTCTTGAATGTCTGCTAACACGTCACCATATTTGTATTTTAGCCCTAGCCGGTCGGTGGAATATGCGACGAAGGCCGACGTCTTTTCCATTGCAGCCATAGGGCTAGCAGATTTCTTGTCGATTTCGGGAGCTGGCGTGAAGTCGACCGCACGAAATTGGCCCTGGACACAGCAAATCATAGAAATCTTCTGAGTTTGACTCTGTGGTTTTCCCCGACCATTCACCAAGCCCTATCCCTACGATGAAATAGACTTCGGCAAATCGCGATTAGCATAATAGTCTGTGTATGCCGGGCTTACACGTTTTCAATGAATAGAGGGGTTAAGTGAGTAAATGCAATAGATTCTAGAATAATATTTGTCGAATAGGCAGCTTTTAAAGAAGAGTTGGCTCAAGTGAAAGATGGTTTGTCCAACTCAGTCAGATCATGAAGTAGAGTAAACAAAGTGGTGAAATTGAAAGGAATGGAAGACAGGTTCATCGCTTTGGCCGCACTGGTATTATTGGCTTATTGCTTTCCAATTTATAAGTTAGTACAGGGAAAGCTTTGTGATACTCGAAATTTTTGTTTTCAAGATTTCAGTGAATTTACACGTTTTGAGGTGCTAGGAACCCAAAAAAGGAGTTTGTATGCAACACGTTTATCTCTCTGTTATATTTTTTTTTATTTTTTTTTTTATTATCCATTATATATATAGGTATTTAAGGTATAATATATAGCAGTATAGTCTGTTCACCTATTGTGATGCACCCTTGTTCTACGTTATACTTACTTGCTACTTCTAAACTTTTCGAATTAGTGAGAGGTCAACTAATAATGTGGTTAAGAGCGTGCAACAAGGCCCATCATGCGACCGTAAAATAGATGAACGGACTACAAGCCTACGATTATTCAAACATCTACACATTATATATACTGTATTGTCGTTGCATTGAAAATTGTATCAATGAATCCTTATTCTAAATATTCTGTGATTTTTTGGAGGAATCCATTTTACTCTACATTTTACTATATGGTATACCCATATATAACACTGACATTGAATTAACTTTGGTTGAAGAAGTAGCCTCCTCGTTATAACCGAAATTAGAGGATAGGCCTATAGGAAAAAAATGGACGAGGTTCAAACCCAAGATCTACGCCTAACCGGGACTTCGTCTTAGACGCCCATTCCACCGACCGGCTAGGGCTATTTACAAAAACGGTGACGTGGTAGCAGACATTCAAGATTTAGGTGGCGTTTCCACCGACCTCTCATTGCAGAATGCAAATGACGGAAATTTGAATTTTTCTTTTTATATAAATCTATTAAAATGTTTGTACTTAACATATCCCATGACGCCATTGTTTAATTTTAGTTTGTTTGTGATTATACTGTATGATCATTGATCAATTTTAACTATGGCATAGAGGAAAATAAACATTTCCGTCAATTCTGCAATGCGAGGTCGGTGGAAACTCCGCCTAAGTCTTGAATGTCTGCTACCACGTCACCTTTTTTGTTAATAGCCCTAGCCGGTCGGTGGAATGGGCGCCTTAGCGGTTAAAACGACGCCCCGGCTAGGCGTAGATCTTGGGTTCGAATCCCGCCAAGCCCATAATAATAATGTAAATAAATTAAGTTGGAATGGGGAATGAATCTCTTTAAGCGCGCAAACGGAATCCACTAATATCGGTTTTTCGCACAAGGGCAAAGTTCTAATGAAATATCAGAGCCATGTGAGCAGATGTGATATAGAGAAGAAAAATAATCCTTTACATTTTGATGTACAGTAGGTACATAATGTCGTCCGATCGGACAGTTATTGATTTGTAAAAAAAAATGGGCCCTGAGGATGTTTCGAAATGGCCAATTAGAGTACAATATATCAAAATGTAGAGGAACATTTCTTCTGTTTTGTCTCATCTCATTTATGGTTTTGTACAAAAGATCGGATATTGTTGGAGGGCTTCTATTGCTAATAACATAGCTATTGATATTTGTAACTATCTACTTTTGTAGATTAATAGGCTACATAGTTATAATTCTAATGCCATGTATTTTTTATTATCGGATCAATAAATTAATTTTTTATAATGACCTCAAGTGTTTTTTTATGAGCCAGTCCTTGCCCTCATGCCAACGACCCTATGGATTTTCACACATTGGTATTGTTTCTGCATGAGCTTTTGGCCATTGACAACAGTCCGTTAATAGTTATACCAACGGAGTTAAAATAATTAGTACATACCTACTCACAGGTTATTGTGAGAAAACGGTACCATGACCAATACAATACCCCCCCCCCCCCTCGCCAAACTCCCCTATCCTATAGCCTACGCCTATGCTCAACCTGAACCATTTACTGAAAATTTTAATGTGTTGCAAAATAAAACATGTCCCCATAGATCCCCTGATTCCCCGCGTATGAAGAGACATCATTTTTTTACAAAATATTTTGAAATCTCTGCTTTAGATATAGACCTATTGTATATAAAATAGGCGTACTCCTGTAAGTTAATATACCGGTATCTATACTTACTTACTTACTTACTTACTAGCCAACGCCCACCCTTTGCATGTCGGCCATTTGGTGACGCGCTGACCAGTAGCGACGTGCGGTCTTTTCGAACTCGCCTTCATTTGTTGGTGTGTGGTCGATCGCCGGGCATGACGCGAGGTGTTCAGCGTGCATCCGGGGGTGTCCACATAGGTCGCAAGCGCAGGAATCGCGGGCTGTAAACGACTCATTTAATGATTAATATGGTATAAAACTGATACCGGTATGTATTTCCTTCAAGATTTTATTTTTATAAAATCCCAATACCTAAATACGGCACTGTAGTCAACCGTTTTGAGCATGTGGGGCTTTTTAGCAAAACAGTATGGTGCCAACTGCCAATGTGGAAAGTTCTCAGAAATAATTTGTTTCGTTGCGTTCTTTAAATTAGTTCAGTGTGTCGAAGATTTAAACTTAAAAAACTAAAAAAGGATTGGAACACAACTGACTTGACTTAACTCGGTAAGTTAACATTATGGTAGGTACCTAATCTGTTGGCAGAATTAATAAATATTAGAGAAAATTAGGTGTCTGCTGGTATTGTAGGTCTACGGTAAAGTGCCCAATAGTGTAACTATCAATTAAGTTATATTACTATATAGCAGCCAATCATAGCCGAGAGTTGTTGCTACCACCTATTGGAATGCAGATAGACTATAGTTTGTTTTCAGTTAATTTGTACGGTACCTAACAACTATTTCCTGCTTGGGTAGGCAATTTACTCGTGGGTAGGTCTAAAAGTAGTGTCACAGTCAATTAGGCGATATTATGCATATATAGTAGCCAAGACTACAACGTAGCGAAATACAGATAGGTAGCCTATACCTATTGTAGTTTTGAGCTCTGCTAGACTATAGCAATAATTTTCTGCTTAATTGGCTAGGCTAAAAATAGGTCCAAAATAGAAGGGCTGTACACTGAAAAGAATGAACTTTCATTTATAAAATACTTAAAAAAACGTTTTGGACCGGACCCCCTGACCAAACAGAAGCCTGGGCACGGCCTTGATAAATAGCGTAGCCGACACAAAACTAACTTAGAATTTCGTTATTTTCAATTCACCTCCAAAGTGATATAGGTAAAATTGACTGAGTTAACCCATATGGTACGTCATACGGCCATAGCAGAAAAATCAACTGTAAGTTGACTAGTTCACACTGTGCAAGGGTCACGCGAACAACAGCCATCCTACAAATGATATAGGCTATATGCGATAGAATCTTTCGTAGTATATCATTTGTATCACTTGCACAGGATGCCGTGACAGAGGCGTAAAGTTTTAGAATGATGGCGGGGGCTAAACTAAGTAGACATTATGACGTCATCAGGCCGGATAAGGAAAAATTGAAAATAGTAGGGTTTTCCGCATTTTAATAGTAGTAAAGTATAGCTGTATATTTTACAAAGCTAAAAAGGAATGGCTATATCCATATATATATTTATATATTGCTGCAAAGGACCAGAGTATGAAACACGTCTTACAATACTGCAACACACGTCTTACAATACTGGCTGGCCCAGTGGCCCGTGCCCACCCCCCCGACTTTACGCCCTGCGCATTGTCAACCTTACGCCCCTGCGCATTGGTCAACTCAGAGTACCTAGTTTGACCACATATGGCAGGCCCGCGTAGCCAGAAAAAGGGGGGGGGGTGTGGAGCCCTACCTTAGTCTCAATTTTTTAACAAAGTTATTTTTTCTATCAAAATACATTTCTATCTAGTGTAAGACCATAGGCTACAGCCCCCCCCCCCCTTGGCTACGGCCCAACCACATTGCTTGTTGCATTGTAGGCTAGAATTTAACTTAAAAAAATACTGTATCGTAATTTTTTTTCAACTGAGGAGCAAACCTTCAAAACGTCACAAATCCATGAAAATTAAAAATTGATTTTATCATCGATTTTCCATCTTGAAGATGAGTTGAATCAGGATTGTTAATCAAAACAAAAACAAAAAAAAATTAACCCAGTCTTTTCAAGGGTTAAAATCTTATATTCCTATTATTATAAAGCCAAAATAATTATGTTTTTCGTGTTTCCTGAACATTTTACGAAAATGGATTTGTGCCGTTTTGAAAGTTTGCTCCTCAACTATATACGATACCATATTTTTAGTGGTTCAAAACTCTATTGACATACAGTAGCGTCCTTACTGGTTTTAAAAATAAACCAATTGTTGGCAATAAGTCAAATGAGTGAATGGGCAAATGTCTTTAAACTGGGCTACGTCATCTCAAGGTGGCCACGTGAGCCTATATGTTTTCAGAATTATTCCGACACAATTTTTATTTATTTATATGAATATAGCCTATAGGTTATATACAGTATATAAACACACGAAGCGAGGCCTCCCACTAAGCAACGAGTTCCCTGGCGCCCCTTCAGTTTAGATTAGTTTTTCCCTTAGTTCATTCACACATTTCAACAATGGCCATACCAAGTTGAATCCACCAGAACAGAGTCTGTTCCAAACTGCAGCAAACTTGGTAGTGTGCACAGCGTTGGCAGAGGAACATAGTGGGACATGATAATGAGCTGAGACTATACTAGTCAGTTTAAGTGCGTGTCGAGTCTCAGTGTAATCATGTAATAAATAAATAAGGACTTTTTATTGTTTCTATTACTAAGCCAACCTAGCGGAGTTAGGGCTATAAAGCCCTCTCTTACACTCAACTAGGAAGGCCCGGGACCGCCTGCTTTACATGCCCTCGAAGCATGGCCAGAAAATTTAGCCAGTGTGGGACTCGAACCAACAACCTTTCGGGAGAAAGTCAGAGTCCGTACCGCTACGCTGCATGTCCTGACATGTGACTTTATTATGTTCCCCAGTTGTTCGGCATCCACTATAATCAGGAGGTCCACCCTGTCAGTCAACTTCCCTTCTCCTTGAGGTGAAGGAGTCTGCGCACTTAGAGTGCCTCTAGTTAATAAATAGACTCAATTCCCCCAGCAGAATGACAGGGTTGCTCAAAGCAGAAATGCTGAAAGCAGGCATTGGAAAACAAGTAGACTACAAGCTTTCGACTGTTGGTATGAATTGTAGTGCAAATATTGTATATATATATATATATATATATATATGTATAAACCTACCTACTTAATGTGATTATTTATGCGTATCGTATGTTACAAACTGTCTTGAAATTCCGAAGCTTTGCTAAATAATAACGAACTCTTTTAATGAGAAAACTATTCTATTTAAACGGTTACAAATTGAATTAATTTGACGCCCTTTTTAAAAACATAATCAAAACAATATTAATCAATGGAATGGAAAGTACAGTATTTTCAAACTTGACACTCCCACCTAATTTCTAAAGAACTTAGAAATTACCACTTAATCGTATCTAGTAGGTCTCTTGACGACTCTGCCCAGACGTGTTGTTGTTTCTCTCTCTTGCGCCACAGCAGGACTCAGCTCCTCTTCCTTCAGGGCGGTTTCACCAGGCATATCATCAGCAGACCGAATCTCCAAAGGGTAGAGTCGTTGCACAGGCCGGACCAACTCTCCAGTAGCAGTCTTCACCCTAGCAACACGATAATGTCCGTCCTTCCCTGGAACCAGCTCCATAACTCTTGCTAATGGCCACAGGGTTCTCTTCTTATCGCTCTCCACCAGGACAACATCTCCAATGCTCACTGCACCACGAGAGGCTTCTGCTTTCTGGACAAGTAAATTCAGATACTCCTTCTGGAACCTCTCCCGCAGATGCTTTCTGACACTTTGTAAGTACTGGACGCGGCGTACTAAACTGACCTCATCAACAGCATCCAAGGACCACGCCCCAACACCAGGTTTCTCGAGCAAAAAATGTGCAGGTGTTAACGGCTCCAAGTCTCCAATATCACTCGAACAATAGGTCAGAGGGCGAGAATTTACAACAGATTCGCCTTCGATTAGAATAGTGTGCAATTCATCCCGACTTAGTGAAGCCACTCCCACCGTCTTCTTCAAGCTCAGCTTCACAACTCCCACAAGACGCTCGTAAAACCCCCCATACCACGGAGCCGAAGGGGGAGCTTGCTTCATGGTCAATCGTTTTGAGGCAGCAAACTCAGCAACACTTGTCCAGTCAATATCTTGGAGCTGATTCGCCAGCCCTTCTTCGTCCCACCAGAGGAATCGTAGTACATCCCTGTCTTGCTCATCGACAGAGATCTGCAGAAATGCCTGTTTAACATCAGCTGTGACGCCGTACAACCCCATACGGAATTGCGTCAGTAGAGGTGAGATTTGCTGCAGTAAGTTTGGCCCAGACCACAGGCAATCATTCAGCGAAGCACGTCCCTGTCGTTTAGCCGAAGCATCGAAGACCGGTCTCATTTTCGTGCTGGAATCAGTCTTTATAACAGGTCTGTGCGGGAGATAATGAACGCGCGTCAAGGAATCAGCAGTATCACCTACTGCTTCAACAATACCTTCCTGCACCCAATCTTTGATAACACGGTCGTAGTTTTCAAACTGATGGTTGCTCTTCAGCTTCTCCGTAACTGCTAAAAGTCGTGCATTTGCCACGGCCAAGTTGTCAGCTAATGAAGGGTGTCCGGCCTTCCAGGGAAGTTGTACAACATATCTACCGTCCGGTTCAGGCTCCCTCCGAATTGTGGCTGTTAAATGTAGAAGCGCGTCATTAGCCTGAATATGGGCTCTGGCAGGAACTACTGGTTCCTTTATACCAATGGATTCCAAATCCCACATGTTCTGTAACTCATTTACATGTAAACACAACGAGACAACCGATTTGGCTTTGCGTGACGACGCCCCGATAATACTCCACCCCAACTTGGTTTCTATTGCTGACACACCATTGGGTAACACATGCATATTTCCTGTGAGAATTCTTCCGAGTGTATCAGCCCCCAACAGACACTGCACCGGTGGGACATCGTCACCCACATCACTAAGGGTTATGCCCTTCTCTGCTAACGACGCAAAAAGTCCACGATCATACATCATAGACGGTCTGTCAATCTCGTGGCATATTTTATCTTGTGCAACGAAACTTACGCCCACACACGACTTGTCGTTCAGCACATTTTGTAGTTGCAGTTGGAATACCTTATATTCCTTGGCGGACTGGCTCACTCCTCCAAACAGCCCATGACTTATTACTTCAACGTGAGAATGATTTAACCGCAACTCATCTACTACTGCTTGCGAGATATAACTGCGATGTGCACCATCATCCAATAACGCTCTTACAGTAACACATCCATTCTTTCCTAAAACTTTCACGAGAATCGTCTTTAGATAAGTAGGTGAGTCTACACCAGCAAAATTGGCTTGCACCTTGTTCTCTGTAGCTCGAACTGTCTTATTGTCTAAGTTTTCATTTGAACCTTTAGCGCCAACGCCATGGCACATTAACACATAGTGTCCTTTCCCACACAGGATACAACGAACAGCAGCCTTGCAGATTTTAATTGCGTGGCCGACCTATAGGCATCGGAAGCAGGCACGTTTCTTACTAACCATCTCGCTCCTTTTAATTTGTTCAACTGACATGTCTTGAGCCTTTATGCAGTCATGCGAATTATGCTCTCGGTCACAGAAGATACATGTAGGCTTCTTGCTAAAAGTTGGGCTTACCTGGAGAGGAACATCATGCTTGGAGGTACTTAACAGGGTAGCCACCGTAGGTCGACTCGTGCAATCAGCTGGTTTAGCTAGGCTAATACGTTCCTCGCTCGCAACCTCGTCCTCGAGAAATTGCATAAGTTCACTTAAAGGGTTACGCTCGTCAACGTTATCTAGAGAACTGACACTGCCGCGCATGCTTTCAGCGCTGTTAGTTACACTATTGTCAGTACACCTACGCTGCCTTTCCCATACACGCAACAAATCAGTGGGCAACAACATTTCCACAAGTGGGTACAAGAAGAATGCACATTTGTCAGACATCATACCCAGTAAATCTAGCGCACGCAACTGAGTGCTAATTTCGTTATACAATGTAGATACAGAGCGCTTTTCTTTGCTTAGCAAAATGGTAATTAGCTCCCTAGTATATACTTCAATTAATAACGTGTCCTTGCCGTATCGTCGCTTTAGGACGTCAATGACTTTCTGAAAACTGGCTTCTGTGCGTGGATAAGACAACACTAAGTCCCTAGCTGCGCCGTCTTTTAGGGACATAAGTAAGTATTGAAATTTCTCAGGGTAGTCAATACCTTCGTCTTCATATATGCGCTTAAATTGTGCCCAAAAGGGCAGCCAAGTTCTGCAGTGGAGGGTGAACGACTCCAGTTCTAGTTTCGGCAAACGTAGCCGAGCTGTACTGGTACTTGGCATTTGTTGAGAATCTTGGCAAGTATCATTTGCATTATTACTACTAACCTTAGAACTACAGTATTCAACCTCAACCATCTTGTCGTGGTACTGTTCACATTTTGCCATCTCCTCTGCGAAGTCTTCTTCGTCCTCCCAAGAAATAGAATTTTGGAGCTCGTCATCTTTGGCGACCAACCGGTTGTATTTATTTCTCAACTGTGCCACCAGTTTGCCGTCAACTTCTATTTCTGCATCCATTTGTTTTTTCAACTCGTTGTAGGTGAGCGTAAATGCAGCTCTGAGCCCACCTCTCTGCCGTTTAATCTGTTCAGCGTTCGCCATCATAGGAATGTCCTGTCACTGTTAAGAATTCCGAAGCTTTGCTAAATAATAACGAACTCTTTTAATGAGAAAACTATTATATTTAAACGGTTACAAATTGAATTAACTTGACGCCCTTTTTAGAAACAAAAACAAAACAATAATAATCAATGGAATGGAAAGTACAGTATTTTCAAACTTGACAACTTTGTTAAATTGCGGATCTTATCTAATTCAGCTGGCATGGGGGTGACTACATGGACGAGTATCCTGGCAGTGTTGGGGGCAGCAGGAGCGAATATAGTGCAGCAGGCCAACGTGGGGGATCAAGTCATATTGCCGTGCCCCAGCAGTACCGACAAAGAACACAGGTTTCAATATTGGCAGGGGGCAGACGAAACTGTCATCGGTCCTGGCAACCCTTTCAATGAGCACAAGTATCACTACCAAGTGTGGTCTGGGAACCTCATCATTAAGGTACGGTACTTTAGGACTATATTGCTGTTATGCATGCATGAAATAAGACGTAGCCTGAGCCAGACAGACATAGGGAACTGTCATTTAGCAACACATTTAATGAGCACATGAAGCCACTGCCGAGTGTGTGGTAAGAGGAACAAATAGACCAACAAATCAGGTTTCACTTTAACACTTCTCTTAGCTCAGGTATAGGCTAGCTTCGCTATGGTTCGGGTATTCCTTATACCATAGTGACACCCCTCAACAACCGCCTCACGTCTGACAAAATCGCCAACTCCTATATCAGACCAGCAATTGTTTGCTTAGGTGTTATGGAATTGCCATTGAAACCATTAGACATAGAAGAAATCGGGTGTGCTGAGTTCAAATCCTTTGGGCGGCAGGTTGCTCCAACAATTAAGAAGCACAGAGTTATGCTATGTCAATGGTTGAATGTCTCATAGACCCCTGACGATAATCCTGCAACCGCCACTGATGCCATCAATGTCTTATTCTTATTATGTGGGGCTATGTCCATAGATGATGAATTCGTTCGCAAGGCAATCTTGCCATGCCAGCAGGTTTGACTACTGAAGCCAATCCGTCAATAGCAACAGCTCATCCTAGATGCTCAAGTCTTGGGCACTTGAAACTTTCATTATAAATTTTATCGACTACACCCTGCAATTGCAATATGAATATACGATTTCAGAGTGTTTCTATGAGGGAGGCGGGTCTCTACAAATGCATCTCCAAGCACATAGCCAATGCGGGACTCAACATTCAGGGTGTCGAGTTGGTGGTCAACAGAGACTGGGAGGTGTCCTACGAAGAAGATCCTCAGGTATCCGAGCTATCCTTCTATGTAGACTAGTAGACTCCGGTTACAACGTCGGGGTACAACATATGTTACATCCGGTGTGCCCGCATGTACACTTATTAGAACAGAAGTCCTGAACTCGACTTAGGAGAGACTTGTGGCTTCACTGGTCAGTGCTCACATTCCGCCACATTTATGGAACAACAAAATGTATTTCCTGAAACATTAAATACTTTATTTAATTATTTCCAAATTGGGCACCCAGTCTAGCCAGGAGGCTGGGAGGGCTGTCATGATGAACATGAATAGGCCGATGGTAGACACTTTGAGCACCATCTCGTCTATCGTTAATCACCGTACGCTCAATAGGTAGCCAAGCAATTACTCATCACCGTCTACTTCGTTCGCCACAGGACCTGGTCCTTTGATTTATGCCAAGAGGCCTGTCAGTTGGATGTAGCTTTCCTGCAGGGGCACTAACCTGGACTGGCTGGGCTAGATGATAAAATGAAACAAATGATGAGAAAAATTGACACTGCAAAAACGCTAATCTGAGCAAATGATAACCTATCTATTTCACGGAATCGCTAACCATTGTCTAAGTGAAAAATTGGTCAGTGAAATCTCTTTAATCGTTTCACGGAATCATCTTCGAACAGTCGAGATTAGTGCCCCAGGTCGCTCCAACGCTTCCAGTTCCCGGCTGTGTCCTCGAGACATGTTTGGGTTCTCGAAGCAGGATTTAAAACAAGTTGCAAATCGGTTTTTCCCGCTAAGTCATGGACTAAGCAGATCTTCTTTTCTGATTTCAGGCCAACACATACAGAGCTGTTGTAGCTATCTTGGTCCTTCTTATTGTTGCCCTCCTAGCAGGTTTTGCGTACTTCGTTCGAAAACAAAAGACCCGAACGTTTACAGGTGAGTGTAATTAAAAAAATTGTGAATGCTGATTGGCCTTTGCTCAATTCGCTTATTGTGGATGTCCACCTTCATTCTCTTTAACTCAACATTACTGTGGGGGTACGAACGTTCGATAGTTGTTTTATTAGTGGACTAAGCATTATGATCACAGTAAAGGGTTATCTATTTTTTATTATTATATAAATAAGGATGTTACCTTGCCTCCAACGCGGCGACCAGCGGGGGAACAGCTGGTATATATTGCATATATTATATTATGTATATATTATGTTGTTCTGTGGTAACAGTGTCGGTGTAATGTGTGTGTGGTTCCAGGAGGTATGTAATCCGTACAGCTGGGCCTACAACATTGTCCTATATAAATAAAGAAATAGGGGCAACGAAGGGCACGCGATTGGGCAAAACAAACTCGAAGCTTCCGAGTATAGAAAAACTACTGAAAATTAACATTCTTCTTCTTTTAATGTCTCTTCTATCGAAGATCATTGTCATAGGGAGAAAGCTTACTTACTTGTTAGTACAGGGCTTCCAGCTCCGATGCCGACTGCCTGATGTCTCAGAAATGCCCTTGACGCTAGTGTCTACATGCTCGGTGTGCACAGGATCTTTTGATGTCCGCCCTCCTTGTGTCCAACCTGATCGCGTAGTTTGTCCCGTTGTGTGCATGGGGCCGAGCACTGCAGGAGTATGTGCTCCAGTGTTTCATTAGCTAGGGAGAAAGCTATACAATTACAAAATGTGCACTTCATTTGTATTATTCCAGAGCTGACAAGAGAAGATTCGCCGGACGAGGGCCCATCAACAGGCGGTGGAATTCGAAGAACGTACAACCCAACCACCACAGACAAATTGTCGCCGTCTGTGAGGCCGAGCAGAGCTCTGGACAACGCCATAGTCGAAACAGATATCAAGACTTCCTTCTCGTTAACGGACTATCCTTAACGGACGACGGGTGGAGAAAAACCTTATAGGTGTCCAAAATCGAATATCTCATGAAATATCGATCGTAGAGCTGTCACAAATAACACATCGCTTTGAAGAAATGCTCCTCTACATTTTGGTATCAATGATGTGAATCCGTCTATAACACCGATTGGACACAATTATAAAATTTCATTTGTAGAAGAAACTGTTGATGAGAGCGTTTGTAGGTAGGAGGTTTAACACTATGGCCAATTGGTGTTAGTATACATATTATACATCAAAATGTAGAGTATTTCTTCTAGGTGTGAACTTACCCCGCACCGAAGGTAGTTTCACAAGACTTCGCCTAGTGTAATCACTATGCAATGTAGCGACCCACACCTACAACAGGCGGCAAAGGGGAGACCTTATAAGGCCAGCACCACGCACATCCAAATGTGAGCGACTGGATCCTATACTACACGGGTTCGTCTACCTTAGATAACTTTAGAATGAACTGAGAGTGGCGAGAAATGCTACTAACTTCCCTAAATTTCTTGGAGACCATCTCTTAGAGAAAGCTTTCTACACTGTCACTGAGGCACTAGCTCAATGACAATGACAGCTAGAACTACCTGATTTTGGCGATTTGACTTTATACTTTCTTGTTGATTACTTGACTGTATAATTTAACGGAAATGTTTATCTATTTAAGTCCATACTCGTCGGCTGGGCTGTAAATAGCCGTCTTGGAGCTTACCATATACCCCTGACGTGTTATTTTTATGATTAACCTTTTAATGGAAATTTCTACAGAGCAAGATTGCCTCAACTATAGACTATCAGATTGTATGGCTTTTGTCACATAAAAGTAATTAAATAATTCACATAAAAAATCTATTGTAATTTAATTTTAACCAAATAAAGCTTCATGCTAATGATTTTTCGGCACAAAGTCATAAATTAATTTTGGAAACCGCAATTATACAAAAAGCATTATAGGTATATAATTTTAAGATAACACTCATCAGATTGTGCTTTAATTAAGACCTTTTCAATAAATTAAACTTAAGAGGTTCCAATAAAGCCCGTTAATTCGTCTACTACTGTACCGGTTATGTTATCAAAATTATGGGACAATTTCAAAATGCTAAGTAAACAAGAAATTGTCGCATAATTTTGACGAAAATAATTAATTTCTCGTTCCACAGCGGCAAAGACATGAAAGTGGTCATTAACTCCCAAAAATACGAGCTTTTGGAGGAAATTTACTAGTTTTGATTACTTAACAAAGAATTGAACAACTCGCCGGGGCAAGACGAAAAAACATGGCCGAGCTCAAGACGCTAGCGTCCGACCGGGTCGAGTACAAGAAATGGGTCCAGGGCGAACCCCACACGCTGCGCACGCGGCACTAAGAGGGACGAGGAAGTAGAGAAGATTACTTAATGATTGATGGTACAGTGCCTAGGCCAAGCACGTTTAGTTACCCGGATGACCGAAGACGCGAAGATTGTCGAGCTTGAGTTTGTTGAAGCAGGGGCTATAGGAAGGGCAGAGGTACACTTGGACAACACTAGGCATCATATCAAATATGGATAGAATAAATCAGTAATAAAACGAGAGTCCAGAGAGCAGCGAACTACTTATATGTCGGACCGAGAGTCAGAATGTTCTGAACATAACTTCCTGTGTCTCTTCTACATGCCTAGATATGGCTATTTACATTTACTCGTCTGAAATATTACATCAGAAAAATCCGTAAAAAATCCATTAAACAGATTTTATAGAACAGTAGTAAATTAGTCGGAGGAATACACTCGATTTTTTAGAAAGCTTGAATTTTTTTATATGAATTTTGCATCTGACGACTTTCATATTTTGGCGGCTGTGTTTAGCGAGAAATTAATCAATTGCGAAATTCCACGACCGTTTGTTGTTAATAAAATATTTTAAAATCTGTCCCTTAAACCCATGGCCAGGGATGTATTTTATTATTATAGGTTATAGTTTCAAAACTTAAACACTAACAAAACTAACTGGTTCGGGTGAACCCGTATATTCTTTCTTATTTACCTATTAGGCGGGGTTTCCACCGACTTGCTAGTGCTAAATAGAAATACGGTGACGTGGTAACAGACATTCAAGACTTAGGCGGGGTTCCCACCAACCTCGCATTGCAGAATGCAAATGACATTGACGGAAATGTTTGTTTTACTCTATGTCATAGTTAAAATTGATCAATGATCATAGAGTAAAATCACAAACAAACTAAAATTAAAAAATGGCTTCATGGGATATGTTAAGTACAAACATTTTAATAGCTTTCTATAAAAAGAAAAATTCAAATTTCCGTCAATGTCATTTGCATTCTGCAATGCGAGGTCGATGGAAACCCCGCCTAAGTCTTGAATGTCTGTTACCACGTCACCGTATTTGTATTTAGCAGTAGCAGGTCGGTGGAAACCCCGCCTTAGCAAAGGTACCAAAATAAATAATTAGCGCAGTTTCATGATAAATAATTGCCCAAGACATATTTATTAGGTGTTAATCCTAAAGCACTGATAGATCAATGACATAATCAATAATGAACAGACTAATATTAAATACTAAACAGTCATAATGGTAATCAATTGAATTACGCCAAATTAGAAAAAAATTGATATGATGGTTGGTCTGATTTTTATGAACCTACAAAATCAACAAAATCCATCGAGTAGTTATATTCAGTTTATATAGATGAATCTCAGTGCCCACATAATGGGCAACTTTCCCATAGAATTACCTGCTATGATTTCGAGACAATGAACAGAATTAACTTATGGAGAATCCTCGCTCTGACTGCTGATTGGTGGGCATTATTTCCCGCCCAATAATATTTGAATTTACAGCAATTGTGGTTGATAATGCTAAAACAAATGATGGGCTATTCTAGTCCAATACAGCATACGTTTCTTTCCTTTTTGAAATAAAATAAAATGTGATACAATACAACTCTCTCCATAAGTTAATTATGGCAGCCATTATGGTGATAAGTCTTCCCAAACAGATTCTTGGATTTTCCTAAAGGAAAGTTGTATATTTCTTGCCAACAATGTAAATAAATAAAAATCAGTAATTTTAGCAAATAATGGTCTTTTCGAAAATAGATACGATTTACTGTATACATAGCATTAAAAAGCCCAGAACCTGGGAGTTACCTACATGCTAGAAAGAGCAGACTTAATGGAGGAAGTCTTCGTGAGCTCTAACAGTTTGGTCGCCTCTGCCTAGATATAGACTGTTATGGACTGAATGTTTTTTAGAGGTACTATTACGGATAGGTACCTGCAGCGTTAGTAGGAACCGACAGACTTAGTAGAGAAGGTCTTCATAAGCTGGTAGCACTCCTGTAGCATCTTCCGATCACCGATGCGCTCCAATGTCTTGGCCGCTTCAGCCAGCATGCCAGCCCGCTCACCGGGGGACGACAGCAGAGGCGTAGGCAGGTGTCTGCAGGCCATGTACAGAGCAGCAGCATGCTCGCGTTCGCCTGAATTGTTGGAGTCGAGCTTGTCTGTAATCAAAAGCAGAACTGGGCTATAGACCGGTGTGGACTGTATTATAGAGATATGGGAGGTTATAACTGTAGGTACCCCAGTGATTCTACACAGCAAACAGTTGAGGCGCTGTGCTGCTGGGGAGAGACCCTTCGACGTTCGACGAGGGGAAGTGAAGGCAAGAGATACAAAACAATGCACCCACGAGTAAATTAAACCTGAATATATTCCCTTTTTAGAGCAGCAGCCAAATTGCCATGATGATCGCTAATCTTCGATAGAAGAGTCATTAAAAGGAAGAAAAATATGTTGTAGTAAAGCTATGAAATAGAAAAATGTTCGGATACGCGGCAGCGGACTGACTAATGGCAAGACTGGCTACTACAAAGCTCAACAAAACATTCCTCTGTCTAGGCTATAGGGAAACCAATATTAGGCACCGACGCTGTGGAGGCGACGCTTTTAGGAACATTCTGCAGAACAGGTACATGCATTCCTATTTATCAATTAGGATAGGCAATGCAATACTTCCATGGTAAATAATTGCACTAGGGTTAAATTTCGGTTGCCTCGAGTTTCCCTATCACAAAGGAAGGAATTGATATACTGCATAGTCTAGAACGAGCGGACCAATATAATACAACACAGTAATAATGGCAAAGTATGGTATGTGTTGTATTATAAATTTTCCATAATTTTTTTTTTTTTTTAATGTTTATTAGCAACCAAAACTTTGCTTGGGAAAGCAACCTGTTCGGTTTACCATTTAACAACTAAAATATGCCTGAAAATTGAAAGAACCGATAGAAAGGTTCCACAAAAAAAGTATTTTTCAGTAATATTTCATGAAAATGGAGTATTTTTTTATTCTTTTGCCCCCACAACAAAACTATCAAGGGGCAAGCGACCTATTGGATTTTGCTCATATTAATGGAGCTTTCTTTGTAATAACGTATAAATAGGAAAGCAATCAATAAAAGTCGTAACCATTGGTATAAGAAAATTGAAGAGAAAATCGGAGAGGGAAAACCATTACAAGTGTAAAAACTCAAAGGTCCCACGAAATATCAATCGTAGAGCAAAAATATCACGACAAACAGAAGAAACTTCTCTGAGCATTTTGATATATGACCTCTTCCTAACACAGACTGGCCACAATTATTGAATTTGATTAGTATATAAAACGATTGGTGTGGTAGTCCCAAGGTAGGAGTTCCAGAACTGTGATAGTGAAATGTAAAGGAGCATTTTTGCTAATTTAACGGATATTTTTGTGTCGATATTTCCTGTGAAAATCGACTTTGTACACACCAAAAATGCGTAGTGGGAGTGCACCGACTTGCTTTTAAATTTGATTTTTCTTAAACATTCAAAAAATATCACTTAAGGTTACAATAAGCTACTAAAATGACAGATTCCAAGATGGAGACACCATGGCCACTAGGAATTCTAAATCTGATAATTAAGTTGTATACACTTACCTTTGCCGCAAATGGCACTCGGCCTGCAGTTCTTATGAATAAGACTTCTGTCTAATAGCTGTTGTGTTCGACCTGGCGCCGCGCCTGCCATTAGTCTGGCTGTCGCTTCATACAGGAAAACCCGCGGCAACGCAAGCTGAAAAAAAAATTCCGAAAAATAATTCAGCGCTTTGTTCACCTGTATATTCTCTACACTAGTCTATACACAACACTAAATAAATACTTTATTTTTGGCAAAATGAAGGCGAAAAGGTTCTAAGATAGCTTGATAAGCTGAAGCTTGAGCGTTATAATTCGTTATGTATTAAATTTTTTTCAATACTGTATATTGCACTTTGTCCGGGGTTATTCGGCAAGGAAAAATTGCAGTGAAGTGATACATAGTATTTATATGGTAATGTCTGAAATTCCTGAAACTTGTGAGCAGGGATGCCTCCCACGCACATTAACGGCACAGATTGTCCACTTGCACATCAATCCGTGCGAGGTGATGTCTGAAATTCCCGTAACCAGTGGGAAGGGATATCACCTGACCCATGCGTGTACTATCCAATTCCAGCCGACTCTTAGCCTCTTTGGTGTCTGGATGTTTAATGGAGATGCTTCTTCTGAAGATATATTGAGTATGAAATGAGGTGCATAGGGTTCAAAGTGCTCGGACTGAAGGATGCTGACAATCAACTCACCGGGAGGAAGTGGGAGAGCCTTCTGAGAGACTGGATGTCTCTGAGAAAGGCTGAAAGAACGTTTCCAGACACAGATGGGCCCTCAACACTCTCATCTTCCCATATTTGTGTTCTGGTGCTCAATATCCAGTCTGCTATTACGACTTGAACCACCTATAACAACAAGATTACGTATGTTTATCTTACGTGGACACTACAGCATTTAAGGATGAGAAGCAAGGACATCTTGCGTAGAGACAGCCGGGAGTACTCCAGTTGGTAGAGAGATATACTGTGAAACGGGAGGTAGAGGTTCGAGACTCGCTCTACGCGGAAAAATTCTCCATGTGACCTGCGTCCATACAGCCATCACCAATAAGGAAAAACACGGCTGCCGGACATTTAACTGACCATAGAAACCTAAATTGAGCAGTGGACTACAGGTTTATCTACCAGTCTTCAGGTTTAAGCCCTAATTGGTTTGTTGTGCCACAGCGTTTATTGTAGCGTATACAGAACGAACTACAGTAGTAGGGTCAGATCTCCCACTCATTGGGGTACAGAAAAGGAGCCTCCCCGAAGATCGCTTTTTCTACACGTGGACAAAAAACAGATAGGGCATACCCCGGGTAGCAGTTAAGGGTCATACCCCCCACTCATTGGGGTACAGGAAAGGGGCCTCCCCTACACGTAGACAAAAAAACAGATCGGGCGTATCCCGGGTAAAGCTAAGTAAAAACCTGGTGGCTAACCCTTTCACCACCGAGAGGAGACCAAAGACTTCCACGACCTTAGGGTGTGCACCGACCATGGCGTCAGGGTGGCAGAATACTAGGACTCTGAATAATACTTATGAATATTTGCCAATTATAACATACAGTATTATAAACATTCACACGTACACATTTACAGCATAATTCTTTACAAAGCTCAGTAGATTTACCTGGTTCGAGTCAGGTACAAGGTACGCACCAATTTCTCTACATTTAAAATCTATACAGTCCCTTCTAATTTATTTATCTTTCTCATTCCGAGAAAGCCTCTGATTCGCATTGCACCTCGGCAGCATTGCTTACGCGGACGTAATACAAATACCTGTATATTCCGAAGCAGATGACGTATACGCCAGTTATTTACTTAACGGTTGGTTCTTTAAATTACCTTCGATCATAGCCTGTCAGCTTGGATCATCGCTGTTCCCACTGAAGAAGACAGTGTAGAGTCCACCATGTTGAGACTATCGATGTTGGTTATTACCTGTTGGCTGTTGTAACCTCCGAGAAAATTGCATTGCAGCAGAATTGTAACATCAAGTACATCTACAATGCAACCACAATGCATTTCCTCATAGATCTACTTCATGCATTTCTTCAGATCTCTACTTCTACCTCATGCATTTCTTTAGATCTCTACTTTTACAGCATTGGAGGACTGCCATTTGCCCATGGCGTCTTGGTGTTCTTCCACATCTGCCTGGATCTTTCTATTGTACATTATAAGGAGACGAGAATTTACAATAATAAGCGTTTCAAGAAGAGAGGTGACGCCAAGGCCCACTACACATGGGCGATCGCGACAACTACAATCCAATACTAACCTACAACTACTAGCGCTACTAGTACTATCATACGCAATAAATACAGTCACATAATGCAAATAGACTAGTTAGTCAGTACTATTTAGAAACCTTGCGAGGGAGTAGTAACAGGATTCGATCAGAAGCTACTTTAGGCGGGGTTTCCAGCGACCTCTAAGTGCAAAATACACATACGGTGACGTGGTAGGAGACATTCAAGACTTCGGCGGGGTTTCCGACGACCTCTCATTGCAGAATGCACATGACATTGACGGAAATTTGAATTTTTCTTTTTATAGAAATCTATTAAAATGTTTGTACTCAACATATCCCATGACGCCATTTTTTAATTTTAGTTTGTTTGTTTGTGATTTTACTCTATGATCATTGAACAATTTTAACTATGGCATAGAGTAAAACAAAAATTTCCGTCTATGTCATTTGCATTCTGCAATGAGAGGTTGGTGGAAACCCCGCCTTTATTAATGATATCTGCTACCACGTCACCGTATGTGTATTTTGCACTTAGAGGTCGGTGGAAACCGCGCCTAAGCTGGCAAATGGCTTAGTGCCATTTCAGGTACTCCAGTAACTTGTTATACATACTGCATATCTATAGCGATAAGAGTAAACATCCGTTCTGTCATAGCGAATAGTTCGCAGCCTGCTACACGTAAAGTATCTTTCTCATAAATTCTGACACATGGCGTCTTATGTAAAAACTGACTTTGTATAATATAAATGGAAGGAGCTGTAAGGATATTTTGATATAGTAGAATACAATTGAAAACTAAATAATACCTAGCTTCATAATTAAAAACGATAACACAGCAATCCTTGTATATAATGTCATTATTATGAAGCAGATCGGCGCATTACTGACAGCCCCAAATAATCAAAATATGATCAATACTGCATGATTATTATTATGAGTATTACATCAATATCACTGAATACATGTCGCTACCTCGGAAGAAAAAAGACACAACTCAAAAATTGACAATCTCGACTTAATAACGCTTAAATATTTAAAAAAAATCTATTTGCGTTAATGTGGTGTGTATATATTCCTCGCGAGGACAGTTGTCCCGTTTTCAATTTGGCGGAAACCGTCAGGTAGCCTAATTCCTTATTGACAAAAACTTTAACTTCAATTTCTGCAAATTGATAGGTTTAGAGTTGTGTCATTCTTCCGAAGTAGCGATACATGGTGCATACTAAAGAATTATAATACATTAAATTGACTTAGATGTTAGAGAACAACTAAAGATAGTAATACAACGATTCATCAATGTATTGTCATGGTAATGAAGTAGTTTGCAATCCTTTCTCGTGCAATGGGCGTACTAATAACAGTTGATAAATGATCAAAAATTCAAAATGCAATCTGACATTACTGCCGTAGCGGTGCATTGCATAAGTGCATCGTTATCATATGCAATTACATCGATATAACATAATACATACAGTATGTACATATGGTATACATACCAAAGACCTTTTGGTAGGATCTCACCAATTTCTCACAACACCTCAGTACATCCTGAAGTACAACGCCTAAAAGTCAATGGGAACATATGATATTTTTTTCGTTTTGGATTTAAGTGTACCATCTTTACATTACATTGCAGTATTATATGGTATATAACACTGATATTAAATTAACTTTGGTTGAAGAGGTAACCTCCTCGTAAGAACCGAAATTAGAGGATATGGAAAAACTGGACTTGGCGGGATGAGAACCCACGATCTACGCCTAACCACCTACGTCTTAACCGCTGGACCACAAGCCTATGTTAGGCGTAGATCGTTGGTCCAAATACCACCAAGTCGTTTTTTTCCATATCGTCTAATTTCGGTGGTACCATCATGTCGCCAACGGCCTTACCATGTTGATTCCATTAGAGTAGAGCATGTTTCAAACTGCGGCAACTTGGTAGTGTGCACAGCGTTGGCAGGGGAACCTGGTGGGACATGATAACGCGCATAGGCAGTATAAGTCGAGTCCTGGTCACCTCCGATTTAATCGTGTGACTTTACCATGTTCCCCAAGTGGTTCGGAATCCACTATAATCAGGAGGTCCACCCTGTTAGTCAACTCCCCTTTCCCCGAGGTGATAGAGTCTGCCCTTTGGGTGCCTCAAGTTAACAAACAGACTCACTCCCCCCGCCAGGCTGACAGGGTTGCTTAAAGCAGAAATGCTGAAAGCAGGCGTTAGAAACAACAACATCATGTTACTTTAGCCACAATTACCTCGAACGTTCATTTTTATCACTTGCACACCAGTGTGTTCCCGGTAGCAGTTTGCCAAACAACACACACAACCCATGACACACATTGCAACACAGACAGAACAAAAAGCGCATACACCCCACAAAACAAAATAGTAAAAACAAAATGGCTGCATATACGTGCGGTACATACCAATGACTTGTTGGTGGGCGGCTTGCAGGCATTCTGAGAGAGACTGTCATCTAGCAACTGTCCTGCAATGTTGCACTGTTTAAGAATGGCTTGTGTGTCGCACGTAGAGTCCGGCTCCCGCAATTCGTTTAACATGCGACGACATCTATAAGCAAACAAACCATCATTGTATGCTTTACGAGCCATACGTCACAGCAGAAGAAACATACATCACTGTGCAAGGATGGACAGATGGAGGGAGACGCAGACAAAAAGTGATATTTTAAATAAGTGCACCATGACTATCTCCGGGAGATCAAACTTGGCTTCGACTTCGATGGCCAGGTGGTAATGTGCTTGCACTTGTGCGAGTCTTTACACACCATGCGATCGGAGACGTGTCGTAACTCAACACGGGTACTAACCTACAGAGGCGACTGAAGAGGTCGATCGGATACATTCGTTAAATTGTTTGTATGCGATTAACCTTCTTATAAAAAAGAAAAAAAAAGAAAAAACTTCAACTGCGTTTTTCTCGAAATTAGCCTGACAGTACTTGTACTAGGGCTTCTAACCTATTCGTTTGTAAGATAACTTTTGTTCGCGTACTTCGCACAGTATGTCTCTGTCAACTTACCTGAATTATTCTCATGCATCCTTTGGATGTGGCCGAACCATTGCAACCAAACCAACCTCATAAAAAAACACAGTCTTGTATTGCACACAAACTTACAACACGTAGATAAGCCCCAACGGGCGTAGCGTTATGAATAATAAAAAAAACGAAGAAAGGAAACGAAGAAGAGGAAGACCTAGCAATAGATACAGAAATTTAAGAAGAGTAAGACTGGTACCAGAGGAGGTGTGGAATAATCGGAAGTGGAGCTGACTATTAATGATGATAACGACAAATAACATCTTCTTCTTTTTATTCTTCTTCAGCCCGTCCTTGGCTGGTAGGTCATTTGACGCCGTGCCGCGTAGTAGAGCGGGCCCAATCCCTCCTGTGTCTCAGTTCGGTTTTCTACCTCAATGCCAGTGCAGCTGAATAGGTGATCGGCATTCCCCTCCCTTTGGAAGCAGAGGAGGCATAACAAACAAACAACATACCTGAATGCTGCGAGAACAGCGCGAGGCAGCGGGTCCGGCAGGTTTTGCAGATGCTGCGGAATAGCTACCACTCGGGCATACAACTCTTTGGCGTGAACATCGTCGCCCAACAACCAATAGGCGGCCACCGCCACTACTGATGACCACCAATGGCAAACTTCATCTTCATAACCTGTTTACAAACAAACATCTCAACACACTATATTGCAGTATTATCCAAGTTAACACACAATCGTGAGTGGACCTCGGGAGTGAGCTATCATGCTACATCGAAAATACTTAACAGAGTAAACATAGAACATTGAAACATAGACTTAACTAGGTATAACTCGATATCACCAACACTGTGAAGACCCCTACTATATGGTGTAAGTAACACTGACATTAAATTAACTTTGATTGAAGAGGTAACCTCTTCGTTATAACTGAAAATTAGAGGATATAGAAAAACTGGGCTTGGCTGGATTCGGACCCACGATCTAATTGTCAGTTATAACAAAGATCTTGAATTAATCTCTCTAGTACCTTCTTTATAAAAACATTACAAAAACTTACGTCGCAGACTCAACGAAGTCTCCTTACACTCCATGACACTAAGAGCATTTTCCACCAGTAACTGGACATACGTCAGCACGTCCGCTGTCTGTGCTCTCTTCTCTTCCTTCTCATCGGCGTCCAGTTTGCCGCCAGGTGCCACCAGGGTGTGGAAGGCCCGTTCCAACACGTGCTCACGATATGCCTGCACATACAGCAATTAGTAATAAGCCAAACCGCCCTAACATTACCAAAACGAAGCCACTTTAACGGGATTCGGCATACCTTACTGCAACCTTCGGCCTAATGTAAGGGCTGTAAGTCCGCTGTCTGTGCTCTCTTCTCTTCCTTCTCATCGGCGTCCAGTTTGCCGCCAGGTGCCACCAGGGTGTGGAAGGCCCGTTCCAACACGTGCTCACGATATGCCTGCACATACAGCAATTAGTAATAAGCCAAACTGCCCTAACATGACCAAAACGAAGGTACTTTAACGGGATTTGGCATACCTTACTGAAACCTTCGGCTTAATGTAAGGGCGGATTTCAATCGAATGTTGTTGATTTGAGTTTGCTTCCAGCTGTGGCGTTCTAGATGGTATGGAGGGATGGACGTTGACACAAGCTATGGAGAACAGAATCAGTGCAATGGAAATTTGAACATACAGGCGAATGCTGTGCATATCTTGGAGAGATCGTGTTCCTAATGCCGAGGTCATGAGGTGAATGGATACAGAAGCCAAATTGCTATCGACGGTTAAGGAACGGAAACTAGCATACTTTGGTCATGTAATGAGGAACGAAAAGTATCGCCTTCTGCATGTAATAATCCAAAGGAAGATAGAAGGACTGAGGGCTCCCCGCAGAAGAAGAACATCCTGGTTGAAAAACCTGGGGCAGCGGTTTGGCAAGAGCACGACTTCCCTTCTCAGGGCAGCAGTCCCAGTGTCCAAGTTTCCATGATGACCGCCAATCTTCTCTAGAAGATGCATATAAAGAAGAAACGGAGGCGCACTTGCCGGTCATGTACATCACCCCCAAACAGAGCAGTGGTGAAGAGAGAGGACCCTTTACCTAACCTCAGGCCTAGACGCTGATTGTGTATGGGTATTGACCGCTTGCTATGGAATATAGTAGGTGTTCGATTGATACGATACGACTTAAGTATTAAATGCGCAACTGTATAGAAATTCTTCAAACCATGTGGTCCTCCGATTGGCGGGGCCCAATCCCTTACTTAACTTACTAACTAACTAACTTACTTAACTTTGTTCATTAGCAATAAGGCCCCACCATTTAGGCGCCGATTCCACCGACCGGCTAGGCCTAATACAAAAACGGTGACGTGGTAGCAGACATTCAAGACTTAGGGGGGGGGGGGGGGGGGTTTCCACCGACCTCGCATTGCAGATTGTAAATGACACTGACGGAAATTAGAATCACAAGGGAGGACGCGCAAGACAGAAACGTCTGGAAACGCCGCAGCTCTGCCGCCGACCCTCCATGAGGAAATGGCGAGGAAAAAGAAAAGAAGAAGATTAGGATGCACCCCGCCAATCCCACCAAGGCAAAGGCCTGCTTTGTATTTTCCTATAGGAAAGTTCACCATGGGGCTATCATGGTCTGACATTCCCTTACCAACAAAAATATTTTTTTACATTTCTGAGGCCACTCGCCTGACAAGCCAATGCACAAACGTACCAGGTGGCCCAAGGATTCAAAAAATATTTTTGTCGCATCTCTCTTATATAGAACTGTCTGACTCACCTTGCAAAAGTAACATGCCTCTCTTGACATATTTTACCAATTCATAAAGCTACCATCTATTTAGTAAATTATTTCAAACATCAAATTTTAAATTGGGACTGTTTTAAGTGTATTTTTGTTATTAAAGAGGATATGCTACGTAGAAAATTGGCACCCCAAAAGTAAATACTTTTCATTTTTTATTTCATTATCAGTCAATCAGGGCATGCTACGTATAAAATTAGCACCTCAAAATTTGTTACTAATTGACTTTTTATTTTTCAATTTATTAACAAAGCAAGTTATTAAAAACTTGGCTCATTTAAATTTGCAGAAGACTACTTCGTGCATCATATAAACGGGTGTTTTTACTTTCCAGTTCCATAGTTTTCCCAAAAATCCCAGATTACGCGAAATTTTAGTCCCCTCCGGTTTTTATAAATGAGCTAAGGTTCTAAAAGTTTAATATTTCCTATTATATGATGTACGAGTATAAAGTAGTTTCCTACAACTTGCATGAGCCAAATCTTTTAATGACTTGCTTTGTTAATAGATTAAAAAATAAAAAGTCAATAAAAACAACAAATTTTGGGGTGCTAATTTTATACGTAGCATGTCCTGATTGACTGATTAATGTATTGTCTATTGTCAAATTTTACATACCCGCATAACGTGGCTGAGGGGATCAGAAGGTGACTGGAATGTTGTGAAAAGTTTGGGCTCCTTCCCCGTATAGGTCCACGAGTGCGACAAGAAAAACCGGTGGCCGTATGGAGCCAGAAGCCACTGTAGACGCGGTGGCACCTGAGAGCAGCCACGCAGGCATACAGACCGAGCCAGGCTCAGGTAGTACCTAAAATATAACCAATCGAGCTATTTTATAATGGAATAGAGCAATTCTGAATATTCCAGAAATACCAGTGAAGTATAGTAATGGGGCCGTGAATAGTCATGGAGGCTGGTATTGGATTCTGTAATGATAATAAACAACATAAACTGCAGTTTCAAATCCAGCTTTAATTAATCTCCACATCCTCACAACAACCAAACCGCCATGACAGTCGCTAACAAAAACGAAACTGTCCACTAGGTCCAATTAAATTTAACAAAATATTTGCCCGCCATTGGTCACTGGCGGCACCCAAAGCAGACGCTCCCAAAATTATCAAGATTTTGTTTTTAAATCTTACCCACTTTTCCGCTTAGTCTTCGTTTAACCCTTTAGGCTTTCCAAACTCCATATTAGACATATTTCTGACACCATGTAGTGTTAATAAATAACATAGATGGCAGTTTCTAATCCAGCTTTAATTAGTCTCGACGGATTTTCGGTAGGATCAAAAAAATCAGAGGACCATCACTACTTCTTGTAGTAGACAATTTCAATACAATAGCTTTTATTTATTATTTAATTTTCCAATCAAATTAGATTTAGTTTATCCGTGTCGTAAAAGGGAAGGCTTGTACATCCCACTCGGGCAACTGGAACTGATTACAGCAGTATGCTCAAGATACAACAGTATGCAGTAATCAGCAGTATGCTGTAGCTACAACAGTATGCTATGATCAGCTGTCAGCAGATGACGATCATGAAGGCCACAATTTCATGAGTTGTACTGGTTTTGATCGTAACCTCCTGACTTGCTACACCAGACTGACAGCACCCAGAACCTTCCAATGACAAAGACAAAATAGGCACGTATTCAATCGTCGCAGCCTACTGGAATCACTGGTCACGGCCAGGCCAATGAGCAATACACAATCCCATAATGGGCATGCAATTTACTTATTTATTTCTTTTTTATTACAAATATAAATTTTTTTAAAGTGCTATAAAACTCTTAGGGTTATTCCACTTGTCAATTTTCAGTCTTTTTTCCATCAATAATTAATGAAATTTTTATATTACTCTATGTCATTGTCCATTTCAACTACCACGCATGTTAAGGCGGCTATTCGACCGACCATTTGCCTCACTTGTGAAAGTGCTTGTGAAGCAGTGAATTTTGTCATTGACGTTTTGTTTTGTTTTAAGGAGACTATCATGTAGATACTAAACTTACCTAGGTCTATTATAAATTAAGTTATAATATGGTAGCAGACATCATTAATAATAGTATAACTTAGATAAGTTAAGTATCTACATAACAGTCTCCTTAAAACAAAACAAACGTCAATGACAAAATTCACTGTTTCACAGGCACTTCCACAAGTGAGGCAAATGGTCGGTGGAATAGCCGCCTAAAATTGATCAATGATCATAGAATAAAAGCATGCTTTGCAAACAATAACAAAATAAAATTTGAAATGGCGTCGTCTTGAGAAGATAAATAATTTTACTTAATTTCTTGAGAACGAACGAATCATTTCGAATAAAAATTAAGCAAGGACGGTGAGCTTTGGTGTAAAAATAAAAAAGGCAATATTTATGATATTTCCGTCTGTGACATTTTCAATATTGAAGCAAAAATGACAAGCCTCATAAGTGCTGTAGGGAAGTTGAATCAGGTCGAGTGAGCTTTATTGGGTAATGAGGCCTCCTTATGGAGAACAGTATGGAGTACTTTATTGGAAGTATTGTAGAATCCGGCCTTAGGCTCAATTCGGATGACCAGGCATCGCATGCTTTAAAAGCTCTCTAAAGCATGGCTAAAAAAAAACACAACCCAATAGTACAACCCATCAATTTGCCCATTATACTGAAACAAACTGTATAAAATCAATGAAAATAATAATAATAATAATAATAATAATAATAATAATAATAATAAACATTTAATTTTTCCCAGTTACAACCTCTGATGTTTAAGATTGAATCGGAGAATCCTTGTTCTTCGTCATGGTTCTCTTCAGGGACGTGACGGAAGTCCTGTCGTCTTATATCCAGTCCAGATTTCTTCTAACCAAGGTACAAAATATAAAACTATTATAATACTATTGCTAAAAAAGAACTGGTACCGCTACCGGAACCGATTGAAGCCAAGATAAATAAATTTTTACCGAGAAAGAAATGGAAATTTTGTTGAATTTTCGAAATTCCGGTGAATACCTGTGAGCCCCAAAATTAATTTATTCATCCCGAAACTTTACCCTATTCCCGGGAATTGATTATACAAAATTTAAAACTATTATTAATACAATTAGTGAATAATGAATTGTACGAAAGAACTCGTACACACAGAAACCATCAGTCCTTATCAGGACTAAGTCATCAATCCTTCTCAGGACTTAGCCTGGGACTTAGATAGGAGTAGCCCCCACTTCCGAACGCTTCAGCTTCTTCTAATATGATTCAAGCCCATTGGCACGAACACTTCTAAATTGCCTTCAGGGTAGTTGTGATGGAGGGCCCAGTCTCAAATATCATCACTCAGACCCTCTTGGGACGCATCTGTTCCCCTCCTCTATATAGAGGGGATAACTGTGTCGAAAAAAACGTAAAATAGTAATATCACCCAAACACCGTAGCTGGAACCACGAAATGGACACACCTACAGTCTCCACTAGTTTTGGCCTCCGGATAACAAGGACTCAACTACACATGACCATGTAGTAAGGCACTATATACCCGGGTATTGTCATCCGCCATTTTGTGTCCCATATTTCCTATATGGTAAGTATTGTAAGAAAAGTAAAAGATCGAAAAAAAATATACACGTTTTAGTATTTTTTTTATTAAACACTTCCCTAATTGGCAGCACGTTTTTTAAATAATAATAAATAAACAACGATAAAGTTCTAAAAATAAATGCTTGGCTTAAACACCAGACTTATAATGGATACAATATGGCGGATGACAATACCTGTCTAATATAGAGCCCTACCATGTAGCAACCTGTCTCCGGTTCACAACAACTTGCCACCAAATCACAGACACTCGATTGAAAAACATCAGGGTTTCGAAAACATTTCATGATAGGCGCCCTCGTTCTTCCTCACTTCACAGTTCAGCACAAGGGCTACATCGGCCAGAACAGCAGGAAAAACGAGAGAGCTACTTACTGGCATGATATTGGTATAATTCCGATCCTTACCTCACGAATGAATGCAGTAATGGCGTCTGCTTGAATCGCAGAGCAGCAGCAACATATATATCGGCCTGCAAGAGTGGATCCATCAGTTCTGAACCGGCTTCAGAGAGGTTCACTGCACTTAGAGCTAACATTAGTCCACCAGGTTGGCCAACACCCGAAACTAGATGTAACTGGTTCAGACGGTGGTATACTATTGAAAGTTCCTTGGCGCTGTTCACAGCTACGCGGCGCTGTTCACTGAAATATAATAGGTGCAATTAGCATTAAATCAATAAGAGAAATGTATCAGGAGTAGAGGAAGAAGAACGCAATGATGCACAGTAAAATACTTTAATAGTGACCGGTTTCGGATAAAATCCATCATCAGACTAACAACACATGAAAAAACGCCAGCTTATATACTACGGGATGGGAGTGGGAGGTGGAGGCGGGGGTTGAGTACATAAATCGAGTAGTGGGGATACAGTTTCAAACATTATATCATTCGTGAAAACCTCGTTATTCCTAATAGCCTTTCTAATCTCTAAGCTTTCTAACCTTTCTAAATGCGATCGGTAAAAATGACTGTACCTCAGCTTTTGAGGACCACCTCTCAAGTAACTCGCACTCATGTAATTTTGAAGATTTTAAAATTCTGCATTGTTGTAATAAAGGTAGACTATTAGACAGGTTAGAAAGCTTAGAGATTAGAAAGGCTATTAGGAATAACGAAGTTCTCACGAACGATATAATGTTTGAAACTGTATCCCCACTACTCGATTTATGTACTCAACCCCCGCCTCCACCTCCCACTCCCATCCCGTAGTATATAAGCTGGCGTTTTTTCATGTGTTGTTAGTCTGATGATGGATTTTATCCGAAACCGGTCACTATTAAAGTATTTTACTGTGGATCATTGCGTCCTTCTTCCTCTACTCATGATGTTCTCCAAGTTCCATGAAGTCACCAAGGAAACTCTCACAAGGAAGAGAAATGTAAGTGTCATATTTTGTAGTGCTCATTTTTCTATTAAAGTATATTTTCTTTTGCAAGACACAGGAACACATGTCGTCCGCCTTCTCCACCGTCGGCTAAACGCTCATCTCTCAGCCTTTGTTCTTTCCCCGTCACCCCGGAGAGAGCTGCTCGCTATACCCCGAGCGACTGGATCCCCAACCGGACTTCTTTACATGCCTCTTTGGCGACAATCATAGCCGTTTGTACCTTGGAGACTGCTGTTATGAAAAAGGAAGTCGTGCTCTTCCCAAACCACTACCGCAGGTTTTTCAACCAGGATGTTTTCCTTCTGCCGGGAACCCTCAGGCCTTCTATCTTCCCTTGGATTAAAACATGCAGAAGGCGATATTTATCATTCCTCATGACATGGCAGCAGTATCGTGATGAAAATTTCTACTTGTGATAACCTATAACACTTTTATACAGTAAAACCACCTACGAATCAGCGAAGAACCCAGGTGAATAGCGTGACAACCAGCGACCTATCCAAAGTCTGTGTAGAAACTGTCTGATTATCTGCCAGATAGTGGCTGTCCACATCTCCAAACGGGATGTCGGGTATGGACGGCCAAACGATTGCAGACAGCGACGTAGGTCCGAATCGGCCGATATAACCTTACCCTGTTAACAAAAGTTAAAAAACATAGAAACATCATAATAAATCATATCATATCATAAATTTGTTTCTGGTATTTTAACTATTGCGTCGTTTGCTTATTAAGACCTAGATTTATCAGTGGGCTGTTTATGGTCTGGCTTGGTAAAAAGCAGACACCTGACACTCGATGTCAACCTACAAGCGACAATGGACAGGCTGAGACATGCTTACCATTGACACATTGTACCAGGTGCGACAGTGAGTTAACCAAGTTCGGATACGAGTCAAAGCCATGTGGGAATCAGGAAGCTTTAAATACTCACATTCGCTGCATCGAAATCAGCCTGGGTGCGGTGTCGCCAGTAATGGGTGAAAGATTTCGACTTTGAATGCACGACCGGGTCACCGTGAACGAACATGTGGAACATACAGTAGCCCAGAAACACAAAATTCACCATCCACAGCAGGAGGGAGTTCGAAAACCAAGACCACGCACTCCAGTCACCAGCTGCACACAGAAAAGAAAGGGTAGGTTATTAAAACATACTCCTGCAGTGCTCGGCCCTATGCACACAACGGGACAAACTACGCCATCAGGTTGGACATAAGGAGGGCGAACATCAAAAGATCCTGTGCACACCGAGCATGTAGACACTAGCGTCAAGGGCATTTCTGAGACATCAGGCAGTCCGCATCACCTGAGCTGGAAGCCCTGTACTAACAAGTAAGTATTAAAAGAAAAATTGTGCTAGGATGGGGTTAGAACCACCCACGTCCCATTCTGACATCTTCATAATCGAAAATCAACTTCGATCTCCCGAGTGTGATATATACGCCTCCTCTACTCCTTCCAGCTTCTCAACTTCTAATTCATCAACTCTTCCTCGTACTTGTCCCACTCTCCTGAGATCGGCCTCAATCTGGTTCCTGTATGCCTTCATTGGACTTCATCCTCTTCCAGCTACTATCCATTCTCCCTTGCGGCCGAACTATTATAGTATCCTACTCGCTCTGACGCTCTGCCAATGGTTCCTCAACTCAGATTCCTCTTATAATCACTTCATTTACACTTTTCATTTTCAGTTCACTTAATTTCTTTTCTCGTCCTCTTCGGAATTTAGTGACGGATAGTGTACCTACTGTCATCTTGGAGTTTAATTTTAGCACCGTCCACCCTAGTTGTATAATCCATCATATCTGGGATAGCTTGTCAACTGCCAATACTATCGGTTTGAACGATATAATAGCCAGCATAAGGTCCCATCTATACTTTAGCCTATTAATAAACTAAATATTTACTAGCGGATTGAGCACTTACTGTCGACATTGAGTATAGTTCTAGCACCGTCCGCACTAGTTGTATAATCCATCCTATCTGGGGATAGGTTGTCTATAGCCAATGCTATCGGATTGAACGATATAATGGCCAGCATGACCATGCAGACTGTGAGACGGGAATGGTCGCGCATGCCATGAATGTTCATCATTTCATCCTCATCTGTCATCTGAAAGTAAAATTTAAATTAAAATAAAGACATAAATAGAACACTTAAGGCAGAGATTACAAAATATGTTGGAAAACAAATGACTACCTTGTCACGTTGTCGACGATCTCTAGGGGCTCTCAGACTCATAAGGACAAGGTTAAGTCGGGCTCACGCCTGCTACAATGTATCAATTCTAAACATGTCTCAGCTTGTCCATTATTGCATGCAGCCGGAGAAGGTTTACATTTAACACCAAAACTGGACAATCAAGAAAAATCTGGTCTCGGGTAGCCATCTTACAAGCTTTATTTTTACTTTGTTGGGCTTGTGGCGAGAACCACCCAATTGCGCTGACTGGTCTCACGCCATACACTTTCGCGGAAAACCGTCAGCAGTTTTGGGCCGGGACCAGACAGGCACACAGCAAAATTCGCCACCGGGTCAGCCATAAGTATGGCTAGAATATAGATCCCAGAGGGGCAGAGGCGACGATCCTCTGACAGGGTCCCCCCCGCGGAATCATTGATTGACTAAGCTGTGGATGTCATCTTACAATCTGTACAATCTACATTACCATTGCGTATCCCGAGTCATCAGGTGAGGGGGGCGTGTCGCACTGCGGAGATCCAACATCGGAGCGGGGCGGGGTGAAGTCTCCCTGCACCAACATCTCCTTCACACTCTGTTTCTGAGCCGCCATCTTTAACGTCGTGTTTTCCTGTTTTAGCTTTGCGTTGATAGCTTGCAAATACTTTATATAGTCTATTGCCTTTTTCAGTATCAGAGATTTATTGATCTAAAAACGAAAAAAATGTTATTTGGAATATTCATTGGTGGAGACGATAGCCAGAGGGAGACTGAAATAGTTCAGACACGTAAAGCGATGCATAGGCGGCTATTCCACTATTTCAAATTTGATTCGAGATTTTTTGTTTGTTTTGTTTTAAGGAGACAATTATGTAGATACTTAACTTATCTATTATTAATTAAGTCATAATAAGGTAGCAGACTCTTTTTAATCACATTTGACGTCTGCTACCATATTATAGTATAACTTAATTTATAAAAGATAGGTTAAGTATATCTACATAATTGTCTCCTTAAAACAAACAAAAATTCTCAAATCAAATTTGAAGTAAAATCGACAAGTGGAATAGTCGCCATAACAGCGGGGGTGGGGGCAAATGACTAGAGAAAGAAAAAGAGGTAACACGAAGAAACGAAGAAGACATAGAAAAACCAGATATTGAAACATAAATGTGATTACACATTAATCTATTATATTTTAAAAGTCTAATAGACGTACCCCCCCCCCCTCCTCATATGCATTTTTTTTAAATTAGAATGTGGAGTCAACGACAATGTTATTGCCGAGAAGATGTGGTAGTGTGAGTCAGTGATAGGTTTCGTAAGCTCAATTGTCATATTGGTATTGCAGTGACTACATAGAGGGGCTGGTTCGCCTTTATTTTATATAGTATACATACGAGCAATTACTCACCTTTGCATCTTCCCCAGCTATAATATTCTTGAGCTCTATAATTTTGTCATTGATACTAGTTCGATACCGGCGTTCGATTGCGTTGTGAGCACTTCGCTTCGCCGGGGGTCTGTTCTCCGTTACATGCGGCAGCCTATTTATTTGTATTTTGTCCGGGTCTAGCACCAGGGGGAATCCCGTCGCTAGTATCGTGTTACCACTGTACGTAGGCAGAATTACATTTTGAATTTTGGTCACCCCTTGCAAGACTGGAGTCTCTGTAATGGGTTGCACCACCATCTGAAACAAGATAGAAAACAGTTACGTGTTACACATTCGGGGCCGTAGGATAAAAGCGCAGACGCATGCACCCTCAAGAGAAATCGGCGTGTAAACTGGGAAGGAAAACATCCATCGAAATTTATCGATTTTCCTAATTTTCGATTTATAATGATCGATTTTCCTTCTCCAAACAACACTGAAACTTTTTTTTAAAGATACTTAAGTAAAAGGGCGCACACTAGCCTCAACCACATACGTAATTATTGCATCTCATTACTTTTAGGCAATAGTAATAGACAGTAATGGTATATTACTGCGATATTACTGCCATGCGATCGGAGACGTGTCGTAGCTCAACACGGGTACTAGCCTATAGGGGCGACTGAAGAGGTCAATCGGATACATTCATTAAATTGTTCGCATGCGATAAATCTTTAAAAAAAAAAAAAAAAAAAAATATATAGATCCACTTAGAATATGCACTAAATACCGTTCAGAGCTGTCATTGAAAATAATGAAAAAAGATGAAGGAAAGGTTTTTCTATTTCTTCTATTTTTAAACAGAGTCAATGTGGCAACCACTGTCACTTCTCACAAGCTTTGTACAGGCATCAACATACAGAAGAGCACGTTGATGCCTCTCGAATCAATATTGTCAGCGATATTTTAACATGTAGGCCAACAGATAGTGGAGGTGACCAATAAACTCTTAAGAGCAAATCGGATATTTTAAATTTTTTACACCTGCAAGGCTTTTCCACCTCCGATTGTCTTTTTGCAAGCTTTTAAGAGTGGCCCTTAGGAAATTGGCAGAATTTAATACTTTTTATTTTTTATTTAATTAACTAAGCAAGTTATTAAAGATTTGGCTCATTTAAGTTTTACAATAGAAGACTACTCCATGCGTAATATAAAAAGGCATTTTTAATTGTAGTTTTTTGAGAAACACGATTTTACGCGAAAAGTTATTGTTTATAAATTATTATCGTGTGAAAAAACTTCAATTTCGAAAATTAAAAATACCTTATTATATGATGCATGAGTAGCCTAGTCTTCAACAACTTTCGGGCTGCCAATTTCCTACGGGCTGTACACCCTTAAACCCGCTCTCACGAATGTTTAATGATTTCCATTGACGGATATATTTGGTTTGCTGACCTGTTTCTCAGCAGGGAGCTGCCCAAGACTGTGCAGCGTGACTACATGGGCAGGTCGCGTGTTCGCGCTGACGCTGTTTATGACAAATGTGGGCGCTGCAGTAGTCGCAGGCAGGATCTTCTGCTGTGAGGGCACGCGTTGTTGCAGCGGCTGTACTACTGGGCTCTTTTTCGGAGGAACTATAAGCCAAAAAAGTTTAGAATTATTTAAAGGGGAACTTGTTTTTACAAAATCTTTGACGCAGAGACGTCGAAGAATGGAAACTTAGAAATAACACCAAACTGGGAGCACCATACCAGAAACCATCTATTATTAACGACATAAAAACTCACAAGCTCAGATTGCTAGGAAACGTGCTAAAGCAAATGACCCAACAGGCCGAAGAACCATGGAAAGGCTCATGAAGAGGTGGATTCTTAAAGAGAAGACCTCCACAAGCTAAACATCTGCAATTGGTGAAGGCTTTGTTGAGAGACGAGTACTGGGCTGATATCGTTACATCGACTACGAATTTTGATGGACCTTTTTTCTAGGTCGTCGAAACGGGGGGGAGGTAGCCCTTACAGCTGTCTTTGCCTTATTGTAACCCGGTCCACCGCTTTTTCGTAACCTAAGGTTTTACCTGGCATTGTATAGCTCTGGTTAAACCTCTTTCGCTCAGGTAGCTGGGCTAGCCCTTGAACAAGTTTTCACTATAGTCAGCGTATCATTCCTCCCCGTAGCGAAGCCACTTTCTCACAATCTTGCAGATTCTGGCTGGTTTCTTGACAGTCTCTATCATGTGCACGGTCATTGAGGACATCGAACATAGTAGCAGCAGGATGCACGGTATTTAGATTGTTCACTTTGACAAGTTGCTGCATATCAGAGATTCCAACAAGCACTGTGTTTTCACTGGGTATTCAGATAACTAAACGGCAAATGGACTGTAAAACTAGCTAAAGTAGGCAGTGGCCTTGTTCAATGGCATACATAGCGTGCGCGTGACTTACCGGGGGCCGGATTTGCAACAGGAACTTCTCTGGAGTATTGCTCATTGGTGGCGACATACTGTTGTTGTTGTTGCGTGGTCAAACATTCTATTGTGTTGGGGAGATTGAAATAATCGAAGCTGACGTCTTCTTCAATTTTCAGCGGGCCTTCATTCCATTGATTTAATAGCACGTCATCATTTAAGAAATCTAGATTATTCTTAGCTAGAATTTCACTTTTAATAAAATCTGTAAAAATTAATGTGCAGAATAAATGTTAGCATCAATTAAATTAATCAATTAAATAGAAAATAGGCTACTGCTTAAATGTGTCCATGGGAACTCCATAAATAAAACCAAGCAACCCATTCATGTTTTTTTTTTTTTTTTTTTTTTAATTACGCCATAACATTAGGCTTCCGCCATCAGCTTTCTTGCAGCCCAATACAACACATTATCTGGTGAACCTCTGCTATTGACGAGAGCAGGGCACGTCTGAAGGTGTTTTCGCTCCATTTCTTCCCGGGTGTCGCACAGAGGGCAGAAGGGTTCCGCTGCTACACCTATACGGTGAAGACGTTTTTGAAGGTAGTCATGACCCGTTTTTAACCTAAATTCCGCCACTGAATGGTATCTGGGTAGGTTCTTTGGCGGCCTGTCTTTCTTCTGCACTAGTTTTCCCACATTTTTTCTGCGACGTCGGTCCTGAGGAAAGGGGCACGAGGAATGGTAAAGGAACCTAATGATTGTTCATACTGTGCGAGTCTCTACACAACATGCGATCTGTCGTAACTCAACACAGGTATTACCTACAGAGGCGACTGGAGAGGTTATTCGTATAGCGCCCAAGGTATTCGGATACATTCATTGAATTGTTTGTCTGCGAATAATATTTTAATAAAAACAAAACAAAAACAAAAAATTACCACTGCCCTATTTGGGGTGTAGGCGGCAACTTCGCGTTTTCCCTTAACGTTGAAGATACACACGGCAGTTTAGAATCAAGCACTGATTTCAGAGTTATTTAGCAGACTTAAAATCCCTTATGCTCATTGGCAGTTTATCGTTTACGCGGATGACATGTAATTGATGTAAAGGTAAACGACTTGAACTTTATCACTGTGGCTACAGTCCTATTTGGTCTAAATTTGACTCATGCTCACACGGCACTATGCATTTCAGCATTTAGGCCTACTACACATGTGTTAAGCGACAGCTATTGCATCATCTCCGAATTCTGCGAATAATACAAGTTGTCATCACCAAAGAATGTGTTTGAAACGAGCAGAAAACCTCCAAACGATATTTTCATACGGAAATTCAAGCAAATTCACATTAAAACCAACTTAAGCAAGAATTATTTACCAAAATTGAGTAATGTTTACAACGCATAACCTGCTTCCAACAGCCATTTAAACTGTGATTTTAGGAGTAAAGTAAAATTACATACCGTCCAGACCAGCTAAATCACTGGCAGAATAGTTTGCAGTGTCGATTTCATTGCCAATACCATTTAAATCACTCATTTCTTCCTTTAAAAGTGTTCTTCTTTGCTCCGCCATGACATTTTACAGTTGATCACGCCACAATCAACCAATCATAGACGATCGGATGATTTTGGTTTGGACCAATCATAGGCAAGTTTCGAGGCTTCTTTTCCCGTTTCATAAATTGGCGCCATTTCTAAATAGTTTAGATAGTTTTTACAATGATATTTTTTTATGATTTTATAAGATCGTAAAGTTATTTTAATTAAATTTTTGCCTACATTTATTTTATTTTGTTTTAGATATTCGTCACAATGAATGCGCTATTATTTTTTCATTTCCTCTTACATTACAATGAAACACTTTCGTATAGAAATCTATAGAAAAATACGCCAAATTCTGATGCTTTCATTGTTTCAGCATGGTTTGATGGTTGGACCCATGATCTGATTAGATGGACCCAACCATTGTACTATAACTATACGATAGAGGTCCATAACCAAAACATTATACAGTATCTGGTATTAGTTAAATTGTATTTATGTAGAGTTGGTGAAAGATGAATTTATTATTGATGTAATTACTACTTACAGATGGTTGTCCCCTTACTGTATATGATGCAGCCTTTCCCGAGTTCGGTACATGGCGTTTTCCTTCTTGAGTAAGATTCTTGCACGTACAGTAGTGGTGCAGTAGCAGTTGACGATTAAATATGGTAAAGGCAAACGATTTGTTATTTTAATCAGAAATTATAAAGATTATAAAAGCACTGGTAATTGGTTTTAGATAATATGAAGAATGTGAATTTGAAAGTTATAAAGTGATAAAGTTTGAAACATAGGTGGCGCACGAGTCGCCAACGAATGATAAGATTGGCGCCAATATTTAAATTGTGACTCGGCATATCCTGCTTAACTTTCCTGCAAATTTAAAGTTATGCATCTGAGTTTCTAACTTTTCTACCAGTAACACTATTAAGGGCAAACCGGACACCGGAGTCGCCGATATTCCATTTCTGTGAAAACTTCAATTTCTCATTAAATATCGAACGAAGAACAATGAAAAAATGCTGAGTTGCAAGAAAAACATTTCTCCTAATTTTGATATATAGTATGTTACAATCATTAATACTGATCGGCTATAGTTAGTGAACTTGATACGCAAAACATAACGGTCACTCAGGAGTTCAAATTGAAGGAGTTCATCAACTGTGGCGAATTTGGTGTTAGTTAAGGCCACATACTATGTATCAAAATTAGGAGAAAAAATTCTTCTTGCGACTCGGCATTTTTTCATTGTTCTGCGTTCCATATTTCATGAGAAATTGAAGTTTGAACAGAAAATGGAATATGGGCGGCTCCGGTTGGCCCTTAAGGCGATTTGTATAACATAATACCGGGGTTTATATTTTATACCGCATTAGTAAGGTGCCCATTCCATTGACCGTCGGCTAGGGCTATTTCCAAAAACGGTGACGTGGTAGCAGACATTCAAGACTTAGGTGGCGTTTCCACCGACCTCGCATTGCAGAATTGACGGAAATGTTTATTTTCCTCTATGCCATAGTTAAAATTGATCAATGATCATACAGTAAAATCACAAACAAACCAACTAAAATTAAAAAATGGCGTTATGGGATATGTTAAGTACAAACATTTTAATAGATTCCTATAAAAAGAAAAATTCTAATTTCCGTCAATGTCATTTGCATTCTGCAATGCGAGATCGATGGAAACGCTACCTAAGTCTTGAATGTCTGCTACCACGTCACTGTTTTTGGAAATAGCCCTAGCCGGTCAATGGAATGGGCGCCTTAGGTGTCACCTGACGGTGTTAAGATATGCGCGGGAAATTCAAATTAGTAAATTATTGGAATACAAGAGAATGATTGCTTTGTTTTATAATTAATGAAAATAATTTAATAATATTATAAATATACTAATAAACATTCTAATCTACAAATAGAATTTTGAAATATAATATTAGGCCTATATATTCTTTAGAATTTAAATTAATGTGATACATCTAAGGGAGAAAAATTGAAAACTCACCAAAAATATAGCCGAGGATTAATTTATCAATTTCATTTTCCCGCGCATTCTGCACTCATTTGTTAAAAACAATTGAATAAACCTCGGTATTACGTTAATCCTTTGTATGGTTAATCCCGAATCGCCATAATAGGGATGCAGCAGTAATAGACGACTACGATGGTAATTTTCTAACACTATAATAAGCCTGCTAAATTAAATTGAGTCTAGAATCGGATTTTGAGAGGAAAAATAAAAACCACTATGTAATATTCCAATGAAATTTCTGAATTCTGATTTAAAATTCGGATTCATTTTTGCTGCTTCTGCTAAGAACGGTAGCCTAACTGAGAAAGGCCAAATTCCTACAAGATCCTAGCCCTTTATTAAGGGAAAAGGCCTCGGGAAACAAGTGGCAGGTAGCAGGAGCACAACAATTGGCCACAAACGTAGCCTACCCGAAAATGTGAAGAAAAAAGGTAAAAAATAAAATTAAAACCTGTAATGCTTGTTAGATATAGAGATATAACATGTATTTGATAAATTTGTTAAGGCCTCCATAGCGTCAGGTTCGAATCTGACGCCCAGTAGGAACCTTGTGATCAGTACAGTAGAATAATATTATGGTCTGAAAGTTGAAGAAAGTGTACAGAGCGCGCCATGACACAAAATCATTCGATTTACAAAAATTAACGGAGCACTAATGGCTAAGCTGCGTCCTGACCATATGGCCTTTTGTATGAATGAATGAAGGATTGTATTGAAACAATGGCCACATCGCGTCGTCAGCACGGAGCTTCTTTTTAAGAAATCGCTATCTATCCGCTAT
This sequence comes from Psococerastis gibbosa, assembly GCA_963971405.1. Taxonomy (NCBI): domain Eukaryota; kingdom Metazoa; phylum Arthropoda; class Insecta; order Psocodea; family Psocidae; genus Psococerastis; species Psococerastis gibbosa. The sequence goes on from OZ020489.1 coordinate 5,261,164, forward strand.
CTATCCACCATTGGCGAAACTATAAATTTGGGGCCCTTGAAATGTGCTGCTACAGATGGAGGGACCGCGTGACCAATGAAAGAGTGCTAGAGTCTATTGTGGAAGTGAATCAGCTGCAACCTCATGTAAAAATTAGAAAAGCGAAATGGGTAGGACATTTGTTAAGACTGAAAATCTGTTATACACCATCACAGGGCACAGTGGAAGAAACTAATTAAAAGAGAACGGCCGAATAAGGTATTCAACGATCAACTGACTGAGGATGCAGGCGCTCGAACGGGTAAGAAATTGAATAGGAAAGCGCTCGACAAAGAGAAGGTGGTTATTCCACTTGTCATTTTTTCTTCATTTGCGCATTAAAAAATGATGAGATTTTTGTTTTAAGGAGACTATTATGTAGATACATAACTTATCTATTATAAATTATGTTATAATATGGTAGAGACATCAATAATAAGTCTCTACCATATTATAACTTAATTTATAATATATAAGTTAAGTATCTACATAAGTCTCCTTAAAACAAAAATCTCAACATTTTTTAATGCACAAATGAAGAAAAAATGACAAGGTTGAATAACCGCCGAACTGGAGAATAATATATTATATATATATATGATATTATCTATATATGATAATAATATGGGAGTTGTTGCTGCAGTTGCAGTCAACCAATCGCTGAAATTGTGACCTCGGAAGAAGGCAAGGTCGATTATTCTGATATTGTGAGTTTGATATTATCCCACCTTGGGGGGGAGGGCGGGAGGGGGCAGAAATTTGATTGATTGGGGTCCCTCTGTCAGTTCCCTTTAATGTTCAAATATTGTTCATGAAGCAGGCTTCAACACTGTTTTGGGGGCTACCCATAGGTAGTTTAGCCACTACTTTCCGGCCATCTAATGACGGAATTTTATTCATTTCAATTCTTATTCCCTTTTGTCACAACGCATTAGATTTGACGTTTTAAAAGCTCCGGTAACATATCTTCCGAACATGCACATACTGTATGTTAGGTACAGTACGGATACCTCAAGGGGAATCTTCCCATTTTTTTTATTTTTTAACCACGTGGGGTAAGAGCTAATTAATTAATCTCTCGGTCCAGAACCCTTATTTTGACAGAAATGCTATTTAAGTAGACTACCTAACTAAAAGTAACTAAAAGTAACTAACTAAAATATACAGAGTGTGATAATACATAAGAGATTTTGTCTTGTGAACCATCCTTAATCCATAAAAATCGATTAAGTCCTATTCCTGAAATATATCGTCTGTTTATTCCTTTCCGATTATTTAATGCTATAGAATGACAGTTCATATAAACAAATGCATTGTGTATTATCAGTTCATATATTTCAGAAGGTATTCAAATTTTGCCAATATAACCAGGAACGAGAATTCAATCAATTAGCTGTTGTTTTCCAAAAAGTTTGAAAAACCCCCAAGACTTAAGCCTACCGACCACTGTTAAAAGAACTACGTACAGTAGATATCAATTTTTTAGTTCTATGGATGAGATTTTGTCATTTATTATTTGAATAGCACCTAACTCACTCTAGTACAATAAAAAAAAATTAACAAGGCTATTCTAGTCTAAACTATAGGCAAGGATCAAGCCCGAATGTCGTCTAAACTTTTGAAATTAGTTCAGTAAAAGTCTCCCGTTGTTGAAAAAATAAGGCAAAATCTCAACTTACAGTATAGGTACATGTTCGCAGAATGAAATCTAATAATTTGTAGCCATGGGTCGCGCACTAGCTACGTCGAAAAATTAACAAACAAATATGACTAAAAATAAACTTAAATCTAGCAGTCATTTCCTCAGTCTTTATAATTGAAGCAGTTAAGAGTTAGTTTCTGTGAATCTGATGAGGTGAAAACATAGACAAATATGCTAAGTAAATTACAAAATGTTATTTAGAAGTCTTACAAACGTTGATCGATTGCATAATTACTTGATGACATAATCGAAAAAAATAAGCTGAGCTCATTCTTAAAACATACAGAACTTCACCATCAGGTGGAAATCCCGTTACAGTTCCTTATATATTGTTACCCATATAGAATGACAAAATGTGATGTTTTGTTTACACTTCACAGTTTAAAAGAGGCGACGTCAAAACGCCAAACTAGCAGATACAACTTGGGTAAGGTAAGGTGTACGTAACACAGCCCACCCGCAGATGTACCGAGCAACGTTACATGTTTCGCACCCGTGGTGACCATTCTCATGTAGAATTGGCCTACGCGGATGGCCATATTCAAACCCATCCAGGTCAACATATATCTATGGACTGCAATTCTAAATAACACATTGTAACTTACATCACGTGGTTTAAAACACGGATGATTACGTAACAAGGCACAGTTACAAAAATGACATTAGTGTTTAAAGTAGTCAATGCCAGAAAATACATAACGACCTACAAAATGCCACAATTTACGAAGGGGACTGCCTTTTCTGCGCATGAGTTTAAAGCTAGGTAATATTACACCTATAAGTCATACTGGGTTATGAAATTTTCTTATGGGCCATTATCGCACCAATAGTTATTATTATTTCTCTAAAGAGTGTGTGCTTAGGTCAAAATTCAAGGCACTATATACCCTAATATAGAGCCCTAGTCAAAATAACACAGGCAACACACTCTTGCAGGCGCTAATTCGGTGGAAATGTTGAATTTGGCAAGGTTTTAAAACATTGTATGACATCAGGTACGATTTATTTTAATCCAGGCCTAATAAAAACAACTTTTTGAACACGTTAGGTCACGTCACCCTACTTCCTAAATCTCATTGTATTGTACTTACAGTTTAATTGACTTAGGAAATTAACTGCTTGGAAACGATGGGGATTAATTACTGTTCTAGGCTTTGGGAGTCCGAAATACGGTATCTTCGCGCTTACGACTCTGATAATGATTACCTTATCGGAATATTTTCGCGCCAAAATGGGAGTTCCCAGTTAAAGCTTAATTTAGCAGTCTCCCTTCGTTAAACATAAACAATGCAATGCAGGGAATGATTTATATAAGTGGCGAGGCGTAAAAAATTCACTAGTTACACAAACACTGCAGTAAGTGCGTAAAAAATAGCCTAAATAGTGGCATTAACTACACTTCTCTCAAGCTGCATTTTCAGTCTTCAAGTACGTTTTCGTTAAAACTACGTATAACATGAAAAATATAACATATTATCCGACTATCCACTACCTATTTAATGCCCTAATTACTTTTTTATTAATTATTATACCGTCCAAAAATAACGTGCGATTTTTACAAGATAAAGCTATCAGGTGTTACACCAACGTACAAGTTAGTTTAAACTACTAGTCAAACTACGTTTAGTAAATGCCCTTAGGTCGCAGTCGTTTACTTGCTGAATATCAAACAAAAAATTAAAATTATTTAGAAAAACAAAATAACAATAACATTGCATAATCACATAGTTCAAAAAGCAAGAGAAAGCAGACGAAATATATCTACACCGACCACCAATTTACATTCTAACGGGGAATTCGAAATGGGAAGTATGAAATCCAAAATTAAAGCACCGTAGAAATAATTTGGCGCCAAAAAGGGAAATATTCATAGCACATGTGGATTTTACAATACATTATTCAGAAACATCATTAAGAAGAAACAGTACAATTCTTGATTCAAAATTAGGCTAGAACTTTACATTGGCTAAAATTTAATTCTGGCTCGAATAAATTTATGGTGCTTTAAGAAGTGGTATATCCCAAAGTTAGTCTCGAGAGCAGGGGGAAACTTCAATGCACGGACACGGGAACATTCTAAACAATTTATTGTGTATCATGCGTATGCCCCTCCAACTGTTGAGGTAAAAATTTGAGACAATGCAGCAAAATCAATTGTTTTTTAGTTATATGTTATAGGAATAATTTGTGTCTATAAAAATTAATGAAGTTTTTCCTGTCCCGAAGTCACATTAGAAATTAGAATTCACCGTATTATAAATGGAGGTTTGTAGTAGGTACTTTGAAAGTGAACCTCAATATATCAGTGGCGGAGCGTGGGGTAGTTGCGAGTTTAAGGCTTGCAAATATTTATTTATTATTTATTTGCTCGCGGCTTCCTATAGATTTCAACGAAGCTCTTAATACGTCCTAAAAATTTGTTGAGTGTAATGCGGCATTGTACGCCTTACATGTACGCTCCACCACTGCAATGGACCTAACATAACATATTATTTAGAGCGATTAACTTGTTGAAAAGAATGGGAAATTTTCAAGTTCCTTAAATACTTTCAATAGCACGATACAAGCCTCCATATAAACATTTGACATTGCATACACACATGCCTTACAAAAAGCACTACAATCAATTTGTGGCTGAAATATACTATACATTACAACGATGTAATGTTTCAATTATTATAGAAATAATAAAATAGGGAAAATCTTCGTATAATTCAGCCACAATATTACATTCCATTCATAGAAAGAAGGACTGTAGTCTTCAAATTTTCTACATGGTACAGTAGCCCGAGCACTTCCGTGATTTCCTCAGACCCTACCATATGGCAAACAAGGCGAAAATTGTATAAACATACAGTATTTATCAGCAGTAGAAAGTAGGTTCGCACAATGTTTGCATTGGTGTTATAATATATTATTTTTGAATGGCTTTTTATGGACGTAGGCCAACTTTATAGTAGTTTATATTTTCAGACATTACAGGTCTTGTTTTTGTATGTTTTCACATTTTTGGTCTAAAAGAGAACATGGAAGTGTAAGTTTTACTGTAACATATTAAAAGGGGTTAAGAAAACAATATTACAAATTATATTAAATAGTCTACTAACAAAAAGACAATAATAAACTAGAAAACAATATTGTGGTTTGTCCCTTGCCTCATATTGGAGCAAAACACACATAAACATTATCATTGAAAAATCGCATGGCCAAGAGAGAAGTAATAATGTACATGAATTTTAAAGCCATACATAGAGTTCTCTTTATTTCTCTAGCTTTAACTTATGTACATAAAGTATAGCCACGTGTTAGCCTATTTTTCAAATGAACATTTACGTGTGTCATGCATAACATTTTTGTCTACAATATAGCTACAAAGCGTTCCCAAACGCAATCAAATTATTTTACTTATAAAATTAAGCTATAATATATATAATTTATATATTCCTGTGCTGTCCTATTATACAGTCTCAACTTAAAAAGGCATCTTCATCATCATAGAAAGAGCAAATGATGAACTTTTTTGTTTTCAGTCTTATGTTGGTACCAGTGAGCAACTCAAAAAAACAAAGTACAGCCACACCTAACTGAGATCTGGTCCTTGTAAGATACTAAGTATAGGCTACAGGAGGAGATGGTTCCAAATCTGTGACCAGAAAGAGAATAATTGCTCCAAATCACCAAAGTTTTCCGTGATTGAAAATATCCATATGAATACAATCAGACACTATCGGCAAAGAACCGGATAAGATTTCTAAGCTGTAATTCTCTGATGCAGTTGAAAAGGTTTTACATGGCGATCGTGACAATTATCTGGTAGTAGAATTCTTCCCCCAATAAAGTAGCTTAGTTCTAGGCACTGGCTTTAACAATAACAAAATAGGTACAGAGTAACAAAGAGTTTGTGCAGTCTTACTGGAAAAAGTACGGATACAGTCTTAGTGTAGTAGTCTCAAAATCGTAAGAGACTATGAGGTAGCTGAGTAATATAAATAATCTCTATGTGAGGTAGACAGTTTCGTAGACAATTTGTTTCTTAATAACAACAATTACGATTTATAAAGATGGATCCAAAGGCATCGCGCTACCAATGACGCAAAAGCGAGTGGAGATATTTGGGAATGGGACTACTATCTAAGCTCAATCATCAGTGAAACTTAACTGTAAAACAGCCATATATTAAAGGTTAACGAATCGAACACAAAAGGGAATGAGATCTCTGCACTAACAAGTGCTTCTAGCAAACAAAAAGGCTACACAAGAAAAAGTGGTGAGCTTCATTTGTCATTCGGTCTTGAGCAAGTTGTTGTAGGTTCTGCCAAAATAAAAATTCCTTGATCTATCAAAACTGCATTTAACAAAAACTGGAGCAACGTTGCTACAAATCTTCTGGACTAGAAAATCTCTGCGGACTGAATAAATTACAAAAATATACCGTACATCATTGCTAGCACAAAAGAACAACATTACAACACAGCCATTGGTAGAGCGTCGTTTTAGAACCAACTTCACACTTAAAACAAATTGCCACGGCAAGGTATTATACTAGTGAAAAATTGGGTAAGTGCATCATTCGCGAGGTTCCCCTCCATCAACTCGATCGTCGTCTTTAAGCGACAGACGACTTCGATCATCTTCGTTCAAATCTCGTATTGCGTGACGTCCGCTGGCTTCATCTTTTACATCTCGGAGAAGTGTCAAGCGTCCACGATCGTCATCCTCTCTTAGATGAGTCACCCGTGCCCGCTCCTCGTCTTTAATATCTCTGAGAAGCGCCATGCGTGCTCGTTCCTCATCTTTTAAATCTCTGAGATGAGCAAGCCGAGCACGATCGTCATCATTTAAATCTCTCAGAGAAACACGCCCCCGCTCGTCGTCCTTAGGGTCCCTAAGATGAGTCAACCGTCCGTCGTCTCTTATATTGGTTAGATGCCCACGTTCGTCGTCTTTTACCTCTCTTAGATGGGTCAGTCGTCCACGATCCACGTCTTCTTTCATATCTCTATGTGCGAAGGGATTCCTTTCGACTTCATTAAAGCGGGACCCCCGTTCATCGTCGGATTTCAGTGATAAGTGAGTCATGGGTGGTACTATGACGCTTCCTGTAGGGTGCTGCGATTGGTGGGTTTCTTTTCTATTGACGGAAAGGTCCTCCACCTGAAACAAAATGTCTGAATTTGGAAAAGCAACCGGAAGGACAAGGCAATTAACTTCTAAGCAAACTTCCTCAGGCACCAAAACCGACCGTAATATAAATAAAGAACCGGTCCGAGTTTACTCGAACATGCTTTCCAATTTAACAAGTAGTAGCTAGAGAAAATGAGTAATTTCATGGTAAATAATTTTCTTATAGTTAAATTTCCAATATTTCGGGGGGGGGGGGGGGGGTGTCCACCTGACGTCAATGGAGGAGAGGTAAATTTTAGATAGGTCAAACCAACAAATTACCACACAGCAATAATGGCAGGGCACGCAATGCATTTGAGCGTTTTCATTTCGTTTCATTTTTTCAAAAAAAATTTTTTTGCACAAAACGGAATAGTTTTTTGGGAAAGCAAACTGGCCGGTCTCATTACTCAATTTAACACCTAAAACATGCCTGAAGGTAGAAATCATTGATGGAAAGGTTTCGCGGAAAAATTATTTTTTAGTCATTTTTCATTAAAATTAAGTTATTTTTATTTTTTTACCCCCAGAAACAAACTATCGAGGGGTAAGCGACCCCCTGCATTCCATCGACATTAATAACGACTACAATATATGTGAATTTATAAGAAATCGTTGGAGCCGTTTTTGAGAAATAATTTTTTTAAACGTTTTTTTGGAGTTTTTTGGGAATAAAACCCCCCCAAATTGAGTTAGCCCAAAATAAAAAAAATTGTCCCGAGGTATGATTTTTACAAACAAACATGCCAAATTTCATACAAATCCACTGTGTAGTTTGCTACAAATCGACGAACAGACAGACAGACAGACCGACAGACAGACATTTCGTAAAAACTAATTTTTTGGGTTCCTGGGACCTCAAAACGTGTAAATCCGTTGAAATCTCGGAATCGAAAATTTCGACCATCACAAAGCTTTCCTTATACTACGTATAAATTGGAAAGCAATAAATTGTATTATTCTTCAGGCATACAAATTACGATACAATTACAGTTAGAAGGGGAGCCAAAGGATCATATCCCGGGCTGGCCCCCTAAAAACATGCCTCCCAGGTAGACCTCGTCTAGCCGAGGCAACAGTGAAAGAATGGACTCCACGGGTCTAGATCAGTCTTCAGCGCTTGAGGGCGATGGCCTACCACCGACTGAACTTACCCGTGCGGCAGTAGTCTACTTCCAAACTAGGCTGTTGCTAGCAACCTCAGAGCTTCTCGCTCTTTATGCCAACCCGGAGCCTTCACAGAGCCCCAAGTGCAGAAATCACAGTGATCGCTGCAGACCATATTATTCTTCCATTCAGCTTACCTGGTCCTCATCATCCATAGCATTATCGTTTGGACTTGGCGTCATGCTTCCCGGCCATTTGTACTCAGGCGACGAGTTGTGGGTGCTGCCAGAACCTTGGGACGCCTGTTGCGCATGCGCTGTTGCCAGCGCCATCAGTGCTTCTCTCTCTCCATAGTCTCCAGACTTCCCCCTCTCCAGTGCATGTTGCAGGAACATGGGTTCCAGCATCGGGCCGCTTGGATGTGAAGGCACCTAAACAGCGAACACAATCGAACGTAAGCCAGTGTTGTGCTTAGTTTGTTTATTTACTTACATTTATTTGCGATTCAGGCTTTTTCCTGTATGAGCCTATTTTCATTTTATACAAAGCACTATTTCGCTCCAAAATTTCAACTGAGATTTTACCAGAACAAATTTGTGATAGTAGTACAATATTTTACTCGTATAATCAAATTTTGCAGACATACCGTACTCTATGTCCGATTTTCTTGCATAAAAATATTACACATGTCTTTTAGTACACGTCCGTCAACCTGGGGCGGGGGGGCGGAACTCACCTTAGTCAGGTCAAGTTTAAGTGTGAAGCGACTCCCCCCAATGAATTATCTAAATGGAACTAATGTACTGTTTTTTATTTTTAAATATAAGCCTTCAGCATTATGCATGGGCATTTATTACTTGCCATTATGGTGTTCCCTTTAGGCATTGACAAGCCCTTTGACTCTTTGCACTAGCCCCTAACGTAGGCAGACAAAGATACCCATGCACTGCGCACCAAGCGGTTGCCCCTGTAGGCTCTGGTGTCAATGATTTTTATACTCCACTGAGTCCAAAGGTGTCACTAATAGCATTATTTATTTATTTAATGAACCAGGGTTCTTATTAATGGACTTCGATGGCATGGCGGTAGCTTGTTCGTACTTGTGCGAGTCTCTACACATTATACGATCGGTGACATGTCGTAACTCAACACAGGAATTACTGAATATATTCATTGAATTGTTTGCATGCGAATAATCTTAAAAATTAAAAAAAAAAAAATCGGTAAATCCAAAGAAAATTTACAAATATATAGGATACTCACCGGGTCCTCATTATCCTGTTTACACGCAAACATGGCCATAGGGTAGGGAAAAACTGGCCCGTTGCCTCCGTTGGAACCCTTTTTGAACGGCCTGCTCGTCGTGATGCCCAGCTTTTTGACTTTGTCGTACAGCGTACGGGACGGGACGCCAAACTTGCGGGCTGCCTGCAGAGCACTCATCCCGGTTCTGACTGCGTCAATGGCGCTGAGAATATCGTTACGCGTGTACTGCTTATACCGCTTCCATTCGGGTTTCTGTTGCGGCACGTAGGTGGCAATACCGGAGGACACTCCGCGATTGTCGGAAGGCGAAGAAGTTGGCAATGATTTGTTGGCCTGCAGAATTCAATTACGAGAGTTAAGCTTACAATCTTTGTCTGCAATATAGCTGAGTTTCAGCGTAACGTCTTATACTAGGCGAAACGCGAAAACCCCTAACCTGTACCACCTCGTGGATGTCGTGGTAAAGCGCGACTGAAACATAGGGGACCGCGTTTGAGTCTGGATAAGCGAAACACACGTCTTTTCTGGGTAGGGCACTTTTTTTTATCGTAGGGTGGGGAAACTGGCCCCGAAGGCGGAGGAACTCAATGAAGATTGAAGAGTCAACCGTCAACGCCTCAACGGCATAAGGGTGCAGAAGGCATCGGGTAGCCACTGCATTACAATTCCCTGGAATAGTCATCATGACTACAGCTGCCATGATGATCGCCAATCTTCGGTAGATGAACTAATGAAGCATTTGTAGAAGGCTTATAGAGTCGCCATTAGCCATAGCACGTGGAAAAACATTAGGGGTCTTCACAATGACCGATTTATCGAGTTATCCCTAGTTATTAGTAAAGTATGTTATATTATATCAATTTAACACTCGTGGAACCCACGTGTTAAATCCGAACCGCACTGTTACATTGTTACAGTGGTTTGAGTTTGACCGTCGCTAGTCGCTACATTTCACATTTGTTTATGTCACCTAATGGAGACTCACGTTTAGAATTGCGCAATATATACATTTATTTGTATTATACATTATGTCACAAGCAATCACCTGAATCACAGTAAATACCAAATACCTCAAAATATAATAACCCAAATGAAGTGAATGTTTGTCCGACTCCGACTGAAATCTGAATGAACAAAAAATAACTTAAAAATATATACAAACGTGGCGCTAGAATAAAGTTTTGCCACGAACGTCTTGACTACTACCACGTTGATTACTCTTAAATTTTTCGATTTAGCATAATAATAAACCCAGAGCCGCCTAATACCCATCGCGAGGAATATAAAATGTAGAAAAACTTTTTATTATAACCCCAAAACATTAAACCAAGCCAGTTTGTAAGAATCAACCATGGAGCTAATAAAACTATGGAGCCACCATGTCGCATTTCGGCTGTGCTGGAGGACTGAAACCACGACCACGCCCCCTCATAGGTGCATTTTGGCGGGAAATTCAAATTTAATAGTTTTATTATATGGTTTCTTTATAGTTTTCTTTGTTGTTTCATATATAATTATATTTATTATTTACATTTATTATATATATTGTTTAAAATTTAAATTAAAAGTACTGAAAGATCTGCATTAACATTTTTTATTTTTATCTAAAAGTAGGGAAAACTTTGCTTAAAATATTGTTTAAAATGTAAATTAAAAGTACTCCAAGTTCTGCATAAAAATATTGCTGGTTAGTTGGCATGATTTTCCGTTCTAAATAATCTTTAAATAATCAAATAAAAAATAAAATGTTGACATGGTATCAAATGGCAAAAGGCTCAATCTGGTCCTATACTACGGAAATAGCCGGAGTCAAGCGGCTTCAACCCGAATGTTTACGATGAGTCTATAGTTTTACTATGTCTGTGGAATCACGAGTCGGTCAGCGTAACACCTGTGTTTGCACCATTCGTTTGCACTGCACATGCTCATGGACTCCAACCACAGAACATCGTATAATTATGTGTTAGGGCTGCCACATTCCGTGGTTTAACTCAGAATTCCGTGGGAAATAATTATATTCCGAGAAATTTCCGGGATCAACAATTTTTGAGGTTTTTCTGTGGATTTTTGGGGAAATACCTATGCATACCAATATTTGTATGCCAATTTATGGAATCATGTCAATTTGTGATGGTTGAATCTGAAGCTAATGGGTATTTTTTATCGGCTGCAATTTAAAGTTACAATTAAAATTTAAAATAACCAGATAAGGTTAGGAACCAGGGCCATGGACAGATGAGAGTTAAAAAAATCATATCATATAAAGGGGACCAACATTTTTAAAAATTCCGGAGTAGGCTATTCCGTATTCCGTGAATTATTTAAAAATTGTTAGGAATACGGCTGAAGTCGTTTGGCTGCCCAGTCTGGTACTCATCGTAGCCTACCATCATTAGTATTTAGTGCATTAAGTTTTTTTTCTACTACTGCACCTAATAAGCTAAATGATGAAGCAGTGACACACCTAAATTTCAAATTATGTAAATAGGATTAAAGAAGCTTGTGTTTTGATATTACTAAATAATTAACGGAAAAATTAAAATTCCACAATTAAAAATTAATTAGACTTAGCCTATATTGTGTTTGCAATTGAAAACTTCACTGCACTTTACAGAATAGTCAGCAGCACAGAACACCAAAATAGCATGCAGTACCGTAGGCCAAAAGTAAATTACAGTATTACAACCCTTCACATTGAACTGTAGCCTATACGCACCTACAGTACCCACTGTTCTTAGGTACTCAAAAATTGTTGATCCCGGAATAGAATTATTTCCCACGGAATTCTGAGGTAAATCACGGAATGTTTTTTATTATTTTTATTATTATCCAATGCCCACTCTTGGCATCTCTGCCATTCGGTGTCGCGCAAGCCAATATAGATCAGCGAGGAGATATTCTCCTGTGTTCACCGACGAATTCACGGAATGTGGCAGCCCTAATATATAATTTATACGATGTTCTGTGGTCCATGAGCATGCGTAGTGCAAACGAATGGTGCAAACACAGGTGTTACGCTGACCGACTCGTGTGGAATCAACATCGACAACATCAACAGAACAGAAAAAAACGTGAACCCAGAATCTGCTACCACGTACCTTGGCGCTTAAATACTTAAAATTACTTTCTCAACAAGGTCCCCTCACGGTTGTACGTTAACTTTGTTAACACTTCTAACTCAATAACACCGACATTGTGATGACCCTAAATGCTTCGGTAATCGACTTGCAGTAACCTGCACTCCAGCCAATCTTAGAAAGCTGTACTTCCAACATACTGCTATGTTCAATGTTCTCAATGACCATGCACATGATACTGATAGATATTGCCATTTGCCCGTACCTACCCTATCACACTTGTAACAATTGCTGGTCTGTTGAGTTTGGTAATTGTGTGAGGCGGTAATTGAGTTGCTGGTGAAAGCAGTAGTGTAGTGGATAAAGACCAGGATTTTCGTCTAAGGTCAGCAGCCATATTATGGCGATTTGGGGCAATACCGAGGTTTATTCAATTGCTTTAAACAAATGAGTGCAAAATGCTCGGGAAATTCAAATGTATATTAATTAATTATATTCATTAATTAATCCTCGTCTAAATTTTTGGTGAATTTTGAATTTTTTCTCCCTAAAGTTAGATGTAGACACATTAATTAAAATTGTTATTACATTTCAAAATTCTACCTGTACATTTTAATGTTTATTATTGCAATATTTCCTTCAATTATAAAACAATGGAACCATTCCATTGTATTCCAATAATTTATTAATTATTTGAATTTTCTGCGCATTTTTAAACACCGTCACGTGACACCTTACTAATGCGGCATTAAAAAATAGGCCCCGGTATTAGGTTAATCCCAAATCGCCACAATAGGGTTGCAGGACCTATGTCTAATTAGAAATTATTATTCAAGGCAAGCCAGGCTTAGAATCCACTATAATCAGGAGGTTCCCACATTCGTAACATAGCAAGTTCAAACACGAAGGTTTGGCACGATGTAAGTTCCACATAGTAGTAGTATGGTTGGACACAGTCCCAGGCCACGGTATGGGCCCATAGGACAGTGGACCTCCTGATTATATAGTGGATTCCGATCCACTTGGGAAACACAGTGAAGTCACACGATTAGTTCGGAGGTGACCAGGACAAGTCCTACCATGTTTCCCTTCCGGCACTGTGCACACGACCAAGTTATCTGCAGCTTTGAACCTGCTCTGGTCCGCTGGATTCAACTTGGTATGGCTGCCGGCCAAGAAAGTTCCACATAGTTAAACCCATACCCAAGCAAAGTATCGTGCGATCGACAAAGATTATGTTTAGTATGAATTTATTGAGAGTCCCCTGCGTCGGTTCGCTATGGGAAGGCACATCCGGATCATAGCGGAGGGAGCGGAGGAGGAGGATATCACACCCGGGAAACTACAGCTGATTATTGACGATGATGATAAATAAATAAATATTGACTTTTGATTCTATTACTAAGCCAACCTAGCGAAGTTAGGGACCGCCTGCTTTATATGCCTTCCAAAGCATGATCAGAAAATGTAGCAAGTGTGGGACTCGAGCCAACAACCTCTCGGGTGAAAACCGGAGTCTGTACCACTACGATACAATATGTCCTGATTATTGATGATGATCGATGATAAAAGAGATCGAGCTGGTTGATCTGCAGGTAACTACTGTATAATGAAACATGACCGCAGCCAGAAATTTATTTAGGGGGGAGGGGTCATCTGGCGTCCCCGTAGGTGAAGTTACCTCAATATATTGTATTTAAAACTCCATATATCTATGCAATCATTTGAGGGGGGGGGGGGCTCCCCCTCTGGCTACGGCCATGACGTAGTGAAAGTTTTCTTAGAGATGTGCCCAGATGGACGCGAACAGCAGACGGACTATCGCTATTTGACTGATAACATAGAATTATCTCGCTGTTTGTTTACACTGTTGAGTAAGGGTTCCTGCTATGTACATAATATGCAGCTAACCATTCTGATGCTTGGAATGGTTCAGAGCTTGAGATCGCCGGGTAGATGAGATCCGTCTATTATTTCTCCCGCCAACCATTGGTCATACCAAGTTATTGAAGCTACCAGAACAGAGCCGGTTGGTAGTGTGATTTGTGAATTGTGTTCGCAAGGGAACATGGTGGGACATGATAACGCGCTGAGACTACCAGTAAGTCTAAGTGCGTGTACTGGTCACCTCCGATCTTGTGACTTTCCTATATTCTCCAAATGGCTCGGAATCCACTATAATCAGGAAGTCCACCCTATCGGTAAACTCCACTTCTCCCTGAGATGAAGGGGTCTGTCCCTGATAGGGTGCCTCAAGTTAAGAAACAGACTCACTCCCCCAGCCAGGCTGACAGGGTTGCTTAAAGCAGAAATGCTGCAAGTAGGCTTTGGTAAACAAAACAAACGTTTCTCCGGCTAAAATTAAATTGATTGGAACTTCCAAATATTTGCAAATATATATCGGCTCCAAGCGACAATGGACAAGCTGAGACATGTTTACCATTGACACAATGTAACAGGCTGTGTGACATCACTAACAAGGCCGTAGGCAGAGGGGTTGTCCAGGGGGTCTGCACCCCCCCCCTGAGACATTTGCAGCGTACACTACTTAGAATTGCGTTTTAAATATATTGAGGTTACCCAAACCCCCAAAAAAATTCTGGCTACGGCTCTGTTCACCAAGTTGGGGTAGGAGTCTTGTAGGCTCATTATAGTATCCGGCTTCTGAAAAACTTGAATGCTGATCCATAGATTATTTACATAACTCATGCTTACCTTATCAGACGGACTCGTTTCTTCGTCATGCATGGAGATATCTGTATACGGACTGGGGGCATCTTCACAAGGCTCGGCTTTTAAACTCTGAAACAAAAAAATAAATATAATCAGATAAATATAAAAAACAGTAAAAAAAAATTATAGGCCTATTCAGTATACGAGTATATTGCCAATATATTGCCAATATTGCCAACGGCCTTACCATGTTGATTCCATTAGAGCAGAGCATGTTTCAAACTGCGGCAACTTGGTAGTGTGCACATCGTTGGCAGGGGAACCTGGTGGGACATGATAAGTGATAACGCGCTTTGGCAGTATAAGTCGAGTCCTGGTCACCTCCGATTTAATCGTGTGACTTTACCATGTTTCCCAAGTGGTTCGGAATCCACTATAATCAGGAGGTCCACCCTGTCAGTCAACTCCCCTTTCCCCGAGGTGAAAGAGTCTGCCCTTAGGGTGCCTCAAGTTAACAAACAGACTCACTCCCCCCGCCAGGCTGACAGGGTTGCTTAAAAAGCAGAAATGCTGAAAGCAGGCGTTAGAAACAAGAACAGTATACGAGTATATATTACCAAATTATAACAATGCATAACATATTATCATATACGCAGCAATGTGACGATGAGTAGGCTACTAATTTAGCGTTATAGATATAGCCTCTAATGTCTCAATGCCGTTTAGTATTAACTTATTCTCGGGGCTAAACATGTCAACAAAACAATTTTGAATAGCGTTTTCCATTCTGAAATAATATTTTGTACATGCTTACATATAATGTCGAGTTACAGCGAGCTTCGAGTAGGGAAAAATTTATAGCAAAATTAAAATTATTTTTAATATCTGAAGAGGGCGAACCAATGATCAAAAAAATTAGAATTAGGATACAGTATAGGATAAATTAAGTTAAGGTTTTGTATGTTTGTTGTATGTTTCTTCGTTATCAAAGGGCGCCAATGTCGGCCACGACTACTTTAAAAAAAAAAGCTGGATCCGCCACTGCTGCAAGTCAATATTTTCAACAAGACGTCAACACACTATGCCAAAGTTTACTACTTACTACTACTTTACTACAGACCGTGTCCAGGTTTTTATTTCGGGGGAGGGGGTCCAAAAAAAATTTACGTAACTTATTAATGAATAAATGGATGAATTCTTCAAACAATAATATAGGTTTACACATAAAAAAAAATTCGGGGGGGGGGGGGGTCCGGACCCCATGGACCACTCCTGAGCACGGCCATGTTCACTAACAATTTGCATCACATCTTGCGTTATTTAATATTTAAAAAAAAAAAACTCGTCGCGAGTTTCTCAATAATTTGTATAATGATTTCCATGAATGGCACAGCATCAAAAGGGGGTTGAAAATGCAGACCAGTTTATACGTAAGGGAAGGTTATGTGGTACCAGTTTGCATATGAAACGAGCACTGCATAGAAATGCCGAAAATCTTAGCAAGAACAAAGACGTTTGGAGCCATGTGTGTAAGGGTGCGCGGCCCTTATTGTGAAATATACGCAACCCGTTTTCAACCCCTATTTGGTTGCCGTCTCTAAAGATCGATTAAAATCCGCGTGAACCGGTCAAATTTAATGTGTCGAAGAATTTGGGGGCAAGTTTTGCATTCAAATGCGCTGATGTAGGGTAACCGTATTTTTTTTATTATTATGCTTCTACACTACTTGTCCTCAAAGTAGATATAAAAGAATATAAAAGCATGGATCCAGAGGGAAAACACTGAAGGCAGTGCAGGAAAGCTCTGGTCGAAGCTAATTAAAAATCCAATCCCACACAGTCTACCCAGGGCCATCAGTGTTGCGGCGTTCGGCAGGACCACGACGGGCCATGACTACCTCGCTGCTCACCTCAGCCGCATTGGAGTCCGCGATTCCTGCGCATGCGACCTATGTGGACACCCCCGGATGGACGCCGAACACCTCGCGTCATGCCCGGCGATCGACCACACGCCGACAAATGAAGACGAATTCGAAAAGATAGCACGTCGCTACTGGTCAGCGCGTCACCAAGTGGCCGACATGCCAAGGGTGGGCGTTGGCTAGTAAGTAAGTAAGTCTTCAAAGTAGATGAGGTTCTGGGTAATGCCTTATGGCCTCAGAGGCGAAGACGCGAAAATCCCTAATCTGCACGCCCCGTCATACAGAGGGTTAATTGTAAGTGTGGGCCGAAAGGCCCTAAATTCGCCCATATGGAAAATAAAGTCAATTTGCTTTCTTTCGTCATTTCTAAAGTCATAGTAGTATAGTGAGTATTTTATATTTATTTTGAAGGACAATAACTATAGGTCCCATGTCCAATGCCAAAGACCCCGTGGATTTCGGACATTATTTGTATTATTTCGGCATGAATTTTTGGCCATTGGCAAATTGGTAACGTACTCGATGCCAACCTACACCGGCTACAAGAGATAATGGACAAGCTGAGGCAAGTTTACCATTGATGCAAAGAAACAAGCGAAATTATGACTTAACCAAGTACAGATACGAGTCCACCCTCGGGCTGCTGTGGCTTTTTCTTGACAAGGCTGCACCACCAGACTTGCCACCACAGCACCCTCCGCTTATGCCGCTCATGTAGGCTAACCGTGTTTTTTTTAATTTTTTTATTATACTTCTACACTACTTCTCTTCAAAGTAGTTAAGCTAAATTAGAGGATATGGGAAGAACTGGTGTTGGCGGGATTCGAACCCACGATCTACGCCTAGCCGGGGCGTCGTCTTAACTGCTGGACCACAAACCCGGGGCTTAGATCGTGGTTTCGAATCTCGCCAAGCCCAGTTTTTTCCATATCCTATAATTTCGTTTATAACGAGGAGGTTAACTCTTCTAACAAAGTTAATTTCATGTCAGTGTTAAATATATACCATATAATACTACAATGTATGTAGTTAAGCTTCTGAGTAATGCCTTATGGCCTCAGAGACGATGTCGCGAACACCCCTGATCTGTACGCTCCGTCATATAGTCATCCTCTGGCTGCTGTGGCTTTTTCTAGACAAGCCTGTTACCCCGGACTTGTCGCTATGTCACTGCTTCGTCGGGGACTGCTTATTCGTTATATTCACAGCTAGCCACCGTATCTGGTGGCCTTTCCAGTATCCACCACCTGCGACCCCGCTAAGGCGCCCATTCCACCGACCGGCTAGGGCTAATTACAAAACGGTGACGTGGTAGCAGACATTCAAGACTTAGATGGCGATTTCACCGACCTCGCATTGCAGAATGCAAATGACATTGACGGAAATTAGAATTTTTCTTTTTATAGAAGTCTATTAACATGTTTGTACTTAACATATCCCATGACGCCATTTTTTAATTTTAGTTTGTTTGTGTGTGATTTTACTGTATGATCATTGATCAATTTTAACTATGGCATAGAGGAAAATAAACATTTCCGTCTATTCTGCAATGCGAGGTCGGTGGAAACCCCGCCTAAGTCTTGAATGTCTGCTCCCACGTCACTGTTTTTGTAAATAGCCCTAGCCGGTCGGTGGAATGGGCGCCTAATAGCCTGCAGTTCTCCTGTCATGAGCCAATAATACAAAAAATACAGCCATTTAATTTGGCCACATCGTGAGAACCAGCGACAAATAATATTCACAACCTCCCGAAAATTATACAATATGCATATCATATTCAAATGAAGTCCCTCAGCCCTCATTCGAATTTCTAATTAAAAACAGCAACTCGAAACTCGATAAATACGAATAAAGAGGCTGTGGGAACACGGGCAGCAGGTAGGTAGGCGGTGCGCGTGGCAGGTGCTCCAATATAAAAGAGATTCGCAAATTTGCATGCCCTTTGTATATGAAACGAAAAGGAAGGGTCGTAAACACGCGCCCTGCTGGGTGTTGCCAATTTCAAAAAGGGTCGTCTTACGTTTAATGGGACGGCACACTTGAATGGCAGCGTGTCTGTGTAACTGTAGCAATTTGTTATTATTGTTTACTATTGTTTTGTTTTGTTTGCGGTGTCCAGTGCTGTGCCTGTTTTGAACTACCCCATATTTGAATGGGTTGTGTGGGTGGGTATTGTGTTTTAACGATGTAAAGATAAGACTGGTTTTGGGTACCTTTGTGTGTTACAGGCACAGGCTCGGCAAGGGTTGTATTCAGTAATGTGTTGACATTATTGGTTCTTTTATTAGTTTTGCCGATTTTGACCAGAGCAAACCTGAATTGATCGTGTGGGTGGGTGCTGACTATTATGGTTTGACGTCGTACAGATTAATAAACGACAGGTTTTCGTACCTTTTGAATATATAGGCTCAGGCCAAGGGTATTTTCCTATACCTTATTGTCATTATCTGACGCTTGACCTTATCTTATACGGATGATTTTGATACGTATTGAGGTCTAGCTGAAAACGATTGGTAGATTTTGGGGCGGCCTGTACTTCTATATACAGGTATATGGAAGAGATATGACAATCGCTCACGCTAAGGATATGTTAATAATTTCTGGTGCCACTTCTTCTTCGATCAATCAGAACACACCCTATAGCAACGAAGGGATTTGTTTTTCTTTGGATTGGAGCGTTCCCCTGATTGGTCGAAGAAGACGTGGCACCAGAAATTCAAACAATATCCTTGTAGGGAGCGAATGTCCGATCTTTCCTATGTAGAACTATAGGGCAACCTTAACTCTTTGTGTATACATTGCAGTATTATAGTATATGGTATACATAGCACTGACATTAGGCGCCCATTCCACCGACCGGCTAGGGCTATTTACAAAAAACTGTGACGTGGTAGCAGACATTCAAGACTTAGGCGGGGTTTCCACCGACCTCGCATTGCAGAATTGACGGAAATGTTTATTTTCCTCTATGCCATAGTAAAAATTGATCAATGATCATACAGTAAAATCACAAACAAAGAAACTAAAATTAAAAATGGCGTCATGGGATATGTTAAGTACAAACATTTTAATAGATTTCTATAAAAAGAAAAATTCTCATTTCCGTCAATGTCATTTGCATTCTGCAATGCGAGGTCGGTGGAAACGCCACCTAAGTCTTGAATGTCTGCTACTACGTCACCGTTTTTGTAAATATGGTGGAATGGGCGCCTTAAATTAACTTTGGTTGAAGAGGTAACCTCCTCCAAGGCCGTAGCCAGAGGGGGGGTCCAGGGGATCCGGACCACTCCCGGAATATGAGCGTACACTGGATAGAAAGGAGTTTTAAATATATTGAGGCTATCTTACCTCCGGTGGCGTCACCTCTCGAAAAAAAATTCTTGGCTGTGGCCTTGACCTCGTTATAACCGAAATTTGAGGATTTGGAAAAAAACTGGACTTGGCGGGATTCGAACCCTCGATCTACGCCAAATCGGGGAGTCGTCTTGTATGTCTCGTCTATTTTATAATAATAATAATAGTGTAATTCCCAAAATAAATTCAGTTACATAAATTTAAATAGGTAATACAATACATTTTTCTTCTTTGGGTCCCTTGCCATTGTGCAGCCATTTTGCACGTGGAGGCAAGGTGCCGATAACAATATAAGAACTAAAAATTTAAAGTAGTAATATGTATAAGTACAGATCCATTTGGTATACAGTGGTATATTCTTCAACGCGAGGGTGAATGGCCATAAATCTAAGTTCTAAAAATGGATTTAACCCAGAGACCAAAGACCAGAGAGACGCGTGGGTGTGTTTGTAGACGCAGGGTGCTAGAACTGGTCTACATTCAAAAAAAGCTCAAAGGTGTGTGAAAAATAGTCGAAATGCGGGAAGGAATTCAACGCACGCCTGTATCTTTGGCGGGGGCGGCTACATATTGTATATTATACTACATTGTACAATAGACGTAAGTCACCCCTCCTCGTTATAAGAAGCGTGGGTGTGTTAGTAGACCAAAGGTGTCAGAACTGGTCTACATTCAGAAGAAAAAAAAATATGTATAAATATGGGGGAGTTATTATACAAGTAGCCTACATATACGAGTATACCGTACAATAGTCTCCAATCATCCCCATAGAGTCCAATCATCACCTTCTTTTAATAAAATGCGTGGGTGTGTAACCTGAGGAAAATAGCATATATAGGGTGCTAGAAACTGGTCAACATTCAGAAAAGCCCATAGACGTATAAATACGCGCCAGAATGCGGGGGAAGGAAACTGGACGTACTTCTACATTTTTAGTGCGCTAGGCTAGGGGCTACATATATCATACTACATTTACGATTATACAATAGACGTAAGTCGCCCCTCCTTTTTATAAGAAGCGTCAGTGTGTTAATAGACAAAGGGTGTCAGAACTGGTCTACATTCAGAAAAAGCCCGAAGGATGTATAAAAATGGCCCATAATGGGGGAAGGGTAGCTACTACACAAGAACATTTACGATTACAGTACAATAGACTTAGAGTCCATTCACCCCCTCCTTTTTATAAAAAGCGTGGGTGTGTAACCTGTGGTAATAGACGTAGGGTGCCAGAAACGGGTCTACATTGAGAAAAAGCCAAAGACTGTATTTTAATTTACATTATAATACACATGACATAGTCAAGACATGTGGAATAGTGGCGGGGACTCCGACTTTCACCCGAAGGGTTGTTTTGTGGAAGGAGAAATTACCTAATTTAATCAAAAATGCACAGCCATTTCTTGTCAACAAGATATGTCATACAGTATGTTCCTTAACACGTTCACGGACAGCACCATAACAATTTTACATATTAAAATATCACAGTATAGTCCAGAGATGCTGCAGTTTAACGATCACGACTGCTCTTGCAATTACTTTAATTTGCAACTCGTGGAACAAGACTGCAATATCAGTCAAGCTTCCATACCCCATATATAGGACAAAGTAATTGTAATAGGAGTTGCTTTTGCCATAAGAACATCATAGGTGGTTGGTGGTAGATGATCCGCATCACTCTGTCATAGAACCTACTGACTATAGACTTTCCATCCACTATAGTCCAGCCCCCCCCCCCTCCCTCCAAACATTTCTATATCCGCTAGTAAACCCAGTAAGTGACATATTTTGAATTTTCGACCATTTTGTAGTGGCAGGAGGAGGACCTGATTTAGGAATTTGCCGCCCCTGGGCTACTCAGAATTTGCCACCTCACCCCCCCCCCCCCCAAGCCTCAGATCTTTTTCCATCTTTTTAATTTAACTGAGAACGAACTTAGAGACTGTTTTTTCCCCTTCATGATTTTTATTTATCATAGCGTTGCTTATTTTTATTTAAGTTAAATTTAATTATTAATGGAGTTATAATTTTGGTACTCCAGCGAGAATTTGCCGCCCCCCAAAATCTGCCGCCCTAGGCTGTAGCCCAGTTAGCCCAGTGGGTATATCAGGCCCTGGCCAGGAGACCCGCTGACAGGGCCTTACCGCGACTGCAACAGCAGTCGTGTACTATGAGGTCGACTGCAACAACAGTCCAACAGTTAAGGGATAATAAAGCAGTATTTAAACTAGATTTAAAAGCCCATATAAAAAAATAGGCTACATTTGGCACTAATATCGTCCCCTCCTGCATTACAGGAGTTCCGGTTGAGGGGGCCGCGTAGATGGGATAGGTCCATTGTGTTTCGAATACCATGACGATTAGCGAGCTAAAACTAATTTTACAATAGGATGTGTTGGGCTTAGCACAACGAGTACCGGTAGCGACTAACGACTATGGCGGGGGGAAGTATTTCTGGGGTGTAGCTTTTTATGGGGTGTAGCTCATTTAGTAGGCGTAGATATTTAGCTACAAGTTCCGGATCAAACTAATTCATTCACAGAGAATTGGCGGAATGTCTAATGGCCAACTTTCCTATGGTAATAACGGTCTTCACAATGTCGTTGTTATCGAGTTATCTATACCCCACTAAAGCCTTGCTTCATACCAAGTATCGTTAGAACCGATAGTTGGCCAAAAATATTGTTTGCTCTCATTATTCGCGGCATGTAAGAAGAATGCTCTGGATAGAGAAGGCAGATTATAGAAATGTGCAAAACCGTCATCAACGACTTTCATAAACTAAAAATGTAATAAACACGAGTAGGCTATTAGGTACGTTAAATAGAACATTTTAAATTGACTAAGGGGTGATCAATAGGCAATAGGTTGCCGAAGTCTACAGCCCAAATATTCTTAATTAAAAACAAAATGTGCCTTCAATCATCAGCTAACAGGATCAATTCCCCCATGGTGGTCGCTTATAGGGGTTACAATATATAGCAATCGATTATTCATCATTCACTTAAGCTGGGGTAAAAAAAAATTTGCGAGGGTGGAAACTGATCAAGGGCTATTGAGATATGTGTGGGCAGGTCTAGACGGGACATAGACACGTAAGGATAAAGGGGCTGCCCGCATCAAACCGCGCTCAAGGACATCCCGCATCTTCATCCCCGCCCGCCAACCCTCCAATTACATTAATTCATAATAAACGGCATGCTCAGACGTCTCTACAACAAAGGTCAAAGCTATTCGCTAGTCGGGAATGTAGAAGCTAAATAGGATGGGCCCCACTACACTTCCTTTGGGAAACTCCTCCGAATCTTGTGGGATTACGAATATTATTACCCCCAACTCCTATAGGTAAACCCCATTACTTCTCTTAATTTCGATGCTTCGCCCATATGTGGAGGAGTAAGGTGTTGATGGGGGTTGAGAGGCTCGTTCGCTACATGCTCTCCTTACGTTGCATTTTCCACGCATTTATCTATACCGTACATATAACCAAGTTTATTCGTCTTCCAAATTGGAGGGGAAAGAGTTACTGTGGCATTTTTGGTCAGTTACAGGCAGTTTCTCCTTTTTTTATAAGGAACACCTGTGTATGTATTGTGTCAATAAAACAGATATGCTTACTATAACATTGCAACTTGATTACAATAGAGCTTACAGAGAAACACCAAGTGGCGAATAACAAACCTCCGGAAATTAGGGATTATTGCATAAGACCATAAGTGATGGAATAAAAAGTAAAGAAACTCACCCTATCTGACTCCGGTAGTGATCCATTAAAGTGTAAACTTCTCTCAGGCGTGTCTGGATGGCATATAAGGGGCATCGTTTGTGACGAGTCAACATGCCCTTGTCCTAAAACAGTCCTCAGTATCGGAGTATCCCTCGTCATCATAAGGCTTTGCAACTTTTTCCGCCGAAGTGGTGACATGTCATAAGAAGCAGCCTCGTAGCAGTTCATCATTGCAGCCGCTGTCGCTGCGGCGTGGGGAACTACGGAAGGCGTCGGCGCCGGATGAGGAACATTCCACATCGGTATACCACCGGATCGACCCCGATCTGGCAGGCTCCTATTAAAATGGTACGGCTTGCCATATCCAGGACTCGGGTGACTTTCCCCATTGCCGTGTGTTGAGTGAGTAGGGCTTATACTGGAGTGAGGGACGGACGAGGAAGCGGCGGTAGAAGTGCCTATGATTGGTGGTGAACTCGAGTCTCTTCTATCTGTCTGGTCGGGCTCGGGTTTCCCGGTCGTGCCATTTTCTTCGACTAATCCTTTCACCCTGAGCGCCTCAGCGACTTTTAACAAGGCTGCTAACTGGTCATGGGCAACATTTACCTCTCCTTTATACATATATTCTAAAATTGCTTTCATTTCCGAGTACTTGACGTCTTTGAGGATCACAACAGGATGGCGGCATGGCAGCTCCGTGAACAGGCACTGGAAGTATGGACTGCACGCTGCAAGTACCTGTGAATGAAAGGATACTTTTACAAATATATATACAGTGTATCCTATGGGATAATCCAAAGGGGAGCGCCTTAGTAGTTTTTTTACATAAATTATTAAAAATATGTAACCTATAATCTTGTCGGTAGACTGTCTGTCTGGCTATGAGAGTGTGCCAAACCTGGCTCTAAGACATCTCAAATACTTGGCAGAATCTTTTTCCAATTTTTCTCCCGGCTCTACACAACCTTGGCCCTTTCGACAAGTTATCTAGAACGCTCCACCATCCACGGCAGACTCTCAACTAGCCGAGGTCGGTTTCTAATTCGTCCTTCCAGCGATTTCGTGGACGTCCCTTCAGTCGCCTTCTGCTTTATTCTTCTTCTTCTTCGGCTTGAATACTGACATCAATAATGTGATTGCTTGTCCCCTATACGGCATACTACCACGAACTGATGTTCCTCAAGGAACCACACGCATTGCTAGTACCATTTTATTTTGTATTTAGATTAACAACCATTCAGCGAACTTACCATTTTATGGCACTTGACACTTGTGCCTCCGTCACAGGCAATCGTGACATCTGTAAAGGCCTCGTTCTGTAGCAGCTGGTCGAAGACGGTCAGGAGATTGGAGCGGTGATTGTTCCACCGCAAGCAATACTGCTGCGAACTGCCCATCTTCATTATTCCGGGCCACTACCAAGTCAGACTGGACGGAATGCAGCGGTGGCTCAGTGGATCTGCAACAAATTGAAAGGAATGATTACTACGGTCGTATGGTGTCGGCTCTTCTCTAGGCTGTGAGTTCTTCCATATCTGCTTGCTTGACTCTCTGGTCTGGCGTCATTTTCGATCTTCGTGTTCTCCGTGTTCTCTTTTCAGTAAATAATTTTCTCCTCGCCTTTGGACATGACCATGAGGTAATGACTGATGTTTTCAAGAACGGGGGTTAATATTATTATTAATATAGATGTTATCAATGTAATAGGAAGCTACCCAAGCAAATCCAAATGGGTCGCATGGGGTGAACCCTATATCTAGGCTGAAGGTGACACACGCTTGGTGTTGTGGAGCACACCATCCCGTCACGCTTGGAAATTCCTCAGTAAGGAATACTGGACACCACTTCCAAGCTTTGGAACATTGCCAAGGCCTACTAGCATTCCTCAGAGACACATTTCTAAGGGTGAGCAGCCCCGGTTAGGCGCAGATTGTAGGTTCCAATCCCGCCAAGTCCAGATTTTTCCATATCCTCTGACCTCGCTTAAGACGAGGAGTTTACATCTTCAACAAAATTAATTTAATGTCAGTGTTATATATACCATATAATACTGCTGCAATATTTACTCGAACATGCTTTCCAATTTATCAATTAGTAGATGGAGAAAATGAGTAGACTAATTTCATGGTAAATAATTTTCCTATGGTTAAATTTCGGATATCTCGGGGGGGGGGGGGGGTCCACCTGACGTCACTGGAGGTGAGGTAAAGTATAGACCAACACATTACCACCACACAGTAATTATGACAGGGCATGAAATGCATTTGAGCGTGCATTTTCTATCATTTTTTCAAAAAACATTTTTTGCACAAAACCAAATAATATTTGGGAAAGCAACCTATCCAGTTTCGTTACTCAATTTAACACCTAAAACATGCCTGAAGGTAGAAATCATCGATAGAAAGTATCCGCAGAAAAATTACTTTTTAGACATGTTTCATGAAAAATGAGTTCTTTTTATTTTTTTACCCTCAGAAGCAAACTATCAAGGGGCAAGCGACCCCCCGCCTTTTATTAACATTAATAACGACTACAATATATGTGAATTTAAGAGAAATCGTTGGAGCCGTTTTTGAGAAATAATTTCTTTTCTAGACGTTTTTTTGGAGTTGTTTGCGAATAATACCCCCCAAAATTGAGTTAGCCCAAAATGAAATAAATGATCTCGAATTATGATTTTTGTGAACCTACATACCAAATTTCATTAAAATCGACTGAGTAGTTTGCCTGGAAATCGAAGAACAGACAGACAGAGCGACAGACAGACAGAGCAACAGACAGACATTTCGTAAAAAAACACTTTTTTGGGTTCCTGGTACCTCAAAACGTGTAAATCCGTTGAAATGTCGGAATCGAAAATTTGGACCATCACAAAGCTTTCCTTATATTACGTACAAATTGGAAAGCAAAAATGGTAAATTGTCTGAAAGTTACACGTAGATCATGTCAGCATCATAAGAGTATGCTCTTATCTGAAACGCACTCACTATTGTGGTCAGCAGTCAGCACACCACACCGGCAAGGCGGAGTGGGTTCACATCCCGATTACGTTCATTTTTTCAAGTCTTTCTTTCTCACATTCCGTACTTCATACCGTAGGGAGTTCGCAAACGAAATGAGCATTAAGAAATGGCATTTGAAGCAGAAAAAAACTAAAAGGTTTGTGCGGTGCAGATGCAAATGAAGGCATGGCGGTCGTGAGAACAGCGCCACCCTACTAACTAAAACTAAAATGCTAATTCTACCTATGCTAATCTCCGGCCTACCTCATTAACAAAACAGAATCATTTCCTTTTGTATTCGCGATTTAACATACGGTGCGACACTAACGCCAACAATAATTCCCTGTCAAGAGGATATGGTAGTTAGACGAAATATAGGTACATTTTATATAGCCTACGATATATTTTTTTATGTTATTATGAATTTTTTTTAAAAGTATAATTAGCTGAAGTTGCAGTCGGCAGATAAATAGGCTAGTTAATACATCAAATCGAAACAAAATTTTAATGATTGGGCCACTAATTTTTAAGGCAGCCTGCCATATCAATTTCTGGGGAATGTTGTGTGCGAGTAAATGAGTGAGTGCATGACTTTTTCTTTTCTTATGTTGTTTAGGCTATCTTTTTTTTTACAGGAAAACTATCTTTGTTCAAAAAATTTAATGTAAACAAAAAATTGTGCAGGTTAGCAGGAAGAGTAGCCCTTGGGGGCTAAAGCTCGCCTGAAAATAAAGACGATATTTCATTTCATTTCATTTCACTAATTTTTCATAACTTTCCCATGCATTAAAAACATTACCTGTAGTTTCTTTTGAAACCGTTGGGGAAAATTATGGAAAATGAGTGGTACAATCCATAAATTACAATAGCTATCTGCAACATAAAATAACTACATTTGAAAAAAACTCACTTTATAGAAACAAATAAAGCGCATTGGATTTTGGGGGTGTATGTACCTCTATTTTGTCTCGCCAGAGGAAGACCAAGTCCAGGGACGGATCCAGCCCATTTCAGGGGGGAGGGGCAGCTACCCTCCCTGCACCCTGTGTGCGTCCATGACCAAGCCCCAAGGATATCTGGATAAAGGCGGTGCGAGAGACCAGTGCTCACCCCGACAGGGACGGGTCCAGCCCATTTTTTTTTGTTTTTTTTTGGTAGTCGTTGGTCAAAATAGGAAAAAATATTTGTAGTATCGATTAAATCAGACCGTAATAAATTATATTACAATAGATATACCAAATTTGGGGGGAGGGCAGCTCCCCTCCCCTGCCCCCCCCCCCCCCGTATCCATCCATGCACCCCGAGCTGTAGTGCCGAAGACAATGAATGTATTAAGAATCATGACAAAATTCCCTTTCCCCAATGAATTAATAATTATACATCAAATAAATTAAACTTTAATAAAATAAAATAAATAAAATATTAATAATTAATTAATAATCACCCATTATCAGCAGCTTACGGGAGAGAAAAAGGATCCTAATTTTGCTCCTCTACTTGCACTGAACCGGTATGGACGCACTTGCTAAATAAATATTTCACTCTAAGAGAACAAAAATAGTTGTAGCAACAAGCACCAATGAGATACGAACACATAGTTTTTGCCCTAGTTACCCTTGCTCAATCATTTCGAAAAGCCAAAAGAAAACCCTTAATGGGTTACCGTTAGGCGATAAAACCTTGTGATTCTATTGTTGAATTGCACACCGAATACCTGCGTCCAAGACCAAGTTTTTGTACTACCGCCACTTTTTATTTCGTATGGTCGCATAAACGTTGTTGCTTCAGACCTGGCCACGCATTTATGGTTCTGCCAAGGTTTTGTATTGCTAGACTAAAAGGATAAGACCAGCGGGGGTTCGTAGTGGTACAATAATAAACCCATCAGTTTAGTGAAAATTTGTATTACCAACCCTACCCATTGCTCCAACCGGTCGCCATACCAAGTTGAATCCAGCGGATCAGAGCAGGTTCAAAGATGCAGATAACTTGGTAGTAGTGATGGCAAATCTGAAACACCCAGCTGCATTGATACACTATGACACACACACCTCGATGTTTCAACACAGCTACATGAAACAGTGTCATTTGTTGATACAATGATGCAGGGTGCTAGTACTGCGCATTGAAACCCCTACCACGCGCTCTTTGTTCTTGGGAGATGGGTAAGGGTCTCAACTCTCAGGGAGACTGATGCGCACATTAGACATAACAATAGTTTCACTTTCAATATATTTTTTGTTTGTCTGTTATTTTTCAATTTTTGTTGTCTTCTATTTCTATTAGTTAAACATTGCAGTTGAGGCTAGATCTATTGCTTATCATTCAATATATAACTTCATACTGTAGGGATGTGGGTAAACATAACTTTTGGAAGATCCCATAGTTTTACTTTCAAATTCGAAATGACATGAATGAAAAAATGCACTTGCTGCATATTTTTGAAAATATTAGTGGAAAATAGTGGGGTTTTACGTTTAACTGCAGTAAAGTATAGATTTCACTATGGAATGCTTACCTACCTATTCATATTGCCCAGGGGACTCCCGGGGCGAAAAGTTTAGATCAAAAATAGGAGGGTTTACGATTTTAATAGCAGAAACGTTTATAATTTACAGGGGAAGGCATACGTGATTTATTGAATTCTCAAATTTTTAATAATTTGCTACATCCTTAATAACTACATACCTACTTAATAATAGCCTACCTCACAATACACAGTATGCATATTATATTGCGTTTTATACACTTTCAGTACACGCGAACTGTATTTCTAAAAACTAAATAGGCCTACATCTCTCCTTTGGAAATTGGGTACCGTACTCCAAGATCTGCTGTAAAATTGTTTACAGCTAATAGATCTACTAAGCCTACTAACTTCAAAGGATGCGTTTCATTTACGCATGTTGCAATACAGAGCTATGTCTTTATGTATGCAGCATAGGTTCAGTATGCTGCAAATGAGCCATTATGAGTTGCCAATTGGAACTACAGTGTATAGCTACTTTAATACAGTTGTACAAGATGTACTGTAGCTAACAATATACCAATTAAAATGAAACGTACAGAGGCTAGAATCCTACACACAGTAATTTTTCCCGCTAAGCTAATTGTCGTACACCCCACGAATTTATGTAGTTCTCTACACCTCTAACGACTATTTTGATAAAATCCTAGTTGATGTTACTTTCTTCATTCGATTGTTATCGTACTGCTGTTCATAGTACAGTCAAAGTTGTGTCGAATTGGCCTAATATTACACGCTTGCATATTTTTAAAGTTGCAGTGATACTATCTCAACACTGTTTCAGAGATTTACAATTTTAAATTCAAAATTGATTTACTCGAACCACTAAATGTAAAGGCCCCAATACGTCTTTTAACGTTATTATATGCAATCACAGCTTTAAACTAAATTGAGTTAGTCAAACAATACTTTTAAAGCCTGACATGAATCTTTTAAAATAAAACATAATAGTATCGTATACTTCGGGTCCTGTCGGCTATCTTCGAGTGTGTCAACTCATTGTCTCAACACTGTTTCAGAGATTTTAAATTCAAAGTTGATTTACTTAAACCACTAAATGTAAAGGCCCCAATACGTCTTTTAACGTTATTATATGCAATCACAGCTTTAAACTAAATTGAGTTAGTCAAACAATACTTTTAAAGCCTGACATAAATCTATTAAAAATAAAACATAATAGAATCTTCGAGTGTATCGTGTGTCACTATCTCAAAACTCACCTAAAGATTCAAGTAAGGCAGTGCGTCACTGCGTCAGTCAGTGGCTCAGTGCAGCGATGGGCCAGGACCGAGTACCGACTTGGCACTGTTTCAGTTTCATGAGATCTGAAAAGGTGTTTCAACACTCTCTGACACAGTTAGATGTTTGACACACTGTATTGAAACGTTTCAAACTCGCCCATCACTACTTGGTAGTGTGCAGAGTGCCGGTAGGGAAACATGGTAGGACTTGTCCTGGTCACCTCCGAACTAATCGTGTGACTTCACTGTGTTTCCCAAGTGGTTCGGAATCCACTATAATCAGGAGGTCCACTGTCCTATGGGCTGGCATAGGACAGTCAAGTCGGGATCGCTCTATGGGCCCAAATTTGAGGCCTAAGTCGTTATTAACCCGACGAACACTGCTGCTACCAATTGCTCCATATTCTGGAGAAATCGTGCCCCTAAAATGCTGAGGTCCTGAGACGAGTGGATACAGAAACTGAGTTGCTGCTGACGGTTAAGATACGGAAACTATCCATCCAGGCCGCAATATTTTGGATCAACGTCCCCTAGGCCCGGACACGTTAAGCAAGTAAGTTATAGCCTACACACTAGGATCTTGGTATAAACTGTATACAGGGAACCTACTGGTTATCGTCAAAACTTAAAAAAAAAAAAATAGTTTTTAGTATGAACCATGGCACAAATTCTGAGGAACTAGTTAATAATTAAATTAAATAAATAAATAATTGGGTTAATTGGAAGAGTGGGCCGAAAGGTCCAAAATTCGCCCATATGGAAAATAAAAGCAATTTTCTTTCTATCTATCTTTCTTAAAAACACCACTTTCCAGGGATGTGCTGGCCGTAAGGGCTAGAGAAACTCGCCCCCACCCCTGCGCCATTGCTCAAAAACCATAATGGAACCCCTCACAGGACAGACATTTGGGGGGGGGGGGGAATTAAAAACCTGGGATAAAGAGAACAGAAAAACTTAGTGAAAGCTGGTGGGAGCGGGCCCTGTAAAAGTTCAGCTCAATAAATTGGAGGAAAACTTATTTAAAAAAAACATATATTTCGCTAATATATACGACTAGCAGTGAGGATTGAAGTGACGCCCCTTCGGTGCTCTGTCCCGCGCCCCCTATGGTACCTAGACGACCCTGGCTGGCACTAATCAGGCAGCTCTACGCTCTTTGCAAAAATTTCATTAACATTCTAGATTTGAACCTACGAGCTTCAAGTTTCTGCAAAACTGCTACTCTGCCAACCAAGCCATCCACGCCTATGCAGACGGCAATCCCACATTTCCTGTGTGCGAGCATACCGTATAAGGCGGTACCAGTTTTGGAATGCGAATAACCTAAGCCTGAAACTCGTTTTATTTGCATACGTGGCCCACGTGTCAGGTTGGCGAGCCACGACTTTCAGGCTCGAATATTTGCACGTGCATGGCCGACCAAATCAGGTTCTGCAGCTCATTCAACTCTAGTTCGCAGCCTGTTTGGCCCTAACTGACTTTCGCGGTACAGCAGGCAAGCTACTTTCTTTATGGAATAGACCTAAGTCTCAGGTCGATGTTACTAGAGTATAACTTTGGCGTGTTGGCGAATCTAGCGAGCTACCTGTTTTAAAGAGCAACAAGTCAAAGGACCCCCAGTGCGTGGTTTTTTTACAAAGACAATAAATTCTCACTTGAAATTTCAATTGTACCGTATCTATCAGCTATCAATATTTCTTGTATTTTTTTTTTCAAAATAAAAAAAAAATATGAGAGTTATTAGGAACCAAATTGGTGTGACACTCCCTGACGCGTTTTTTACACTTAGTCGATTTTTCACAAAATGATACGTTGCCTTCGCTAACACCAATTGGCCACAGCTCTTGAACTCCTTCGGGAATACCACAGCAATCCTTTTCTGTACGAATCAAACTCAATAATTTTGGCCAATCTGTGGTAGTAAAAGGTACGTGAAGTATATCATGTTTCAAAATGCAATGCTTAGAAAATGTTATACTGTGTGTTCTGATATTTTTAACAGCTCTATACTATTTAATGGCTATAAAAGGCTTCCACAGCCGGAGTTACGTGACGAAGCAGTAGAATCCGGGATGATAGGCCTTAGTCGTTCTGAAAGCCAACGTCCAAACGTTTCGTCTGCGGTCAACATCTTCAGTGGAACTGCAAATTCGGACCGAGTCCATCACTATTATGGGCTTTTTTTGTTATCTAAGCGTTTCGCCATGACGCCACCTTTCTCAATTATTTCGTATTATTAATTTTCCTTGCCTTATTATTGTCTATTTGACAACTTCGTGTTTGCTTCCTCTCCGGCCGAAACTAATGAAAGTAAACCTTGCGATTCATAAGCTAAGCATTGGATTCAAACTTTTATGCTCTTTCCATTGCGTTGTTACTCTTGCGTGGAGAGTTGAAGGATTTTATTAGCCACACCTAACCGAGGGGGAAGGGTTAACGAAGAAAGTGTCATTAATAATAATGAAAAATACATGATGCAGGCTATCATTTTCCGAAACTAGGGGGGTGGGTATTGTCGTTGGGATCGGTTTCATCCATAGAGTTCAAGAGCAAATCTGACTCCCGTCTGATTGTTTAAATATACTTGTAATCCAATTTCACAGGAAACATAACTTGTAGAGCTATAAAAATTGTGTAATTGCTTCTTCTTCTTATTATTGCTTTCCAATTTATACGTAGTATAACGAAAGCTTTGTGATGGTCGAAATTTTCGATTCCGAGATTTCAACGGATTTACACGTTTTCAGGTCCCAGGAACCCAAAAAAGTAGTTTTTACGAAATGTCTGTCTGTCTGTTCATCGATTTCCGGGCAAACTACTCGGTGGATTTGTGTGAAATTTGGCATGTAGGTTCACAAAAATCATACCTCGGAACCATTTTTTTTTATTTTGGGCTAACTCAATTTGGGGGGGGGGGGGTTTATTCTCAAAAAAACTCCAAAAAACGTCTAAAAAAATTATTTCCCAAAAACGGCTCCAACGATTTCTTTTAAATTCACATATATTGTAGTCGTTATTAATATTGACAAAATGCGGGGGGGTCGCTTGCCCCTCGATAGTTTGCTTTTGGGGTTTTGGAGGTAAAAAAATAAAAATAACTAAATTTTAATGAAAAATGAATAAAAGATAATTTTTCTGCGAAACCTTTCTATCGATGATTTCTACCTTCAGGCATGTTTTAGGTGTTAAATTGAGTAACGAAACCGGACAGGTTGCTTTCCCAAAATACTATTTGGTTTTGTGCAAAAAATTATTTTTTTTAAATGATAGAAAATTCGCGCTCAAATGCATTGCGTGTCCTGCCATTATTATTGTGTGATAATGTGTTGGTCTGACATATCTAGAATTTATCTCACCTCCAGTGACATCAGGTGGACAATTCCCGTACCCCCCCCCCCCCCCGAGATATCGAGATATCTAACCATAGGAAAATTTTCTCTATCTACTAATGTTGATAAATTGGAAAGCATGTTCGAGTAAACTCGGACCGGTTCTTCTTCTTATTCTTCTTTCTCTTCTTATTCTTATTCTTCTACTTATTCTTCTTCGGCTCTACTCCCCTTGATGAGCTTTTGCCTGCTCAACAATACTCCTCCAAATCATCTCGGTTTTGTACGACGCCCCTCCGTCTACGGAATCCCAATTCGCGGAGGTCGGTTTCTAGTTCGTCCTTCCAGCAATTTAGTGGACGTCCCTTCCGACGTCTTCTTCCCATCATGCTTGCTTTGTAAATTTTGTTCGGCGTGCGGTCCTCTGACATTCTAACGACGAGTCCCAGCCATGTTAGACGCTGTGATTTTACAAAACGAACTATGTGTTCTGACACCCTTTATCTCTGTTATTTTTTTACTAATCAAGTTCCAAAACTGTGGTCTATTGGTGTTAGTTACGATCAAATCAAGGTGTAGAGGAACATTTCTTCTGAGCATTGAGACAGTAAGTACTGTGAAATATGATTTGTTTACATCAGTAAGGTTTTCGCCCTCAGCATAAAGATACGCCTGAAGAGGTTACGTATATATTTCATATAAGTATTCAATAGATATAGCAACTGAGTGGGCGCGTTATAAAACTAGCAAAAATCCAGTTTCAAGCTATTATGAAAACTAACTTCATAAATACTATATATTTAAAAAATGAGTCCAAATAAAAAGGTCAACGACCTCAACAGTAAAAACCAGTAGGAAAAAGACAGAAGCAACCCATCTAATAAATCAGTAGTTTACCCACACAAAAAACTTCACATCCTGCATTAAAGCGGCACATGGAGAAAGTGCCAAACAAAGGGGAAGGGGTGCGGCCGGCCGTGCCGTTGGGGAGGCTAATCAACAACAGTCTAAATTTACCACGGCTCCCTGTCGCTGGCGATACGCTGCGTTGTCTCGGCCGTGCCAAAACGCGCTGCCCCCATGCCAACAAAGTCTCACGCCAAGATATTGTGCCGACTCCCAAGGAAAACATTGTCCTATGCACAAACCAGTTTGTTGTTATTGATTTGTCTTGCTCTTGGTTACTTGCGTATGGATTGTGTATTAAGAGGATATGTTGCGTAAAAAATTGGCACTCCAAAATTAAATCGACTTCGATGGCCAGGTGGTAGCGTGCTTGTACTTGTGCGAGTCTCTACACGCCATGCGATCGGAGACGTGTCGTAACTCGACACAAGTACCTATTAGGTAACTTAGTGATGCGACTGAAGAGGTCAATCGGATACATTCATTGAATTGTTTGCATGCGATTAACCTTTCGTTAAAAGAAAAAAAAACTACTTTTAATTTTTTTTCATTAGCTCTGCATGTTATTAAAAATTGGGCGCATTGAAGTTGTAGAAGACTTCATCGTGGATCATACATACGAATGTATGATCGGGTATTTTTACTTTTCCGTTTTTTAGTTTTTCCAAAAATTCTATTTTACCCGAAATTTTAGTCCCCAATGGTCCCCTTTTGGAAGGCAGATATATTCTTCTAAAATCTAAAATCCTCTAAAATCTAAAATGCCTCTAAAATCCAAGTGTTACTGCACTCAAAATGCGTAAAACCCCACTATTTCAGCCCCATTTTTCAAAAATTTCACCCGGGGGAGACCTCATATCCTCCGAACCCTCTGGCTCATGCGCAAAGGGCACTAAGTTCATTAATGTAAAAGCTGCGTACGTCCCTGAGAACGGCTTTCCGCATTTTATTCACTTTTATGAAAATGGGTGGCGGGGTGCCAAATTATACACCGCCCCCTTCGAAAACCTATCGTTACGCCACTGACAAGTGTCTCCCCCCTTTTAAGAGGTCTGGGACCGCCTCTGATTACATTGGCAATTTTTTGCAATTCATCTTTTTTATTCGTATTTAATCTTAGCCCCCTCTTTGGTCTCATTCTAGAACCGCGCCTGGCACCTTCGATCGCTTGAAAGGTCCCGAAACGGAAAACCTGGTTGGCTCCGTTAGTGTTTTATATAGGAGAGGAGGAGCGATGAGGCCAATCCAGCCTGCCAAAAATATGATGCCACATGATACAGTATACAATATACTGAACTAGTGGCCACGAGCAAATATTCCCAGAATTTCACACAACCTGCGGGTGCATTTTCTCACCCATCAACAAAAAGGTAGTTCACGACGATTTAATTAAACTGAAGCATTTAAATACGAAATGAGTATGTTTGGCGTATCCCTTGGGTACTAAGGAGCTATGTGTGGTGCATGCAGAACCATATTTTCAGTACTTCAGTACATGTACTGTACTTCAGGCCACAGTGGGCCTAATAACCCGTAGGTGGGATATTTTATATTCTAATATACCGTACCTGGTCAAAATATTTAGTTGCTTGCGTCACAATTTGAAATTTACGCACGAAAACCAATAAGCAAAGTTTTGCAGACAAGTTCCGATGGCTACTAAAAGCTAATTAGGCACGATATTGGCATCGACATTGAGTTTGTCAAGGCCATCTTGCATTATTGGTGGCCCGGGGGGTTGCAACGCCCTCTCCACCCGCAAACCAGTTTTAATCAGTTTTTTTAATTAATTGCGTTGGTATAAATTATGGCATTGTTGCATAGCTTATCTGCTTATTTAACTGATATTTCCCAATCGTTCTTGCCTATTGTCTGTGCCTAGTGTCTATTATTAAGTTATGGATTTTTTATCTTTGTTTTCAAAAATATTGCATAATCTTAAACAGCCAAAACCTGACATTCCGTAAAACAACCAAACAATAAACAAAAACAAATACTCTAAACCTGTGCATTCGTTTAATTTCGAACTCAAAAATTTCGAACATCCCTACACTTGATTAGGTAAACTGTTAAGGCTGAGTGTTCAAAATGTTTTGTAAACAAGAAATTTTACTGATTTTTTGACGAAAATAATTTATTGCTCATTCCACAGATACAAAGATAACAAAGTGAACAGATAAAAAACTCATAAAAAATCCAAGTTATCGCAGGAAGTTTATATTTTCTGAACTGAAATATTACTACCTACAAAAATTGGATAAATAGCCTTAAACCCATTTTGTAGCACAGTTGTAACAGTAGTAAGGGAAAGTCTAGCTTTCATGGAAAGCTCGTATTTTTTTAGATTTTTTCATCTGTTCCCTTTTATATCTTTGTGGCTGTGGAACGAGCAATTAATTAATTTCGTCCAAAAAGTACGATAATTTCTTGTTTACAAAACAAGAAATTTTGCTGATTTTTTGACGAAAATAATTTATTGCTAATTCTACAGATACAAAGATAACAAAGTGAACAGATAAAAAGCTCATAAAAAATCCAAGTTATCGCAGGAAGTTTATATTTTCTGAAATGAAATACTCGTATTATTACCTTAAAAATATTGGATAAAGAGCCTTAAACCCATTTTTGTAGCACAGTTGTAAATCTGTAAGGGACATAGACAGCTTTCACAGAAAACTCGTATTTTTTAAGATTTTTCATCTGTTCCGTTTTATATCTTTGTGGTTGTGGAACGAGCAATTAATTAATTTTGTCCAAAAAGTACGATAATTTCTTGTTTAAGCTGAGTGTTCAAAATGTTTTGTAAACAAGAAATTTTGCTGATTTTTTGACGAAAATAATCTATTGCTAATTCTACAGATACAAAGATAACAAAGTGAACAGATAAAAACTCATAAAAAATCCAAGTTATCACAGGAAGTTTATATTTTCTGAACTGAAATATTATTACCTAAAAAAAATTGGATAAAGAGCCTTAAACCCATTTTGTAACACAGTTGTAAATCTGTAAGGGAAATAGACAGCTTTCACAGAAAGCTCGTATATTTTAAGATTTTTTCATCTGTTCCCTTTTATGTCTTTGTGGCTGTGGAACGAGCTATTAATTAATTTCGTCCAAAAAAACGATAATTTTTTGTTTACAAAACATTTTGAACACTCAGGCTTAAGGTTGGGTATTGTATTTGTGATTATAATATGTAGGTTTTTTATTTATGTATATATTTATTTGTAGTTTTGACGGTGCTGAGCACATACTGTAACTCTACTGTAAGTCTGTAACACTGTATTGTACTGTATGTGGTTATAATGGCCTAATATATCATTTCATTTCATTTCATTTCTTTGTGGTGTGGAGAGATCGACTTTGACACAAGCTATGGAGATCAGTGCATTTGAATGGGGGTAAAGAGACGAATGCTGCACCTATACTGGAGGAGTCGTGTCCCTAACGCTGAGGTCCTGAGGCGAATCTATACAGTTGCTGCGACGGTTAAAAAACGGAAACTAACATACTTTGGCCATTTTATGAAAAACTAAAAATATCGCCTTCTGCATGTAATAATCCAAAGGAAGATAAAAGGGCTCCCGGGAGAACAAGAACATCCTGGTTGAAAAACACGAGGCTGTGGTTTGGCAAGAGCGCACGACTTCCCTTTTCAGAGCATCAGTCACCAAGGTCGAAATTACCATGATGACCTAAATTAGAGGATATAGAAAAACTGGGCTTGGCGGTATTCGAACCCACGATCTACGCCTAACCGGGTGAGCCGGCCGCCAAACCAAGTTGAATCCAGCGGACCAGAGCAGGTTCAAAGCTGCAGATGACTTGGTTGTGTGCACAATGCCGGTAGGGAAACATGGTAGGACTTGTCCTGGTCACCTCCGAACTAATCGTGTGACTTCACTGTGTTTCCCAAGTGGTTCGGAATCCACTATAATCAGGAGGTCCACTGTCCTATGGGCTGGGGCATAGGACAGTCAAGTCGGGGTCGCTCTATGAGCCCAAATTTGAGGCCTAAGTCGTTATTAACCCGACGAACACTACTGCTACTACGCCTAACCGGGGCGTCACGTCGTCATAACCGCTGAGCCACATGCCCGCACAAGAACAGTTGATGTATATCCTCTAGTTATATGCTCGTATTGACATGATTCGTATTGCTACAGGTTAGCACGCAAGTATCTAACCGGACAAGTCTGTGAGCTTACTAAATGCCATAAAGGCTATGATATGCTATGATGATCGCCAAGATCGATAGAAGAGGCATTTAAAGCAGAAGAACTGATCATTTTGGCTACTCTACGATCGATATTTGCCGTGAAAATGTACTTTGTACTAAAAAGTGGGGTACAGTGGTGTTCGCCTCCAAGCGGTGTACCCTGGGTGATGCTAAATGAACTACAATTCTTCGTATTTTACCGTGCCACAACCCAGACGAAGAAGATCAGGCCCTTTTCAGAGCCCTGCAAACGACGCCCTCAAAACCGCGTCTTCAGAGAGTCCATCCAAAAAGCAAGTAAAAGGAGCGGCGGAAGGAAAGCCCTGGGAACACATCGTGTCATCAAACAAACCGAGGGACCTCCCCTAGAGTCGTGGCAGTGGCAACTTTCCGAATGGTGACAGGACACGATTTCCTTCAGAAGCACTTGCACAGAATTGGGGTGGTGGACTCACCATTGTGCCTCCTGTGTTTCACATCTGAAGGAACTGCAGAACATCTCGCAACCTGCGACGGCCTTAAGGACGTCATCTGCGAGGCAACTTTGGAGGGACGAGCTTCTTTATACTGGGCGGCACGGCGTCGGATGGCCGAAAGGCCACGTACGGGCGTTGGTTGAAGCTGTACTAAAAAGTGGGAAACTCCGATTCGCTCTTAACAAATGGTCAATTGTTCATGTATAGGACCAATAGCTTGTTGAAGAGAAAGTTCAGCCTTCAGCAGCTATATCCGCTACCTGAACTAAGAAAGGTGTGACCCAAATTTGGACTGAGCCGGGGCACAAAAAAATGACTTAGCATAACAAATTGAAACAGGGCCCTTACAAGAGTATGCTAATTCAGCCAGCAAATAGCCTATACAGTGAAAACTTTAAGAGAATGCTGGCCGTAGACATTGGCCACCCCTGGATCAACCTGAATCAGGTTGGTTTATATTTTTTACTTAAGTTAATACATAAATTTATAAAGATTTGGCCTACTCAATTGTTAGAGGACTATTTCCTACACCCTATTATAAGGTGTTTCTCATTTTTGTTGGTATAATTTTTCCATGAATTCAATAATTCGGTAAATCTCTGTCGGTTATCAGTTTCACGGAAACCCCCTAGGTCAAAACTAAATAAATCGTCGTAGTACTATGCATGAAATAGTCCTCTGTCAATTGAGCAGACCAAATCTATTAAGTTAAATAATAAATATAAACCAAACTATTTTAGGGTGATTCAGGGGTGGCCAATGTGTACAGACAGCTTACGATATCCTGTAATAGGATATTCTCTGATGTGTGACTCAAATACCGTACTTTCCTTGTAACCATTTCGAGCTTTATTATGCCTCGAGTGCAGTGGCGGCTCGTCCATAAGGGCACTGGGGCTACAGCCCTCCCATAATTTTACAGGCAAACAAAGCAATTTCCTTTTAATAATAATAATAATAATAATAATAATAATAAAATAATAATATACTATTCTGAAGAAAACTGCAACTGCTACAATTCGGCTATGCTATGTGCGTGCTCTGGGCAACTTGGGGCAATTTTCAATTTAGCCCCGGGTCGCCATGGCAACCGAGTCAGGCAAAAGTTAAGAAGATCGTTCGCACCATTGAAAAGGTGTACACAACTTTTCTCTTATGGACCTTGCAATGCAATTCATGCCATATGCATTTATACATGGGCAGCGGGGCAGCGCCCCAAAAATGACTTTAAATGTTTCGTATTAATAATATCGTTGAATATTGGTATTTTTTTTTAAATCATAATTATAAGAGTTATTTTTGAGAAGAGTTTCACTATTTTGTCATGACTGATGATTATTATAAAATTTTTCAAAGAAGAATTTTTGACTAGGGAAGTCAGGTTCTGCCCAACGGCCAGGCAGGGTAATGTAAACAAATATTACAAAAATGTAAACAGCGAGTGATAGACTTGTTTGCCACATCGAAATGCCGAAGAATCTATTTGATATTCAAGTAGTGGTAAGTTATATGCTATTACTTTATTACAATTCGTTGCCCCACCATTTTGATACACCACGAGCCGCCACTGCTCGAGTGTGCACGGGAAATAGACTATCTCGCGCCAATTTTTAGAAAAATTTGCCCCCGAGGCAAACCCCCGGGCCCCCTGTTTAAAGTATTATCATAAGTCATCGTAAAATCGAAAATTTACTGCGGTTAAAATAAAAAAATAAAACTCCCATCACTTCACGCCCATTTTTTTTTTCTTCAAATTTTTGCCCCGTTTTTGGAGCAATATAGTAATAATTCATTGTCTTCACAGTATAATTTTTATTACTTATTCGTTTTTTGTCATTATTGATAACTGCATTGGATATTACAGTATATTTTCCACTTACCGGCTTATCTTAATCATTTGGAAAATGCCCCCCCCCCCCTCTCAGAAACCTGAATTGGCGCCACTGAATGAAACCCCCTGCTCCCCTACTCCATTTCCATGCCAAAATTGAATTATTACATAAAAATAACAATATTAACATGATTACATCTATATAAACATGCTAACTGGAAGTTTAAGAGGTTTTAATCCCTGAAGCATTTAACCATGCTAATCTGACTGTTAGTTAATCTTCTAGTCATTTCTACCACACCCTTTAATACCATATTATGCAGAACTTCATGGGTGAAAGTATTGACAGGTCCACATATTTTGTCTAAAAAAAATACTCGAGAGCAGCTCAAGTTTGCACAGAGGTAGCGTGTTTAGTAGGCTATGGTGAGAGTAGACCAGGCAGTTCGCACGTGCACGCGTGGTTATTTTGCGGTCGCTGGTACCTACATTGCGTGGCCACACCTGTATACCGTAGCCTAAATTGATCTATGATTAAAAAACATTTAAAAAAATTATTGATTTCGAATTGGATTCTATCCGTTATGTCTCTTAAACCAGGGGTCGGCTACGTAAGGCTCGCGAGCCGCATGCTGCTCTTTGACTCATTGGCTCTATATTACCGGCTCTCAAAAAAAAAAATTAAAACAATATAAAACAAAATAAAATATAAAATAATTTTATTGAACTGAATTGAAACGACTTCATTGAAGGCGAACAATAAGACTATTTTTGTTTTCATGCTAACCCTAAAAAAGGATTGTATTATTAATAAGTACTTAAAACGAAATCGAGAAGAAAAGAGAGCAAGAGAGGAAAAAAGGATAAAGTATATGCAGGGGGGGGGGAATATACAGTATATCAATTTTGTTTCATTTTTGGGATTGTGCGCTCTTCTAACAGATCGGAAGATCATCCGAGATGGTATATGGTGTAGTGACAGCGGTCATAAGTCCCCCCGGGCTGGATGCGCCTACTAAAGTCAAGTCAAGTCTAACAGATCTGAATCCGGTTATTTCGAAATTTGGATCAGCTGTTAAAAAAGATTGCCAACCCCTGTCTTAGACAATCAAATCAACTCAATCAACTCAAAAAATATCAATATCCATGGAATATGTCTGATTAAATTATTTTCGATTATTTATTTACTTTATAATAATAGTAATTTTAATTTCGACTATTTATCGAATTAAACTACTAATATTACTCATTTTCAAACTCAACCTTTGTCCCTCAATGTAGGTCTGCAAAATCCCATCGAGTTCGGAACAAAAAAAAAAAATATTCACCAGAAACCACCTGAAAAAAAGTATAAAATGAAATGAACCTTTTCGTCTTTCATTCAATGGCATATTTAACTGAAGGGGGCGCAGGGGACCACCCCCTCCCCCGAAAAGGGATAATGTCAGACGAAATTAATGCTGTGAGTTGCGGAAATGCATACATAATTTCCCAGATGTAATATTGTGGCAAAAGCTTAGTTGGTAGAATTTGACGTCTTAGTGGATAACTGGAGGTGATCTGTTCCTGCCCCCCCCCCCCCCCCTCCAACCCAATCAGCAAAGCTAATCCCGTGGGCAACTAAACCCGCTAAAAAGTAAAAGACAGCCAAGAATTAGCTCCAGCTTTCACGTAGGCGACAGCTTTGACCTTGGCCGTCGATTAAGTAGCCGCGCTAACGAAAATTGACGATAGCAAACGCCTCGGCCTTGGGATCCGCCACGCGTGCAAGGGCCGCCATTTTAAATTTCAGATAGCAAAACACTCTGGCCTTGCAGACCCACGTGTGCTGTTATTGAACTTGACTGGCAAAATGGTGACCCGGCTCCACGTGTAAGTCAGAGAGGAAAGTTCCCATGTAGCGAAATGTTGACCTTGATTTGTAATCTGCACGTGCCAGTTTGTACGGCCCTGTGAGGCGGTGACTGCACAGGGAGGGGGAGGGGCACTTACCTATGACTATTTTCTACAAACCATAAACATATCGGAACCTTATATTTTATCTTCGGAATTTGAGCTGATATGGTAGGTTCTAGATTAAGTGTCCTAATCTGTGTAGGACAGGCCCGTAAACAGGTTTTTATTTTGGGGAGAACTGTGATACTATAGTATGTAGTGAAAGGTCGCACATCTGGAAAGTTCAATTCTATCTTGTTCGTGGACCAGTCTGGGAGTGGTAGCCACCCTAAGGCGGCCATCTCACCCCCTCAAAGGACCACAGAGACTCATTAAGACCAAAACCTTTTCTGGGAGCTATAGCTTTAGGCACAACAGGTACTCATTAACCCCCCCCCCTGTGGATCAGCCACTGGTGACCACCCCCTACCCCCTCCCTTCCTTGCCTTGCTTAGGTGAACAAGGTACAAGGGTGAACAGGGCCCACAATTTGTAAAAAAAAAAAAAAAAAAAAAAATGAATCCAACCCAGGATGCCATTTAACCAAAGAAAACTTTTATTTTACCATAACCCCGGGATAATTTAACAATTTCTATCCGTGCTATACGGCTGCAACAGTGAACAGTTAGGAACTTTCTTCTAAGCGTCGGAGGTATTTTCTTATCAATTTAGCCCACTGAAGAAGTCAGCTGCAGGGCTTGACGAAACGTCTGGCTGGTTGCTTGTGCAACCAAAGCCGTTGCGGTGCCTCAGGCGCCAGAGCCCCTGTTGCGCCGAAAGGCAATCTTTATTTTTTTTTAATGAATTTTTATGGACCCAGGCCTACTTGTAGTGGTCCATAGGTTCTTGGTCCAATGCCAACGACCCTATGGATTTCGGACATTATTTGTATTTTTTC
The DNA here is from genome assembly GCA_963971405.1 of Psococerastis gibbosa. Taxonomy (NCBI): domain Eukaryota; kingdom Metazoa; phylum Arthropoda; class Insecta; order Psocodea; family Psocidae; genus Psococerastis; species Psococerastis gibbosa. Next base: position 5,305,535 of record OZ020489.1, read on the forward strand.
CGTATGAATTTTTGGCCATTGCCAAACTGGCATACGTTCTCGATGTCCACCTACACCGGCTACAAGCGATAATGGGAAAGTTGAGGCAAGCTTACCATTGAAGAAATGAAACCAGCGAAAGCATGACTTAACTATGTACAGATACGAGTCGGACCGGGCAGTCGAGGGGCAACCGGGGAGATTATTTTCTTAAGTTTTAGCCAATACGATTATTATTGACACTATAAACCGGAATAGTTGAGTTGGTAGGGAACTAGACTATGAAATGGGAAGAGACTAAACACAAAAGAATAAATTTTCCATCGGCCTTGGGTCCACCCAACCCTATAACTCAATCTTACCTTCATCGGTACGGGGGAAACAGCTACAGCCTACAGGCCATGTTTCTGATCACAGTGTCGAGGCGTTAGTAAGGTGAAGTATTGTAATATTTATAAGTAGAGGCTTGAGAGAGACTGGATTCTTTAATTTCTAAGTATTATTACATTAACGTAGGTAAAAATAATAATACAAGAAGAGTCAACGCCTTATAAGCTAAACACTATACGCCACTAATTCGGGAACTGCTGAGGTCTGCGGAATGTGGGAGACCCACAACAGCAGGGTCGGATTCAGTCAAATGACTTATGATTTGTGCGAGCTACCTAACCTAGCCTAATCTAACCGGACCTCGTTCTTATCACAGGGCAGTGCCGGATTAACCCATGGGCACTTGGGGCACAGGCCTCCGGCCCCTCCAGAAATGCCTAAAATTCCGGGGGAGACCCCTTGTCCATAATTATATTGATTCTTTGTAATGTGTAGGTAAGCTTTCTTGCTGTCAAAATGTGGAACACCCCAATATTTCAGCCCTCTGTCTCCTGAGCAACTTTTATGAAAATGGGTGCAGAGGCACCAAATTATACCACACCTTCGAAAACCTATCGTTACGCCACTGACAAGTGCCTCCCCCTTTTTTGAGGTCTGGGACCACCTCTGTCTGGGGCCCCCTCTGGTTTGCACCCACGGCCTCCCCCATATCTTGTGCCCCCGCCCCCCCCCCCCCAGGGGTTAATCCGGCACTGCCACAGGGAAAGTAGGCCCCGCACACACAGCACACCTATCAGCCATCAAGGGAGAAGATCATCTACCATTCCTCAGGGCTAAGATAAGAAACGAAAAACCTGGTACATACCAACATTCAGGAAGGTGGAAGGAACCAATAAAAGAGGGTGGCCGATGAAGGAATTCATGGATCAACTGAAGGAGGACGCGAGCTCGAACGTACCAACAGTTGAAGAGGAACTGAGAGAGCTGGAGGATGATATGCAGGGAGTTGCTGCCAACCAATCGTTGAGATTCAGGCCTATTGCAATATACGACTCGGAAACCTGGAATCTTACTGTCACTTTTATTTAACAAAGGGTTAGTTGGACTTGCATTGCCTGTTGTGTTAATAGTCATTCATTAGAGGCATAGGCCTCATGGTCACCGAACAATTAGGGCGGAGCCCATTGTCAGGGGAAGGGGGCGAAGTTTCGGGAGTTGGTGCTACTCCCATCATCAGGCTTGGTTTTTGGTCGATTGACTCATCGCTCTCTTTTTTTTTTTTAATAAGCGCCAGACCCATGTGGGTAAACGCGCTTTCTGGTTTGTAGTTTGCTCTTGTATTCTATTCTGAATTATTAAGTAAACCCGATCCCCTTGAGGATTCGAACTACGGTTCTCCCGATTTGAAATGAAAGTTCTCTAACCATTTGAACACGAGCCGGCCGCCATACCAAGTTGAATCCAGCGACCAGAGCAGGTTCAAAGCTGCAGATAACTTGGTCGTGTGCACACTGCCGGTAGGGAAACATGGTAGGACTTGTCCTGGTCACCTCCGAACTAACCGTGTGACTTCACTGTGTTTCCCAAGTGGTTCGGAATCCACTATAACCAGGAGGTCCACTGTCCTATGGGCTGGCATAGGACAGTCAAGTCGGGGTCGCTCTATGGGCCCAAATATGAGGCCTAAGTCGTTATTAACCCGACGAACACTACTACTACTACTCGAACACGGCTCCATAGATGTAATAGATCTTACTGCCAATCACGCAGACATACTACGACCATTGGAAAGAAAGATAATTCGGAGGATCTATGGACCCCTATGTGAAGACGGAGAGTGGCGTATAAGAATCAACGCCGAAATAGACGCAATACTCAACGGAGAAGACATAGTCTGGTTCATAAAAGCGCAACGCATAAGATGGATGGGACACGTCGTAAGAATATCAGACGACCGCATGTCGAAAAAGATGTACAAGGCAAACATGACAGGAAGACGACTGGCCGGGCATCCTCGAAAACGCTGGAAATTGACCTTCACGAGTTGGGAGTCCGTAGAAGGTAGAGCGTCGTACAACACCGAGATAATGACTGGAGGAGTGTTGTCGAGCAGGCCAAAGTTCATCAAGGACTGTAGAGCCAGATGAAGAAGAATCGTTGTGATTGTGACCTCAGAAGAGGAAGAGAAGAGAAGAAAGAAGAGTCAGGACCTGTAGAGTAGTGGTACAGACTCCAACTTTCACCCGAAAGGTTGTTGGTTCGAGTCCCACACTGGCTACATTTTCTGGCCATGCTTCGGAGGGCATGTAAAGCAGGAGTCGGGTCATCCTAGTTGAGTGAAAGAGAGGGCTTTATAGCCCTAACTCCGCTAGGTTGGCTGAGTAATAGAACAACAAAAAGTCAAGATTTATTTATTTATTTATTTATTTATTTAGAAGAAGCTCTCATTGGTTTATCGGGCCACGGCGTTTAAACAGAAATGACCCTTAGACCACGACCTAGTAGCCCGGATATCTGTACTTCTCCGCATTCAGTATATATAGTACACGCCCTTAAATCAGCTGTTACCGGCATTTAGGATTTATTGACACCGCCATAGAATTGTAAATTTGACGTGTTGATTATACAGTCTGTAAGCTTAAAATTCTGTGAAGTCAATGCTCGTAAACAATGAAATTTAAATCGTTTATCTGATAGTGTAATACGATCGTGGAATTGTTTTTTAATGCATTGAACTGGCAAGTGTTTCAAAAATTACTGTGGAACTGAGGAAACACAACCCGCATAGGGGTTCGTGTTTGAGTACTGGAACCTAAGTACCATTTCTACACTTATTATGATGTAGGTAGTCACGACAGCAACGTTTTTCACCGTAACTGTGAACCTATTTGGTTTTGTCGAACTTCTTCGGCAAAGGGTACCTCTAATACTATTCCAACCGAAAAGGTCGTATGTAGAAGAATCTATGAACGTAACTTATGGTTGCTGCAGTATTTATTTGCAAACCAAGTTGCGGTCTGCATCCTCGCAGCAGAGTAAGCCTGCCACCGAGTATACATAGATGTAATATGCACGTGTAAATTTCCCCGTGGAGGTTAGCGAAATGGTGACCTTGATATTGCACGTGCATGGACTGTATCGGCGAACACGACACGTGTACAACTCGGTTGGCCTTGGCTACATTGCACGCTATTCCGCTATATTAGCTCCCCAACTTTCAACTCTTGTACAACTCGAGCATCCGCCTGTTATATCCTGTGCAATTTCAATGACAAGTTTGCTAATATTATTTTTAATCCTTTCCTATAGGTAATTTATAAGTTAGTATGAGGGAAGCTATTAATATAGGTTATGTGATGGTCGACATTTTCGGTTTCGAGATATCTACCGATTTACACGTTTTGTGGCCCCTAGGACCCCAAACGCTTTTTGAAAAGATCTTGGCTGTTTGTTGATCAGTAGGTTTGTCACTGTTCGTCTATGTCTGGAAAAAGTACTCGAAGGACTTCGATAAATTAGTAAGGATGTAAGTTAGTTTACTAAAATCAAATCTCGGAATGTTTCATATTTTGAGGTATGTCAATTTTTGTTGTTTTTTGTTTTACCCTCTCGACGCAAGTACCTTTGCATTAAACACCATTATACCAACAAAGTAGCACAAAATTGCAGATAACCCGGCTAGCCATCACACCCAGTAAATTTCAAAGTTTTAAACCAATTATTATAAACATCCCAACCCAAAGAAGATTCGAACTTTTTTTTTTTAACTCACTCACTCACTCACTTCCCTTACCAATGAGCCAGGGGCGCCCAGTTTTGAAAAAATCTGGGGGGGGGGGCAAGGCAAGAGAGGTGACCCCCCCCCCCAACTAAAAAGGAAATTGTACTGTTTTGGATTTACCACCTGAGAAAATTTTATTTTAGCATTTTTAACTGTGCAACACCTGTAGACTCATTACCCCTTGTCCTTACTAAGTTGCTACCCTTAAAAAGCTTGAATTAACTACTTACAGAATATAGAACATAAACCTGGTATATTACAAATTATTAAAAATTAAAATTACACCATCAATAACTTGTCAGAATACTCAGAATCATAGCTCCAGCAGCAGGGCAAATGCCGATCGACGCACTGACGTTTGGTTTATGAATTCGTTCACAACGCTTTTTAAGTTTAAGTTTCCTACCACATCACGGTGAATGTTTACCATTCTAGTATTACATTTCTTTCTCCAATTTTTCAAGTCACTCTGAAATTAAACCTTATCAATGAAAAATGGAAATGCCCAGGAAAAGTAAAGGGAATTAGTAGGCTTTATAGGCAACTTTTCCTGGGGGGCGCCCCTACACTGAGCCACCAAGTAACAAAGTAATGCCGGCAACTGAGGCAGCTATCAAACATAGGCCAAGAGCTAATAAATCCCTGTTTCAAATCTCATTTAAAAAAAATCCCCACCCGAAGAAGATTTGAACCACCAACAACTCCTGAACCGCCCACATCTCTAATCACTGAGCCGCCGTATATTAATAAATGCAGCCAATCGAGCCAACTTTCAAACATAGGCCCAGATCGTAATAAATCCCTGTTATTATTATGAATAAAAATTCCTACCCGAAGACAACCCGAACCATCAACCTTCGCCATAAATCACCCGCCCAAC